>CM031614.1:13547349-13554849 GCA_018398815.1 Conus ventricosus
CCTCTCTCTATGCGTGCGAACGTGCGTGTATTTGTGTTTCAAAAATATGTACGCACTTTGTCATATTCACTTCACTGTCTGTTTTCATACATGCCAATCTTGTACGTTGTAGTACACTTACATATGTTTCCCCAGCCCACCTTACTCCCTACCCCCACTCTCTCCTTCCTCTTCATTATTGTTATTCTCATTTTTATTTTTATTTTTTTTTTTGTTATTATTATTTTTATTGTTTTGTTTGTTATTATTCTTATTTTTTCTTTTGTTTTCATTTATCTTCTGTTTTCATTTGATGTTCCTCTATGATTACATGACCGCTTTGCTTGCTTCTTTGATTTCTTACATTAATTGATTTCACTGCATGTTGTAGTCCCTACTCAGGGCGAGGACTGGATGTAAAAAAGCACATTAGTGCTTATCTATTATCCTCGTAAATAAAGAATTTTGTCTTGTCTTGTCTTGTCTTCTCTCTCTCTCTCTCTCTCCTCTCTCCTCTCTCTCTCTCTCTCTCTCTCTCTCTCTCTCTATCTATCTATCTATCTATCTTTCAGACATAACCAAAGAATTCTCATGACTATCTTCACCTCAGTCAGTTCTAAACACACTAGCCAGTGCAGCATGACCATCATGCTAAGTGCATGCATCACTGAGTGACTGGGGCCAGACCATTGTGTCATGATGAAAACTGTTGGGGTTTTTTTCATGTGCCCTTCTGTTGTTTATCTAACAGTTCTGATAATACCTCATGACAGGTGAAATGTATCATCTTTAATAATGAACATAAGACCGTTGGTCAAAATGGGGTGTCATCAGAAATCACAGTTCAATCGAAGCACTGGCAGCCTGTAATATGTTATCGTCGTACACAAGACAAGAATCAGTTGATACTGATAAACATTTAATACTTTTTCATATTATAAGCTAGAAGGCTTGAAGCTACAGCATTGGCCGTTGGCTGGATCCAACCAAAAGCCATGCGCATGCGTGAACATTATAGTTATTGTCTATATGAGTGGTAGCTGTGCAACATCGCATTGGTACTGTATGCACTATAGAACTGAATACTATTACATCCCTCTTTTCATAATAAACATAAGATTTTTATACTCTGGATGTGACTCAGAAACTGGACAATTCTGGCACTTACATCTTGCAGATTATGTGCGATTATATATACTGGACATGTCTTTATGGCATATTAGAAATTGAAATATTCTGATATTTACAGTCAATGGATTTAGACTTTTTTTTCAATTGTTTTTTAAAATGTCTATATGTGTGTACTAACATAAATATGTCTGTGTTCAATGAAATAGCCAGTTCAAGTGATTTGTGGATGACTGATCATCTTGGACAGACTAGAGATCCAATCTGCGGGGTCGGTTCACAATGCGTCCTGTACGGGTGGTGTATTTGTTAAGTGTGTGTGAGTGTGGTGGTTTGGAATTGATGGTTTGCTGTTGAGGTTTGCTGTCCCGTGGTCTCCATGGCCCGTGCCTCAATCGTGGCTGTGGTACTGCAGCTGGCGTTCCGGTGTCCTGGTCTGCATTGTCCTCGTCATCAGCCCATCTGACCAGTGTTCTGTGTGGAGGGTTGATCTGCATTAGGTGTCTCCTGTTGCGGCGGTATGTGGTCCCGTTTGGAGTTTGGACCATGTATGACCTAGTCCGCTGTCTTCGTTGAGGACAGTCGCTGGTATCCATCTTCCTGTTTCTTCTTTCTTCATCAGGATGTGCTGACCCTTTTGAAGTGTTGCAAGATCATGAGCGTGTCTGTCATGATATTCCTTCTGTGAAGTCTGGCGTCGCTCCAGGTTCTTTTTGATGTTTCTTGGATCAGGAAGGGAGTTGGGGATTTTGGATGGGAGGTTGGTTCTGGTTTCCGGGAGTATAGCATTTCAGCAGGAGAGGGCAAATTATGATCAATGGGGGTAGATCTGAAATATAGCATTGCCATGTAGGGGTCGGAGTGGCTTTCTTTGCTTTGCTGAGAATTGTTTTTCACTGTTTGTACATTTCGCTCAGCAAATCCATTGGACTGAGGGTATCTGGGGGAACTGGTTGTATGCACAAAATCCCATTCTTTCGTGAATCTTTGAAATTCAGCTGATGTGTATTGGGAACCGTTATCAGTGACTAGCTTTTCTGGCATTCCCTGCTCTCCAAACAGCTGTTTCATGTATGTCACGACTCCTGATGTTGTAGATTGTCCAGCACTGGCTATCTTGCGGACGAAAGGCATTTTTGAATAGTAGTCCGCAACCAGAATGAAGTCACTGCCATCAAACGTGAAGATATCTGATGCTAGGACTTGCCATGGTCTGGACGGAATTTCATGCTGGATCATAGATTCTGCAGGTTGGTTGTTCTGGTGTGCTTGGCATGTTGTACATCTCTGGACAGTTTCTTCAATGTCTCGGTTTATGCCATGCCAGAAAATGTATGACTTGGCAAGTAGTCTTGTCTTCTCAATGCCTTGGTGTCCAGAGTGCAAATTTTGGAGAACGTATGATCTCATTGTTTTAGGAACCATAACTCTTTCTCCTCTGAGAAGGATTCCATCTTCAATGGTGAGCTCGTCTTTGTATGACCAATGGTGCCTGATGGATTTTGGCATTTTTCTTGCTTGGTTTGGCCATCCATTGATGATGAATTGTCCGAGTGTTGTCAGTTCCTCATCATTTTCTGTTTCTTCTTTCAGTTGCTGGAGCCTGCTTGCAGAAAACTGAACTGCGTATATAGATTGCTCCAGATCAATCTGATCATCAGGTGTGGGATTCAGCCTTGACAGTGCGTCTGCGAGTACCATCTCTTTTCCTGGTCTATATTGAATGTTCATGTCATACGGTTGAAGACGCAACATCATTCTTTGTAGGCGGGTGGGGTGTTGGCAAGGCTTTTCTTTTGAATCTGTTCCAATGGCTTGTGATCAGATTCAACAATGAAGTACTTCCCAAACACATATGTGTGAAAACGCTCACACCCGAAGACAACTGCTAGAAGCTCTCTTTCGATATTTGCATATCGTTACTCAGTATCAGTGAGAGCTTTACTGGCAAAAGCGATCGCTTGCCATCCTGGACCAGTGCTGCTCCCAGTCCTATTTTTGAAGCATCGACTTGAATGACTGCTGGTTTCTTGACATCAAAGTATCTGAGTGATATATCTTTGCATATCAATTTCTTCACTCGCTTGAATGCTTGCTGATGTGAGGGGTTCCAATCCCAGTGGACATCTTTCTTTGTAAGATTCCTCAACGGTGCTGCTGGCTGAGTGTCTGCTCTGCCAGTTTGGGAATGAATGGTGCCATGTATTGGACCATTCCGAGGAATTGTTGCAGTTCTGTGATATTCTTTGGCGATGGTATGTTCTGTATTCCTGTACATTTTCCTGGATCTGGATGAACACCATTCTGTCGTAGGCCATTCCAAAGAATTTCACCTCTGGGCGCTTGATATAACACTTTTCAATGTTGAATACCAGGCCGCTCCTCTTGCAACTTCCATAAGGTGATGAAGATTGGAGTCATGTTCTTTGTCATCTTTGCCATAGACGACAACATCATCAGTGATTCCAAGACTGCCAGGGCACTGACTCAGTATCTCGTCCATTCTTTGTTGGAAGATATCCTGTGAGACGTTGAGACCGAATGGTAGTCTTTTGAAACGGTATCTCCCGCATGGACTGTTGAAAGTAGTCATGTTGCTTGATTCTTCATCTGGTCTGACTGACCAATAGCCATGTCTTGCATCTAATTTGCTGAATACTGTGGCTCCGCTGAAACGATTGGTGATCTCTTCCACAGTTGGAGTTTTGTGGTGAGTTCTTTTGATGCACCTGTTCAGGTCTTTGGGGTCTAGGCATATTCTAAGTTTTCCACTAGATTTCCGGCTGAATGCTAGGGAATTCACCCAATCTGTTGGTTCACTGACAGGTTCTATCACATCAAGGTTTTGCATCTTTTCAAGTTCCTCCTTGATCTCTGGAATAAGTTGAATAGGGTATTTTCTGGGTGGATGGATGACTGGCTTTGCTGTCTCTGTCAAGGTGATGTGGAATTCTCCTGGAAATTCTCCGATACCATCAAATCTGTCAGGATAGAGATTGTAGAGCTGTTTTTCGTCTACAATCGCAGGCAAATTCTGACTGACTGTTGTAGCCGTGATGGACAGTGTAGTGTCACAAGTTCAAGACTTCTGCTAGTGGGAAGTCCAATAATAGCAGATCCATCTTCATCTGTGATGAAAAATTCTGCCTGTTGCCATTCTGAATCCTGGTATTGGCATGCTAAACTGATGGTGCCATACTGTTTGATGGTGGTGCCGTTGTAGGCAATCAGAGTGGTCCTTTTCTTAGTAGTAGCTCCAATTTTGGGAAATCCTTTTGCATCCAAATTACCGGATACATTCTGCGATAGATTCTGAGTGGTAAGATGTTCCCTTAGGCTCCTGTATCGATTTTTGCTTTCAGTTTGGCAGGTTGATCACTGCTGAGTTTAATGTTGATGTTTGCAAAACTTCACTACGTTGATCAGTGTCATCTATGGTAGATATGTTGATCGGTTCAAACTGTAGGTTGTCAAAATTTTCTGCCAGAGTTTCTTCTCCATACTCTTGAGCTGTGATATCATAATGACGTGTATATCTGTCTCTGTTTCGCCTGTTCTGGCTCTGTGGTCTTGATGGTCTTCTTCTATAGTCAGAGAATTGTGCAGGGTTTAGAGGTTTACTCTTGTGCATGCTCCTGCACATTTTGCTCCAGTGACCTTTTTTGCTGCATGTTCTGCATGTTGATCCATATGCAGGACAGTTTCGTGGTGCATGGCTTCCACCACAGTTTCCACAATTTTTGTGGTATTGATGTTGTTGACGATATTTAACTGCATCAACTGAAGAGGCTGTAGAATTCAGCTTGCTCATCTGCATCATGTGAGCTATACTGGCTTCATGCGCTCTGCATATGTCCTTGGCTTCTTCGAGAGTAAGTTTTTCATCTTTGGACAATAATTTTTGTTGGGCCTCTGGGTCTCCAGCGATGAGCTGCTCTATCAAATATTCTTCTGCTGCTTTGGGTGTTGCCATTCTGCATTTTTGAATCTTGGTCTGACATCTGGTGACAAAGTCATCAACAGTTTCATCAACTTGTTGGTGAAATCTTCGCAATTCCAGTCGGTGAATACGGAAGTTTTCTTTATGGCCACCAGTTTCAAACTTTTCCCAGATGTTCTTAGGATCTTTGACTTGATCATCAGTAAGTTCCCAAGTGTTAAATTTTCGTAGACCTTCTTGTCCTGCCCATAGCAGAATGTGAGTGTATTGCTTGTCTGTTGGAATACCTTTTGCCAAGAAGAATAAATTTGACATTTGCTTGAATTCGGCCAAAGCTGTCATTCTATCTGGATGGTTCCAATCCATTTGTGGATGCGGTAGCCCTTCTGTCATATTGTTGAGTACAGTAGTAACGTTGCGTGCGATGGCGTTAACGATAATGAAAGTAGACGGTTAATAAACGTTCGTCACATCGATGGTTGAAGCTTTCCGTTCAAACGATCGTGTCCTGCCGAACGATGAATTAAAATAATTATCAAAACGTCAGAAGAGTCTTTAGCAATCGCTGCTACTAGTTCGTAGGCTGGTAATCCGGCGATAAAATGCGGATACGGTGTTGACGGTGATCGTCGATTTCAATGGTATGACGGATCGAACGAAGTAGCGAGTACATCAGCATATAAACATGACGAAAAAATTGACTTATCTGACCATTTGGATGCTGTCGGGTGTCGTAGTTCCTCTCGCATCCCACCATGTAATATGTTATCGTCGTACACAAGACAAGAATCAGTTGATACTGATAAACATTTAATACTTTTTCATATTATCTGTTGTTTTATCTAACAGTTCTGATAATACCTCATGACAGGTGAAATGTACATCTTTAATAATGAACATAAGACCGTTGGTCAAAATGGGGTGTCATCAGAAATCACAGTTCAATCGAAGCACTGGCAGCCGAAACCATTTCGGAAAGTAACACTGGCAGGCCTGTATTTTAATATTTATTAGTAAACAGAACAAAATAGCGCGTGCAACCCGCCACAAACAAGCAGGACAAGACAGTCTTTGTGCATAGGCAATCCGCTGGGATGGTCGCACTGACCCATGTGAATAGTCAGCGTCCTTATTCTCGATCAATTGTACTCACCGAGTTGACTCTTGCTCATGTTTTCTGCTACCATCATCGCCGGGGATGCGTATGACACTGACTTTCTGATGTAGGTGATTACCATGTACCCCATGTACAGGCAAACAAACACCCCGAGTACACGTTGTTGCTCCATCTTTTAGTAAGCGACAGGAATGGGCGATGAGCAAGGTTGATTCCGATTCGAAATATTGCAAACTTGTTCAGTATTCGCGCTCACACACATTGCTGAACCGACCGCGTTGTTAATCGTTGTTGCATGATGCATCAATACATGTTGTATGAAGCTTTAGTACAAACTAGCGTCTGATACGCTGGCAGGCTTTTCATTTGCTCTGTCCGCTTTAACTGCCGCTCAAAGCGCAGCCCATTATTAGGACCATATGCCACACGTGTATTCCTGAAATAGCCCAACACTTCATCGAGTTGTGCATGAATAGTTGAATGTACTTTTGGAGTGATAGTTCTTGGTTATAAGGTCAAGGTCAAGGCTGGGTCAAGGTTGATTCGCGAATGAACGGGGTAATGGGTGCAGGGGTACAGAGTGGATGGGTGGGTGGTAGGGGGAGGGGGGATTTTTCTTAGGGCAATATATTAGCTACAATAAGCTATAATGACTGCTAACATAAAAAAACACTTCTCTGACTGCTCCCCGCGTGGGAAATTTCTTCTATTTTCTTGTCAAAACAACTATCTCACGTAATTCGATTATTTTCCACGTGAAATCTGCCAAACATAATAGACAATTGGTTTCAAAACGGCTAATTGTCACAGCGAACGATTGTTTTCACCCGAAAGCAGTTGCATGTCAAGAATTTTTCTTGAGAAAAAAAGAAAAAGAAAAAAGAAACAGAAAAGCTGGATGTCCCGGGTGAAAGTCGCTAAAAGTCGATTCTCGTGCAACAGCTGTTTCCCAAGAAAACTGATATGTACTGCCTACCTTTTTCCATCAAGGATTATCAGATACTATAACGACAAAGAAAAAAAAAGGGGGCTAGAGGGCGGGGGGGGGGGGGGTGTTTTCCTGTGATAACTAGCCGTTTACAGTACCAGTTATCTCGTGGGGAAAAAAATGTTGATACTGTCTATCACGTAAAAATAGCCGTTTCACGATAAAGCTGTCATCGAGGTGCGTGTGACGAGATGGGTGAGTGGCAGGTGGGTCCTCTAGGGGAAGGACTTGGAATAATTTCTCTATGAAAATTATATTAACATTTCACCTGCACCCTCTCTCTTACTAGTGGTGGAAGGAGCAACTTTCCGGTACTAGTCATCGAAAGAAATTTATATTTATTCCGGG
>CM031614.1:13559849-13597349 GCA_018398815.1 Conus ventricosus
TTCCTGCATCCACGTTGATTGGCCGTTCTTCTGAGCTGACAAAATGAAAACCTGAAATCAGCATAATGGCAGTGCAGTTTTTGTTGTTGTTTGTTTGTTTGTTTTTTCTACTGGGAAGGACCGGTTGAGTCTAGCAAAAGATAATTGTGAATATGTCCGAGGTGTTTAGTTCGACAGTGTCTTTTGGGGGTTAAGAAGCTTGCCCGTTGATCAGTTGTGAAAAAAGCTTGAGGAATAAACAATAAACAAGTAAGGTAACTCTCGCTCCAATAAGAAAACCTAACTCAGAGTAACTTTCATTCAAGACTGGCACAGCCTTCTAAACTTGAATAAAGTCAGACAAATACAAGACGAACAATCTAATAGTGGGGGGGGGGGGGGGGGGGGGGGGGGGGGGGGGGGGGGGGGGGGGGGGGGGGGGGGGGACAAGCACAGGCCAACAACCCCGCGCATCACAGTAATGACTGGTAAAGATTTGAATTAAAAAGGGGGGGGGGGGGGGGGGGGTCAGATGGAAAAAATGGGAACATGAAAATTAAGAAAATATATATAGATATGAAAACTCTCTTTCATAGTTAGGTTTTCTTATGGGAGCAAGAGTTACCCTACTTGTTTATTGTTTACTGTTCCCTGCCTCATTTCATTTCCAATAAAGCTTGAGGAGCTTTTAGTTGGACGGTATTTTTCGGGTTTCAGCATACCTCCATGACGCCTGGCCAGCTCTGGATCGCACAGTCACCACCAACACTACGTGACGTCATGAGGACTGGCACAGTCACCACCAACACTAGGTGACGTCATGAGGACTGGAGCTTCATTATGTCATTATAAAATGTGGGGAAAACCAGCAGTTCGGATGAATGCAACGTAGGATGGGTACACACCAACACGTCTTTTGAGAATCATAACTCATGCATCCTAAATCATATCATCATGAATCATAACTCATGCATCCTAAATCATATCATCATCATGAATCATAACTCATGCATCCTAAATCATATCATCATGAATCATAACTCATGCATCCTAAATCATATCATCATCATGAATCATAACTCATGCATCCTAAATCATATCATCATGAATCATAACTCATGCATCCTAAATCATATCATCATCATGAATCATAACTCATGCATCCTAGATCATATTATTATGAATCATAACTCATGCATCCTAAAGCATATCATCATGAACCATAACTCATGCATCCTAAATCATATCATCATGAATCATAACTCATGCATCCTAAATCATATCATCATGAACCATAACCCATGCATCCTAAATCATATCATCATGAATCATAACTCATGCATCATAAAATCATATCATCATGAATCATAACTGCCGCGTCCCCCAACGACCCCAGCGGACAGAAGAATGAGATCTGAGATCTGATCCGAACTCATGCAGATTTGTGTTAAAGTGTATATTGAATTGTAATTATTCCATGGGAATTGTGCGTGTATGAAAGTTGCATATCAGTGGGTGAGTGCATCTGTAGTGTGTGTGTGTGTGGTGTGTGTGTGTGTGTGTGTGTGTGTGTGTGTGGTGTGAGGAGAGACATGAGGGAGGGAGAGTGAGGGCACACGAACTGATTGGGAATTAGAGAGGGGGCGATGGGCGGGTGGGGGGGGGGGGGGGTGTCAGGACAGCTCCTAACTGTCTGTAGGTGTACAATACGTGTTTGCGTGGTAGTAGGATGGGATGTTAAAAAAAAAATCGTGTAAAGGAGAACCGATGGGTACAACATGATTGCCCCATGTGGGATAAGAAAAAAAAAAAAGAGAAGAATATCTCGATGACTTTCAAGAAGGCATGGCCACGATAAATATCACGAAGACAAGGCCATGATGTTGTGTAACTGCATGTGTTCAGACATCACTGCAGTCTCTGTCAGAGAGGGCTGCCCCTGATATGGGTTCCATGGTAGCTTTAAGTATGCCGGAACATGTCTTTAACGGAAGCGTGCAACATTTTATACAAGGGTCATGTCTAGTGGACGCAAGTCTTGATCCTATTTTGTTTAAAATAAGTTTGCATGTCGCAACAATGACTGGACTATGAAGAACACTATTTCATTAAAGTCTTGATCCTATTTTGTTTGAAATAAGTTTGCATGTGACAATGACTGGCCTGTGAAGGACACCATTTCATCGTTAGTGTGTCTTCTGGACTCTGCAGCAAGATCCTATATGAATACTGACGAATAAGACGAAGATCATATCAGTGTCTGCGCTTCACTAACACTCTGCGTTCACATTTCTGGAATCAGTTAACACCTGTTCGTCGTGGTCGTTCACATTGCGATCATTTCCCATGCGGAAAAGAGAGAATGGAACGGATTTGGAGGGGGGAGGGAGGAGGGGAGAGGTGGGGGGAGGGTAGCGCTCTCTTTTAGTTTAAGGAATTTTCGGACGACAAAGAGGTAGAAAAGTTGCCCTGCGGAAATTTTGTTCCTCTCCTTTCGACTGATGAAATATCGGAGTCAAAAATATCGCCAGGGGGCGAATTTCCACGGGGTAAACAAAAGGCGTTGGACCCGGAAAACGGCGATCAGGGAAAGCCTGGTTGACCACTTCGCAACGCTCCGCTGACTGACCGCCTGAACAGTCACAGGTTTGTCGCACGGCCCGTCTTCGTAGCCGACAGATAAGAGACACTGACCGTTGACTTCGAACAAAGGCAGTTGATAAGGCAGATCACTGCCATAAAGCTATATAATGCACCCCCCCCCCCCCCCCCACACGCACACACACACACCTCCCCCCCCCCCCACCCCCCACTACCCCCCCACCCCCCACACACACCTCTTCTCTCTACTCTTCCCTATCTGTAATTTACTGTCCTATTATTATATTCGAGACATGGATCCACTTCGTCTCGCCCTTCTACCCCCACCCCCCACCTCGCATCCCCCGCTCCCCTCACCTCCCCTCTCACCCCGTCCCTTATCTCTTCACCCCCCCCCCCCCTCCCTCCCCTCCTAGCTTACCCGTGTCCCCCCCCCCCCCCCCTCCACTTTACACTCTCCATCCAGACTCCCAACAGAGACAGTCGAAATACCCCCTGAAGGAAGCAGCAAAAGGTAGGTAACATCTTTGGACACTGCCTGCCACATCAATAGCTCATCAACACTTTGATTTTGGGGCACAGACACGCTGAACGTCCACTACCCTTGCTAATTGCCGAGGGAGGGAGGAAGTGGAGGTGAGGATGGACCGCTCCCATGACCGACGAAACAACAAAGGGTACTCGCACAGTGCCTCACTCCCTCCCCTCTCCATCCATGCCCCCTCCCCCTCCCCTCCTCCCCCTCTTCTGAAATCGACAACACCTTTAGGCAGTTTTGGAAGATGGACGTCGTCTTGTTTCTTTGTTTGAGAACCCCGTTCTTCCTTCAAAAACCCTCTCCTCACACTCCTCCATCTTCACACACTTTCAAAACTAAACTATTTATTAGATCAACATTGTCAAAAGCTTCTTCTTTTTTTTTCAAATTCCTATATTGCATCACATTTCAATTACGTTTCTACAGTAAGGGATTGGACCAGTGGTGATAACCGTAATTCCGTCTTCATAGACGGGTTGTTAAATTAATCCTGAAATCTTCAACTCGGACTCGTTCTCATGTGAAACTTTAGGAAATGTTGTCTCTGAAATGGAAACTCATTTACATCCAAGCCGTTCTTCGTACGTCTAAAAAATGTCCTATCATGTCCCACCAGGTCTGCAATATAAATTCGAATCAGAATATGATTCGTCGTGTCAACAAGATTTGGGTGCCCCTTTTCAGGATTGGTCTTTCTAGATCTTGTTTTTTGATGGGAGGGGGGGGGGGGGGGGGAGGAAGGGTAGCGTGGGGGGGGGGGGGAGGTATTTGTGCGATAACTTATTGTCTTCATTTCATTTCAAAAGACGTTACTCTTCACGTCCCGTCTTAAGAGCAATGTCCTGTCTTAAGAACAGTGCCCTGTCTTAAGAGCAATGTCCTGTCTTAAGACCAATGTCCTGTCTTAAGACCAATGTCCTGTGTTAACACCAATGTCCTTTTCTTAAGACCAATGTCCTGTGTTAAGACCAATGTCCTGTCTTAAGACCAATGTCCTGTCTTAAGAACAGTGCCCTGTCTTAAGAGCAATGCCCTGTCTTAAGAACAGTGCCCTGTCTTAAGAACAATGTCCTGTCTTAAGAGCAATGTCCCGTCTTAAGAACAATGTCCTGTCTTAAGAGCAATGTCCCGTCTTAAGAACAATGTCCTGTCTTAAGAGCAATGTCCCGTCTTAAGAACAATGTCCTGTCTTAAGAGCAATGTCCCGTTTTTAAGAACAATGTCCAGTCTTAAGAGCAATGTCCCGTCTTAAGAACAATGTCCTGTCTTAAGAGCATTGTCCTGTCTTAAGAACAATGTCCTGTTTTAAGAGCAATGTCCTGTCTTAAGAACAATGTCCTGTCTTAAGAGCAATGTCCCGTCTTAAGAGCAATGTCCTGTCTTAAGAACAATGTCCTGTCTTAAGAGCAATGTCCCGTCTTAAAAAACAATGTCCTGTCTTAAGAGCAATGTCCCGTCTTAAGAACAATCTCCTGTTTTAAGGACAATGGTCCCGTCTTAACAACAATGTCCTGTCTTAAGAGCAATGTCCCGTCTTAAGAACAATGTCCTGTCTTAAGAGCAATGTCCTGTCTTAAGAACAATGTCCTATCCTAAGAGCAATGTCCTGTCTTAAGAACACTGTCCTGTCTTAAGAGCAATGTCCCGTCTATTAGAGCATGTCCTGTCTTAAGAACAATGTCCCGTCTTAAGAGCAATGTCCTGTCTTAAGAACAATGTCCTGTTCTTAAGAGTATGTCCCGTCTTAAGAGCAATGTCCTGTCTTAAGAACAATGTCCTGTCTTAAGAGCAATGTCCCGTCTTAAGAGCAATGTCCTGTCTTAAGAACAATGTCCTGTCTTAAGAGCAATGTCCCGTCTTAAGAGCAATGTCCTGTCTTAAGAACAATGTCCTGTCTTAAGAGCAATGTCCCGTCTTAAGAGCAATGTCCTGTCTTATGAACAATGGTCCTGTCTTGCCCTGTCTAAGAACAGTGCCCTGTCTTAAGAACAATGTCCTGTCTTAAGACCAATGTCCTGTGTTAAGACCAATGTCCTGTCTTAAGACCAATGTCCTGTGTTAAGAGCAATGTTCTGTTTTAAGAACAATTCCCTGTCTTAAGAGAAATTTGTCCTGTCTTAAGAACAGTGCCCTGTCTTAAGAGCAATGTCCTGTCTTAAGAACAGTGCCCTGTCTTAAGAACAATGTCCTGTCTTAAGAGCAATGTCCCGTCTTAAGAACAATGTCCTGTCTTAAGAGCAATGTCCCGTCTTAAGAACAATGTCCTGTCTTAAGAGCAATGTCCCGTCTTAAGAACAAATGTCCTGTCTTAAGAGCAATGTCCCTTCTTAAGAACAATGTCCTGTCTTAAGAGCAATGTCCTGTCTTAAGAACAATGTCCTGTCTTAAGAGCAATGTCCTGTCTAAAGAGCAATGTCCTGTATTAAGAACAATGTCCTGTCTTAAGAGCAATGTCCCGTCTTAAGAGCAATGTCCTGTCTTAAGAGCAATGTCCTGTCTTAAGAACAATGTCCTGTAAGAACAATGTCCTGTCTTAAGAACGCAATGTCCTGTCTTAAAACAATGTCCTGTCTTAAGAACAATGTCCTGTCTTAAGAACAATGTTTTGTCTTAAGAACGCAATGTCCCGTCTTAACAACAATGTCCTGTCTTAAGAACGCAATGTCCTGTCTTAAGAACAATGTCCTGACTTAAGAACGCAATGTCCCGTCTTAAGAACGCAATATCCCGTCTTAAGAACAAATGCCCTGACTTAAGAACGCAATGTCCCATCTTAGGACAGCAATATCCCGTCTTAAGAACAATGTCCTGTCTTAAGAACAATGTCGTCTTAAGAACGCAATGTCCTGTCTTAAGAACAATGTCCTTCTTAAGAACAATGTCCTGTCTTAATAACCTCCTTTCGTTCCATACTGCAGACCTCCTCCCTCCCTCCCTCCCTCCCTCCCTCCCTCTCTCTCTCTCTCTCTCGTCTCTCTCTCCTCTCTCCCCTCTCCTTTCAACCCTTACTGACATTATTCCCTTTTTACTCACTTTATGTACCTGCAAAATTTGTAGGTACGTGTTTGTTTGTTTGTTTGTTTGTTTGTTTTTTTGCCTGTGACGTTTATTTGCATACCTTTTGGGCTTCGATTACTCTGTAGCTTAGTAAGCATATTCTTTCTTGTCTTTGGATTGTTCGTTTTTAAATCGCTGACTTTGTTCCATTTGTTGTTGTCTTCATTCGGGCAAGATGTGGAAAAAGGTGCCTTGTGCTTCTTCCTTTTTCCTATCAAAAAAAATTAAAAAAATTTTTGGTTCGTCGTTCGTTCATCTTACTATCTAATCCATCCCTTAACTTCTACCCACCTCCACCCCACCCCCACCCATCCTCAATGTCAGACAGTTGGGTTGACGATGTCCGTTGTCTGTTCACACGCGTTGTTAGCTGGTGGCATCAGTGTGGTGTTTGAAATAAACACCCTTCCCTCTCCTCTCCTTCCCTCTCCCTCTCCTTCCCTCTCCCTCCCCCCTCACCACACACACACACTCGTACGCGCGCGGGCGCACGCAACACACACACAAAACACACCACACACACACACACACACACACACACACACACTCACACACACACACTCACACACACATGCACGCACACACGCACACACACACACACACACACACACACACACACACACACACACACACACACACACACACACACATACACGCACGCTTTAGGCAATCAGGAATTAATTGCAGGCCTGGGTGATCATGACATAGTTCTTTTAGAGAGTAATTTCAACCCTTTCGAAGAAAACCCCCTAAACGTACCATCAGACTCTGGAACCAAGCAGATTTACCAAAATTGCGCAGGGATACTCATAATTTCAGTCGTCTTTTTTTGAGGTCCCATAGTGTAAAGATAATGTCAGTGATCTTTGGAAGTGTATAAAAACTAATTTGGAATTTATTATGGATGACAACATACCTACTAAAATAACTTCAAGCAAGAACCACCAGCCATGGATTACTACTAAAACTAAACGTTTGTTGAAAAGGGAAACATCGTTTCTTTAAGAAATTGAAACTACATCCTAATTCAGAAAGAATTACGGGTTAGGTATAAACATATTAAGAGAAGGTGTCAGAGAGAATGTAGACTTGCTCACTTCCAATTATGTAATTTCGATGATTTCGGAAGGTGATCATCAAAACAAGAAATTATGGTCTTACATAAGGAGTAAGAGACAGGACAACATTGGGATTCCCAGACCTGAGAAATAACCAGAATAACCTAATACAGGACCCTGAAGGGAAAGCAAACTTACTAAACAAGCAGTTTTGTTCAGTTTTCTCAATCCCAAACCTTTAATTAACGTTAGACTAAAGGATGATGATAAACTCCCTGAAATGCAAAACATCAAAGTAAACAAAGCAGGAGTATTTAAGTTACTGACCAATATCAATGAAAACAAAGCTACTGGTCCCGAAGGCGTTCCTGCAAGCTCTTAAAATTATGTGCCAATGAATTGATGAGTATACCAATTACTTTACCAAGCTTCACTGGACCAGGGAGTAATACCTGATGAGTGGCGAGATGCGAGCATTGTTCCCTTATTTAAAAAGGGTGACAAAACAAAAGCGAGAATTATAGACCTGAAATCTCTTACATCCATATCAGCTAAATTACATGAACACATAATATATAAAGTGCATAATGGACCATTTTGACAAATATGATTTCTTAAATAACGCCCAGCAGGGTTTTAGACAGCGAAGGAGTTGTGAGACTCAACTTATAACAACTCTCAATGATTTTAGTAACTGTCTTAACAACAGACAGCAAATAGATGCAATTTTATTAGATTTTCTAAAGCCTTTGATAAGGTTGACCATGAGGGCCTGCTGCTTAAATTAGAACACATTGGCATTGGCGGTTCTTTGCTAAAATGGCTAAGATCATTCCTCGTTGGGAGAACGCAGAAAGTTGTTGTGGAAGGTCGTCATCCCATTGTAAACCAGTCTTGTCAGGTGTACCACAGGGAACTGTTCTGGGCCCTTGTTTTTTTTAAATTTTATATAAATGACATAAGTAGAAATCTCTCTCCTGGAACTACTATAAGGCTTTTTGCAGATGACAGTTTTAGTATATAGAACAATCAGAAGCAAGAATGATACACGCATTCTACAAGAAGATCTAAACGCTTTACAAGAGGGGGAAAGAACTTGGAAAATGGAATTTCAATCCTCAAAAGTGCCAAGTGTTGCGTATATGTAACAAACGCTCACTAATTAGATCAATTATTCTATCCATAATACTATTCTTAAAGAAACTAATACTGCAAAATATTTAGGCGTGATTATAGATAGTCGTCTCAAATGGAAAGAACATTACAATTTAGTATGTAAGAAAGCAAATAACATCTTAGCTTTCTTACACAGGAATATCAGTGACTGCCCCCAAAAGGTTAAAGACGACTGCTACAAAACACTGGTTAGACCATACTGGAATATGTTGCTCAGTTTGGGATCCTTACCATCTAAAGGACATTGATAACCTTGAAAAGATTCAGAAGAGAGCACCACGGTTCGTAACAGGAACCACATCAGAGAAAAGGGGAATACTAGGAAGAACATGAGAAATTAGAATGGAAACCCTTAGAAAGAGAAGAGCTTTTATTAAACTTAACACCTTTTTCAAAGGCAGAGCTAAAGTAATTGATATTCCAATGGAACAACTAGTAATGAATAAAAGTAGCACCAGAGTGGCGGTCAGTGTTATACCATACCTGCATCAAATATGACAGCCACTTACATTCTTTTTATCCCAGTTCTGTACGGCTGTGGAACTCACTGCCGGGTGCCATCAAGATTGCCACAAATGCAATCTCTTTAAAAAACAAATTGATACAACAGTTTTGAGATCTGCATATTGATGTTTTTCTATTTTTTACTTCCCCAGATATTTTACTGTTAACTGGGCCTGAATTTGGCCATTGCTTTTAACTTCTTGAATATCGAGTGCGACCCCTTGTTGCCAAAATTTGCTCCAGGGCCAACAGTCTGAGTCGCACTATTTTATGTTATTTTATTTTACTTTTAACATGCGCGCTGGTGACCTACTCGTTTTGAGTGAACCAGTATTTTAGGAAGAAGAAAGAAGAAGAAGACGTACACACACATACACAAGCGCGCGTGCGCGTGCACACACACACACACAAACACACACACATGAACGCGCACACCCTCTAACGCCACTCTCATTGATGGGAAGGTGACACTCCGAGCTAAGCGCGGCGATTTCCCGAATCCTTGTTAGCTTCTTTGCCGTGCCAAGCTATGGGAGAGCACAATGACTCGTCCTGCAGCTCAGCGTGGTGTGTACGTCACTCTCATTGATGACAAGGTGACACTCCGGGCTAAGCGGCGATTTCCCGAATCCTTGTTGGCCACTTCGCCCGCCACGCTATGGCAGAGCACCATGACTTTCGCAGACTTGCCCTGCAAACTCCGCGGGTAAATGGACAGAGACGCTGGGGTTTTGACAAAAGTAGACTTGGCAGGACAGAGTTGCCTAAAGTCGTAGTGCGATCGTAACCAGACACTTTAGTCCCCCCCCCCCCCCCCCCCCCACCGCTAGCCGTCTCTCCCTCCACTTCACTCTCTCTCCCACTCGAGACTGTAGATCCACTTCGTCTCGCTCCTTCCCCCCCTCCTCCCCCCCTCCTCCTCCCCCCACCTCCTTCGTGTTCTGTCCACAGACGTACACACAGACACACCGGGTCAATAGTCCCGTCCCTCCTCCCCCCCCCCCCTCTCCCTCCTCTCAACCCCCCCCCCCCCCCCAGCCCCCACCCCCTCCCCACCCCACCCCCGCCTTCTTTCAAGTTCTGTCCACAACGTACGTACACACAGACACACCTGGTCATCAATGGTCCCGTCCCTCATCCCCCCGCCCCCCCCCCCTCCCTCCCTTTAACTGCCTCCCCATTCACAACCCCACACCCACCACCTAACCCGACCCCCCACTATACCGTGGCTCCCCAAAAGAGATTGCAGAAACACACCTGCGCCTAGGGACTGCGGCATTCTGTTCGTAAAATTTTTTTCTCTCTCCAAAATGGAGTGACTGAGGGCGGAGAACGAGCAAAATGTAGAAAAGAGACGCGGTTAGTTACCGCCAAGGACATTGACAAACAAAGTACAGGACAAGACACAAATGCATTTCGACCTCTTGGTTCTTTTTTCCTGAAAAACATTTTTTTTTCAAATTTAAAGAGGGAAACAATGGGGTTATTGCGCGTGTAACTATTACTTAGGGAACTCCCCAAATAATGATTTAGTTAGGTTAATATCTTTTTATACACGTAAATAATTCATTTTATATGTATATGATGATTATTTAGTTACTCAGCAGAAACAATTCATAATATGTGTATATCATGATAAGTCATGATATCTGTTGACATATTATGATATCTGTTGACATATTATTTACAGCCATTACCAGTGCATATCGTACATGATTTTCTTTTTATCTATGTACATGATGATTCTGTAGTTACTCAGTAGAAACAATTCATGATTTGTTTATATCACGATTAGCTTTACAAGTAAGTCGATAATATCTGTAGGTATTTTTATTTGCAGCTATAACCATTACCCACGTTACATAACATAAATAATGGTTTTCTTACACACGTCGCGCTCATTTGTGTCAACAACAATCATTAATGTAAATAAGTGTATTATATACCTGTATAACTGTTATTCATATAAATGACGCATTATTGACCAGTTGGTATAATCGATCATTTACAAAATAATACATTATATAAATACGTAAATCACTATTTACGTATAGAATTTTTTTTGAATGATTCATTAATTAGTCATACAATGTTTATTTACAGAATCAGCGATTAGTTAAAGAGCAAAGCTAGCAGAGGATCATAAACTCGATCTCTCCTTACTAATGTGTACAAAAAGACGCATAACTCTTCACTCGCACCTCACCCCACTCCATCCCTCCCCCTGCCTCCCTCCTCCATGCTCTGACACCTTCCCCCCCCCCATTCCACCCCCTCCCCCACCCACCTCTCTCTCTCTCTCTCTCTCTCTGAGAAAACATTATCAGCACTGTTATTTACTAGAAACTAAAATATGAATCAAAGTTGTTCCCTATACTTTCGCTATTTTTAGCCAATGTGTATATGGTCAAACCAATGACTGTTGTTACAGTCCCGTATGAAACTCAAGCATGGTTTTAGCCTTGCATTGAGAACGCTTGAGAGTGAGAGGAACTTGTGGTGTGTGTGTGTGTGTGTGTGGGGGGGGGGGGGGGGGGGGGGGGGGGGGGGGGGGGTGGGTTACGTGCATGTGAATTATTGTTTACGTATATGACCGTTATTTCTGTAAATAATGTATTGTTTATTGGTTTTAATGAATTACTTATATCAATAATCCCGATATATACATACAAAGACTCGTTTCTGCTGAGAAACTTAAAAACCAATTGTACAAATATATAATCAGTTATATACAAATATAATTAACTGTTCATCTAAATGAGTGGCTATTTAGGGTTCCCCTGTGTAACAAATAAAAGTTACATGCGCGAAAACCAGACTGTTTTCTTTTCAATATCAGCTAAATAGTTATTTTACAAACGGAATACCATAAAGGAAACACCAAAGATCTAGCACAACGGGCCACATGAACACACACCATAGCTCAGCAAGTCGATAGCTGCAAAGATGTAGCATCATGGGCCACATAAACACACCATAGCTCAGCAAGTCGATAGCTGCAAAGATGTAGCATCATGGGCCGCATAAACACACCATAGCTCAGCAAGTCGATAGCTGCAAAGATGTAGCATCATGGGCCGCATAAACACACCATAGCTCAGCAAGTCGATAGCTGCAAAGATGTAGCATCATGGGCCACATAAACACACCATAGCTCAGCAAGTCGATAGCTGCAAAGATGTAGCATCATGGGACACATGAACACACCATAGGTCAACAAGACGATAGCTGCAAAGATGTAGCATCATGGACACATGAACACACCATAGCTCAACAAGACGATAGCTGCAAAGATGTAGCATCATGGGCCGCATAAACACACCATAGCTCAACAAGACGATAGCTGTAAAGATGTAGCATCATGGGCCACTTAAACAGACCATAGCTCAACAAGACGATAGCTGCAAAGATGTAGCATCATGGGCCACTTAAACACACCATAGCTCAACAAGACGATAGCTGCAGGGTAGTCACAGCTCACGGGTTGGCCACTTCAGCTGGTAATTGCCAATGAAGAGAGGAGACGGCACGGAGGAAATTCGTCGCATGAAAGTGAAGAAAATGGGATGGAGACATGGACTTTCGCCGAGGGAACTTTTACAGCTCTTGTAGACTTTCGCCGCGGGGTGGCCGTGGGGTGGGGGTAGTTTTCGACTTGGGGGTAATTTCCATTGTCACCAAACCTCTCAATCCTGGAAAAGAGAATTTTGTTTACTCTCTCTCTCTCTCTCTCTCTCTCTGTGACCGTATATTTTATTATTAAAGGCACACCTACAAAAATATCAAAACAAGACGTCCCACTGCAGTCATTAATTTGAAACTCGCTTTGACAAATTGGACGACACGTCTCTTTGAGCCACACAGACACATGCACATGTGACTGCCATTTTGTCAGTATCAAAAGTACGCATCTAACAGTTAAAATGAATATGTAACCTCTCTCTCATCGTTTCTAAAACAATAAAAGACAATCAGACGAGAAAAAGTCAGCTCTACTGAGTGCCTGGTTATGTAAGGTACGTTGGCGAAACACCCTTGAATTCCCAATCTCCGCGAAACTACAGTGTATCTCCCTCGGCGGAATTGCAGTCGACGAAACTCCACTTTGGCGAAAGTAGACGCCGCAAGGGGACAACCGTTGGGAAACGCTCGTGTACCATACCTCGAGGCAGAGACAGAGGGAAAGTGCCTTTGTGCCATCGTTTCTTTGTTTGGAAGCTGGGTGTACGTAGCCGAAAGCCTATGTGCAAGTCAGTCTCCGTTCTTTCCCCCTCCGTCTCACTTCTTTCTTCTCACCACCCACTCCCGATACTCCTGTCCTACGCTCCCCTTCACACACACACACACACACACACACATATTGGCACACACTATACTTGGTAGGCAGGACGAGTGCATTTAGTCATTACATGGATCCCCGTTTATACTTGGTAGGCAGGACGAGTGCGTTTAGTCATTACATGGATCCCCGTTTATACTTGGTAGGCAGGACGAGTGCGTTTAGTCATTACATGGATCCCCGTTTATACTTGGTAGGCAGGACGAGTGCATTTAGTCGTTACATGGATCCCTGTTTATACTTGGTAGGCAGGACGAGTGCGTTTAGTCATTACATGGATCCCCGTTTATACTTGGTAGGCAGGACGAGTGCGTTTAGTCATTACATGGATCCCCGTTTATACTTGGTAGGCAGGACGAGTGCATTTAGTCATTACATGGATCCCCGTTTATACTTGGTAGGCAGGACGAGTGCATTTAGTCATTACATGGGTCCCTGTTTATACTTGGTAGGCAGGACGAGTGCATTTAGTCATTACATGGATCCCCGTTTATACTTGGTAGGCAGGACGAGTGCATTTAGTCATTACATGGATCCCTGTTTATACTTGGTAGGCAGGACGAGTGCATTTAGTCGTTACATGGATCCCTGTTTATACTTGGTAGACAGGACGAGTGCATTTAGTCATTACATGGATCCCTGTTTATACTTGGTAGGCAGGACGAGTGCATTTAGTCATTACATGGGTCCCTGTTTATACTTGGTAGGCAGGACGAGTGCATTTAGTCATTACATGGATCCCCGTTTATACTTGGTAGGCAGGACGAGTGCATTTAGTCATTACATGGATCCCTGTTTATACTTGGTAGGCAGGACGAGTGCATTTAGTCGTTACATGGATCCCTGTTTATACTTGGTAGACAGGACGAGTGCATTTAGTCATTACATGGATCCCTGTTTATACTTGGTAGGCAGGACGAGTGCATTTAGTCATTACATGGATCCCCGTTTATATTTGGTAGGCAGGACGAGTGCATTTAGTCATTACATGGATCCCTGTTTATACTTGGTAGACAGGACGAGTGCATTTAGTCATTACATGGATCCCTGTTTATACTTGGTAGGCAGGACGAGTGCATTTAGTCATTACATGGATCCCCGTTTATATTTGGTAGGCAGGACGAGTGCATTTAGTCATTACATGGATCCCTGTTTATACTTGGTAGGCAGGACGAGTGCATTTAGTCATTACATGGATCCCTGTTTATACTTGGTAGGCAGGACGAGTGCATTTGAACTCTCCTTAAGTTCGTTACTTGTATTCGGGGAGGTACTTCAGCAAACTGAGCCCACAGAAGAAAAAAAGAAGTTAAAGGCAAAATGAAAATCTAGTATTTTAAGAACTTTATCAAAATAAAAGGAAGGAAAAAGAAAAAAAAAGAAGAAAAAAGAAAAAAAATTGAGAGACCCCCCCCCCCCCCCCCCCCAGAAAGAACACAGGATGTTTGTGTTTATTACACCTTTAACAAAAGCCACTGGCTTGCAACCAAATATGCCGACAGTCTTGATCTTATAAGTTGCAAACGCATGTCGACAGTAATATAACGACGAAAACCGTTTTTTCATAAATCAGATAGTCAACACCAATGGTCACTGTTTAGTCCGTAAATGTTGAAATCTCTCGAAGTCAAAACTTCACGTCGGAGAAAAATGTCAGGTAAATGACACCGTGTTTGAATACTTTTTACATCGTATGTCAACAGTTTGCTTACAGATAACTGACTCATCTTCGAGGAAAGTAGCCTGCAATTAATCAGACGGAAGGAGGCAGCGGAATCACGATTAGACAATTGTCAACTAGCCTACGAGACTTATTATCAACCGTCAAGTCATAAAAGTGAATGACCACCCGTGATTGAAAACACACGGATTGAATGAGTCGGGATTGGGTGAAGGATAGGGGTGGGGAGGGGTGGGGTCACATTAGATCACTAAGAAGCCTGGGAGACTGGTAAACTGCCAATAAGTTATACAGTTTTCGTTTTAAAGCATTTCTTTATTGTACAGATGTGTACATTAATTATTGAACTGAAGCAACAAGAAGCAAATGCTTATGATGTGCCCAGTGACAGAAAATTTAACAACAATAAACACATCGGCGGATTGCGTAATCAACATTGATACGTAAGAGAGAAAGAAAAACACTAAACATCATATGGGAAAATTAGCTGAAAATCTTGATTTAAATTAAAAGACAGGAAGTCATAAAGTTGAAGTCATTGAACTTCGATGTCACCGATTTGAACACTCTCGCATGTTACTATGTTTGATAGCAAGTGACCACAACGTCCCTCTCATGACTGTTTGGGGCCAGTGTCTTTGTTCCCTTCCTCTCCTTTGCCCCGCCACCCCTTACCCCCCCCCCCCCCCCCCCCACACACACACACACACACACACACAGTCACCTGACGCTTGTATGTACAACATGTCACTGTTGGTCCCGCGTGACTCTCACAGACACAGACAAAATGGAGGTTGGGCGCAGAGCTATTTAAAGATTACCGTGAATGAGCTTTCGCTATGAGGACGTAAAACTCAACTATTTTTGGGCGCAGAGCGCTTCCGATATGACATTGTAGCCGTGTAGTGCAGCAATGAAATCCATGCAATCGCCATTGTAAGAGAGAGTGATGAAGACTGCTGAATCTAATGATGAACAGAAATGAACAGACTTTGGAACACAATGGATGAACGAAATTTTCGGGCGAGCGCGAAGCGTGAGTTGCAAGTCTTTCAATGACTCGCTGCCTTCATACGTCATTCGTCACGTCGACTCCCCCCCCCCCCCCCCCTTCCCCTCAGCCCCCTTCACTTCTCTCTCTCTCTCTCTCTCTCTCTCTCTCAATGAAAAACACAACACAATTAAAATTTAGAGAGGGGGTTAGTTACCGCCTCTCTAAATTTTGCTTCATTTTCCGCCCTCAGTCACTCCGTTTTGAATTAGAGACTTAGTCAAAAAGATAAGAAAGAAACACTCCCTCTCCCTCCCCCTCCCCCCCCCCTCCCCACATACACACTCCACACCAAACCGCACCACCACCCAGCCCCTAATCCGAAGTCAGCCCAAGGAGAAAGAGGGACTCCATTCGGGCCGCGACTTCATTCAGTACATGCGCGTCAAAGCTGATTTAGTCCAGTAAAATTAGGACAAAAATCGGCTTGAGTGCAAACTAATTCCTTTCTAAGCTTTTTGAGTTTTTGTCCATTCTACAAACCCTCGGCAGTCAGAAAAACCAAAGTCTACCAAAATCTGAAGGGGCGAACATTATTTAATAGCTCTCTTAATATAGAGACCCCCTCTGGCTGTTTGAAAAAATTCTGCAGTCCAAGAAGAAAACGTTTCACTGAACATGGCAAACATATGCAAACAGAATCTGATCTCAGTCCTGTATTTCACGCCTCAGAACAAGTCACAGTGAGTTTCTTTAAAAAAAATTTTTTTAAAGCTGGGAGGGGGGGGGGGGGAGCACAAAGAACAATTTGATCATATGTCTTCGTCCGACAGGGGTCCGTCTTCAAGAATGTGCATCTTGCTGGCTGAGTTTGTACAGGTCTCTCCTCTACATTCTGCACATCCAACAGTGCAGACGAGTCCATGAAGACGACAAGAGCATTTGGACGATTGACAGTCTGTTTTACAGCTGCACCTGATGACATGAAGAAGTTCCTCGGGAGGTGCTGTAATGTCTGTCAGAACCGGAAACATGATGTCAGCTATGCCCCATCCCCAGGCTGTGGGATCCATGTGGAAGGAATCCTCCTTAGGTGTACTGATCCATTCTTGTACCTGGTAAAAAGTGCGAAGGGAATGGAACTTTGCTGCTGTTGATGTTGGTGGTAGTTTGTTGAGCTGCAAGATTGTTGTGCAACTTGACAGTTTTTGGATGTATTTCACATGTCGCAATGTGTTCAAACTGTCATCTGCCTTACCACCATATAGAATGACCAATGCTTTTTCTCCTGCGTCAATGATTTCGTTTTTGCTGCTGCTTGGGCAAGAGAACACCTCAGCAGTCTTCTTGAAGGTGACCGAATCAGGAGGTTTCCGGAGTGGAAGAGACTTGCCAATGGAGAAGAGGCTGCTGGTTGTATCGCAGCCTCCGATGGCATGCACAAAAAGTATATTTTGACGCCAAGAACATTTTGAACTGCTTTGATGTTCCACACCTTGGTACTTTTCCTGGAGGTTGATGTGAAAAATACATCCTGATGTTCTGGGTTTACATGGTGCAGGAGGAGAACCAAGAGATCTGTGTCTTCCCCAACTACTGCTGTCTGCATTGCTACAGCCTTTTTCAGTGCTGTTTTCACTATCATACAATCAGCATCACCGGCTGCTTGAACTGCTTCAAAGCCATTTTCTCTCAGCATGTTTGCTAAAAGTTTGATGAAACACTCTTTGTTTGCAGAGCTGGCAAGAAAACGTTGCTTTGTGTCACCAAGTATCATGTCACCATCAAAGCTGACATCAGGTCCACTGCAGCTATTCGTTCTCCGGAGGTGGGTCACATCTTTAGTCGATGGCCCACTGCTGTACCCATCAAAGACAACAGTGGCTCTGCTGTACATCCGAATGACAAAAGTGACGTACGTTTGAGCTAAATCATTGTAAGTGGATCCTCGAGGCCAGGTCAGATGATGTAATAAAGATCCACCGTCTATGACGAAGTAGACATCTTGTGGAAGCTCCAAATCGGACTGTTTGCACTCAGACCAAATGTGCTGTTCCAGTGCTGCTTTATTAGCGCGCCTCGGCAAACCTGAGGTGTCAAACAGAGATGCTGGGGTATTGCTCAGCTCATAACTGAAAGCCGAAGCCATCAGACCTGGGCTGGTTTCTGCAATCTTGACCAGTCTTTGAAACAACAGGTTTGGGTCCACATGAACTGCATCGCCATGCAGTTTGACAGCAAGCTTTGTAGCCATTGAAACAACCTGGTCTTTTTTTTTCAAGGACACTTCTAAGGCATTCTTGCCAATCATGCTATCCAAAATGTTCTCTCCGAGAACTTTTGCCTGGTCAGCATCCACTGTACTGTCTGCTGCCCTTCCACTTGCAATGCACCTCAAGGTCTGACTTGCATGAAAAGGATTTCTTTCATGGAGGTAATGCACAGTCACAAGGGTATCATTCTGCAGTCTTGACTTACTGAGATCTTTGTGTTCTGGATGCTGTCCACTTGTCTTCTGCATGGCTGAATTGATTTCAACACAAGCTGGCATGCCCATAAGCCATACAAGTCTCTCATGCTCCCCCATTCCTGTGCCACGAGTCAGCCCTCCGTTGGTCTTTAAACTTCGCACGAGGACCTGTTCAATGATCAGATCTGATGAAGGCCTCCCTAGAAACGGTCACTTCTGATCACATGCCGTCCTTGTGTAAAACTGTAAAAGACATCAGAATTGACCTCCTTGAGGTCAACCATCTGCTGAAGGTACAGCCAGGCCGACTTGGTGTAATGATGGCGACCAGCCGCAGCCAAATATGGCAACATACATCTGACAGATTCCAGATGCATCTTGAAGTTACCTGTCCTTTCAGCTTTGATTGATTTCCGCAGAATGTCAGCCATGTCCATGTACTGCAACCACAATGCTGCATTTCTAACGCAGGACAGACGTTTCTTGTGCTCTTCCAGCTGACTAGTAACAGCTGAACACACATTGTATGTCGTGGCATCTTAGGCTGGTATGCTGCTGTTCAGAACTTTCTCCACAACACTTGAAGCAGCATTCAAAGTACCATTCCCTAGATCTGCTTCTAGATCGCCAGAATCCATCACATCAGAATCTGAAATTGGCGAAAAAAACGGATGCCTGGGCTTATAGCTGCGATCATTCCCATTCCATGGAAGGTGTTGTGGCCATCAATTGTCACTGTATTGTGATCGACGTTGTCTGCAACGAACTGAATTGTCTCTCTGTCTGTTGTGGGAAGCTCAACTCCAAAGGAGGCTGCAGCATTCAGTTCAAACTTTCTAAGAACCTGGAACCAAACGTTCTGTGCATCTGTACTGCAAGGTCAATTTGCAGTGCTGCAATGATGGTGTTTGGTCGAAAGTTCTGTACTATAGCTTGGCCTATTGCAGATACCTTTAAATCAACATTTTTTTGTGAACGACTTGATTGGGAAATTTTCTCAGTATCCCAGGAATGTAGTTTCCTTGGTTCTCAATAGAGACGGAATCTGGATACGCTTCTTTGCAGCCTAACATTGACTTGATGTCACAATGAATGATGTCTGCAGCAGCATTGATCAGTCGCAGTTTTTCTGCTTCAAGATCAGCATTTCTTGGTTGTTAATAAAAATGACGCAGGATGGTATTAGCTGTCTTCTTCAGTGTGATTATATCTGCTTGGTTGGGGGACTGTGAACAATCGATCTCATTTCCATAGTGTTTTATCAATTTTTCTTCATGTGCACAGTACTTACTATATGCTTCAATTTCTGAATCCTTAAGACTGTGTGCCATGATGTCAACCAAATCACAAACGGTCACCTAGTCAGAGTCAAGAGAGTCGAGCTGGTCGATGACGTTTTCAAAGGCAGAAAGTCTTTGGAAATCTTCTGGTCTTCCCGAACACACTTTTTTGGTGATGGGCTCTTCATTTAAAAACATCTTTGGAATCTGACAATCAGAACGGAAGTTCGATAGACAGGAATTATGGTAAACTGCATCTTGGGCTAAACAGTCCTGTAGAAATTCAAGTCTTCCTTTGACATCTCTTGCCCATGAATCCCCTTGATGCACACATGTTTGCAAAACTGACTTTCGGAATTCTAACGTCTGCATAGCTTTCAGTTGTCCACTTGACGCCCACTTGGGGCCTTTTCTTTGCCGCTTTTCCCTTTCTGACAAAATAAGCACACTGGTTCAGCATCAGAGTCCTGCGATCTTGGTTGTCTTGTCTTTTGGGGGGACATGAGCTTTTTTCTTTTCTTCAGCTTGCTTTCAGTGGCCTTGGGATTAGTGTATTGGCTATGACATACACGGTGAACCAAATCACCTTCCTCTGCATGGATATTGTCATACAGTTGTTTACTAACACGATTTATGCTGTCGCTCCCTTTCTCGCCAAGAGTCACCCTGTCTTTGGGATTCAGAAACTTGCTCACAGATGATGCAGACTTCTGGATACACTTGTCTTGAAGAAGGGAAAAGTGTGATTAGTGCCATGTTTGAAGGTTAAAAAACAAAACTGTGTCATTGCCAAGTATTCCATACAACAAACTCATTGCATATATCTATCATACACACACACGCCCGCGCGCACACAAACGCACGCACACACACACACACACACACACACACACACACACACACACACACTAAACACACTAATGCATCCAAACTCGCACACACACACACACACACACACACACACACACACACACACACACACACTCTCTCTCTCTCTCTCTCTCTCTCTCTCTCTCTCTCGTCGTGGGGAAGAGAGAGAGAGAGAGAGAGAGAGAGAGAGAGAGAGAGAGAGAGAGAGCGAGCTTATGACATGAATGTTCTACCATACGACTGTCTCCCGGCGCCTTATCGCTTACAGCGCGCGAGCCGCGCTGGAACATGTGTGCCGCACACGCGTGATGCAGCGAAACTACGCCTCCCGGGCCTTCTAGCACAGCCATCTGAACAAAACGAGTCTAGATTATCGTCATGACTCTTTATCTTCAAATGTTTAATTCAGATCATATACGTCATCATGCAAAAAGAACTTCGTAGGATGAACTTGGCGTTGGTGAATGTGTATCTTACCCTCCATCGCTCTCAGCCTCCGTGTCTACGTGGAATTGTCCAGTAATAGTAATATGGTGATTCGGTCGGATCAGAAGTATCGCGCGGACAAAAACGCGATTTTCAAAATCAATTTTCGATCACTTCCCCCCGGGATATTTTGGTAGACTTTATTGGATGTTAACATACATGCGAAAAACTGTTTTATCATGAAAAAAAATCGTAGAAAGGAATTAGTTTGCACCCTATTATTCTTTTGCCTGGACTAATTGCGCAAACGATACGTGGTGTCAGCCAGGCTTCGCCTAGTGCAGCGCGTATTTTGCCCCCGTGATGGCTCACCCGGGGCCGTCTTGATCGGGAGGTAGGGGATCCTGACAGAAGGAGAACAAAGAGAAGGACCGGGGTGGTGGGGAGCCGAGAACATTCGGCGCCGACTCACGTGGCGCGACGTACTACTTTGATTGAGACGACTAAGAACCAGTGTGAACAGCCTAGTCTCTGATGTAAAAAAGACAGTGTTGATATATATATATATATATATATATATATATATATATATATATATATATATATATATATATATATATATGTGTGTGTGTGTGTGTGTGTGTGTGTGTGTAGATATGTCAAAAAGGATATAGCTTCTCACTGTGTACAATCGCATATTATTTTCTTGTGCTCCGCTCCCCCCCCCCCCCCCTTTTTTTTTCTTTTCTTTCTTTCTTTCTTTTTTTTTTCTTTCTTTCTTTCTTTTTTCTTCTCTTTCTCTTTCTTTTTTTTCTTTCTTTTTTTTTTTGAACCATGCACTACAAATGCTTGTGGGCGAACCTTACGACAACATTTTGATGAAACATCACACTTGAGACGTCAGGAGTCCGGTGCCGCGCACAATAGAACAACAGTGCAAACAATTTAGGCAACAATGCTACATACAACAACAGTGCAAACAATTTAGGTAACAAGGCTACGTAGAACAACAGTGCAAACAATTTAGGTAACAATGCTACATACAACAACAGTGCAAACAATTTAGGTAACAATGCTACATAGAACAACAGTGCAAACAATTTAGGTAACAATGCTACACAGAACAACAGTGCAAACAATTTGGGTAACAACGCTACACAGAACAACAGTGCAAACAATTTAGGTAACAATGCTACATAGAACAACAGTGCAAACAATTTAGGTAACAATGCTACACAGAACAACAGTGCAAACAATTTAGGTAACAACGCTACATAGAACAACAGTGCAAACAATTTAGGTAACAATGCTACATAGAACAACAGTACAAACAATTTAGGTAACAATGCTACATAGAACAACAGTACAAACAATTTGGGTAACAATGCTACACAGAACAACAGTGCAAACAATTTAGGTAACAACGCTACATAGAACAACAGTGCAAACAATTTAGGTAACAATGCTACATAGAACAACAGTGCGAACAATGAAGGTAACAATGCTACATTTTTCGGGGAGATCAACAAAGAGCAACTGTTGTTACAAACTGCGCGCCGGATGTACGCAAACGTGAAAATTAGTACATTGTGCGCAAATTCTGGATTTTAAAGGGGGCATTAGGAATAAAAAGAGTCGTATACTGTGAAAGAGAGAGAGGAGAGAGAGAGAGAGAGAGTCTTGTGTCTCTCTACGTTCATTTTCTTCTCATGTGCTGCTTGTTTGAGCTCTGGTTAGTGGTTAGAGCACTGGACGGTGAAACTTATCGTTCCGGGCAAATGTAACATTGTTACGTTCAGTGATGTATCAACACTCGCAGTTACACGTGAGCTTGGAAGGAACGAACGAAAGTCATATACCCGTCAGTATCTGATAAATAAAAAAGAGAAAATTGTGTGTGTGTGTGTGTGTGTGTGTGTGTGTGTGTGTGTTTGGAACTCTCTCTCTCTCTCTCTCTCTCTCTCTCTCTCTCTCTCTCTCTGCCTGCCTGTGTGTGTGTGTGTGTGTGTGTGTGTGTGTGTGTGTGTGTGTGTGTGTGTGTTTGGTGTGTTCATTTAGTTATTGACGCATAATTAAGTCTATTTATTTGAAGAAAATTATTCATTGATTTAATTACTGTTTCCACTTAGAGAGAGAGAGAGAGAGAGAGAGAGAGAGAGAGAGGAGAGAGAGAGAGAGAGAGAAAGGGGGTGGGACATGATAGGTACATGATGGATGGAAGCACTCGTTGCATGACGTAAAACTTGTTTGTAAATAAAACTCACGCTTCCACAAGGAGCTATGATCCGATGATCTCGTTCCGTTTTTATCACCAAAATCACAGAAATATTTGGCTATAGGCTAAGAGCCTTTTGCCCTCGTATTAGTGTCCATTTATGTGCTTTTGGATCACTATATTTATGTTCCCTGTTTTTTATGTCCCTAAAAGCTTCTTTGATTTACAACCGTGTGTGTGTGTGTGTGTGTGTGTGCGCGCGCGCGTGATGTTTGGCTACCTAAAGCCGAATCTCACCGCAGCAAAAGAGAATTACGGGGCTGCCAAACGAAGGACCGAACGAATTTGGAAACGGGTACACTGCGTTTCGACCGTTTGGTTTTTGTTTAGGCAGGACAAATGAAAGCAAAGAAAGAAGAAACCATCCCTTCTCTCTTCCACACGGGTGCAAACATTCGTCCTTGGAGAAAACTGAATCTATGGCATGGATCTGAAGAGGAAAGAGGTTGAAGGGGAGAAGATATCAACAAACAAAGAAGAAAAAAGAAATGAATAGTACGTAGACGGCCGTTGTTCATAATAAAACCGCGATCACGAGAACGGTGGACTTATCTTTGTCCGGTCCGAGAACCGGTTTTCACTGGAGTGACGACGTCACCGTGGTTGTTCGTTCATTGAACTGGTTCTCGTTCGTCAACTGAATCTATCAATTTTAAAAGCATCCTGAATATACTTGTCGGTTTATTACTGACTTGTGTCGTTATTGATCATTTCCCCTCATTACAAACTGATCATTTGCCACGTGGTCTCGTAGCGCTGCTTCCTGCGTGACGGCATACGGGAGCTGTAGTAGCTTGACCGTCCCTCCCTCCTGTGAAAGGACACTGCCAAGGGGCTAAGCCCCGCCCACCGAGGTTACGGGTGGACAAAGAACGGGAGCTTGGGGGTCGTAGAAATGACACAGATGAAAAACGCTTTCTGTCCAAGTGACAGCCCCCATCGCAATCAGCTCCGCCTACCTTCCCGCCATAAAAGGGCATATGCCTCGCTCTGGGACTTATCTCCGCCCAGGAAGTAAAGTTGACAGTGATGTTAACGAACACAACCAATCAAAGACAATCATGACAGGAAATCGATTTGCTATATAAACGACTGCTGTAGAGTACAGTTTTAGAGTGTTTGGTTATTCTGGTGAGGGTCGTCGAAGAATTCAAGTGCTGTGCAGAAACCAGTCGGTTGTAACCGGTTAACAACCAGTCAACGAAATATGCCCATTCAAAGAGGTGAGTGCGACTTTATAAAAAAATATTTCAATTGTTTCTTTCGTGCGTGGTCAGTATTTGCTCATAGTTGAAAATAGCTAAAATTAATGCAAAAATAATTCTATTCAATTGTTTCAGCTAGCTTTCTTTGTCTCGGTTAAGTGATGGGGGATAAGGAAGTACCAGCTAAAGAAAGTCTTAAATGAGTGCAGTAAAGACGTACCAAAAAAACTAAACTATTAAAAAAATGAAGATGAGTAAAATGGAAATAAAATAAAAACAAATATAAATATGAAAAGGGGGATAAGCAAGTACCAGCTAAAGAAAGTCTTAAATGAGTGCAGTAAAGACGTGCCAAAAAAAACTAAACTATTAAAAAAATGAATATATTAAAAAAATGAAGATGAGTAAGATGGGAATAAAATGAAAATAAATATAAATATGAAAATCGTTAACTAGCTGATCGGATTCCTCAGAGTCGCTGCTAATTGTGTTGCGCTTGGCGTAAAATACAGACACGCCGCCAAGGGTTCAAAAAAGAATCCAACGGCAATCCCAAAGCAGCCAGCGAAGGGTAGCGAAATGAAACGAAACGAAAGAGCGTGGAGAGGGAAAAAAGTTGCTGAAAGTAAAATTATGCAAACGGTATAAAATGCAAGGGACAATCTTTGAGCGTATGCTTAGGATCCATTCAAGGATGCAAGGGAGATCAAAAGATATGGAACAGTCTGAGTGGTCAGCTCTGCTGCGCAATAACCCAATCATTGTCAGCAGCTAAGAATCGTGCAGAGCAACCTTGGATCTCCGAAGAGATGCAATCTCCCACTGATTGACCAAACAATATAATGCTGAACAATGAAGTCGTGGGAGAAAACAAGTGGGCCATCCCTTAGAACACTGACCATTGCCGTTGATTTCTTCTGATCAGAAGCAAAACTTGATCACTGTGGCCTGACTCGTAATGTTACAAGGTGCCCTTGGTGTATGTATGCCCTTTGGTCAAGCTGGGCTGTTCTTGGCGGACCGTTCGGGGCTTGAGGGTGGGGAAGGGGAAGTGTGTGAAATATTGGAATGCTGAAGAGGACAGGGATGTTGGGCTGTCCAGTCAAGGAGGGTAGACTGTTCGATCGCCAGCTACTTGGTCAGTAGTCTGGCCAATGATCAAAGGAAGATGGAGGACCAGAAAGAGGCACAGTGAGTCTTCTGTCCATCTGTCGAGAACCTGCATTACGCTAACAAGTGCCACCAAACTCAGGACTTCCTGTAGGTCACTTCTACTAATGGTCCATTTAAGGCGTGTGGAGAATAGGAACGCAGGAGTTGGTATGTATTGCACACATCTTCAGTTTAGTTACATTCACAGTCTGACTGTACTCGATCAAGGTATATGGCAGAAGGGAGGTAGTCATCCCACGACCCAGGTGAGTGTATCGGTTACACACTAGCAAAATCAAAGATATATTGTCTTTCGATTTATCCAAGGATAGTTTATCTAATGCTCCCCAGGCCCCCTTCCGCTATCCTCCAGTGTCCTTGATCTGGACGTTTCGCTCACCCAAGTTTATTTTTGCAGTTGTGGCAGTCAATTAGTCAAAGCAAGTCATCTCCGCCTTTCTTACTGTTCATGTTCTGAAACTCAGAAAGGCAGTGGTTGCGTGTCATGCGGTGCTAGCCAGTGAACCACCCCCCCCCCCCCACCCCGTACAACAAACACCGTTGAAGGCGTGACTGCAGATCCTCCACAGCCTTGTGACTGGTGATGAATGACCTCCCTTTCACCAGAATCGTTCTCTGTACAGGGTGAAAGGCGGAGGGAAGTGACAAGTGATTTTAAAGCTTTCTCCTTAACGTCATGTCCATAGTGTGTGCCATGCTGATTGTTCTTGGTGATTGATGGTGTAACAGAGAGAACTGACAGGTCGTCTGGTGTGAACTTCACCTTCGTCCCACACAGCCATAGAGTAATGTGTGCCCTCTGGTGGGGTCCTCTTCACTCTGTGTGCTATGATGTGTAAGGAATGGTTCATAAAAAAAATAATTTTTAAACATGTATTGTGCTGCATTACGTTGATCTGTACTTTTGGTCTTGCAGATCGAAGAACAGCAAATCGGGGAGCCAGAGTAAAAAGAAAACAGTGGAAGTTGGTGCCCTTGAATTCAAGCCTCGCCACATGTTGGCTTCTCTCGTGGACCCCCCTGATCACCCTGACCACCCTGACCATCAGTCTTCTTCCTGCCTCAGGTTCCCGCCGGAATCGGATCTTCAGGTCTTGCATACGGCACCACGTAGTCTGAAACACCTGATGGTGGTCAACACCGACATGAAGGGCGCGAGTGGATTCACGAGCACCATTGCCAGGGACACAAAGAAGTTGATCCAACATGCAGTTGCAGATCTCCCTGGCAGTGCCGTGGTCTACACAGACGGATCGGTTCGCTACCGTTCGTCTGGAGCCATCTATGTGGAGGAGGGCGGGAAGCCTGTGCACCATGAAGTGAATATCGTGGAGGCGGTGTGTGCTCCTACAGTCATGGAGGACATGGCGGTGACCTGTGCCCTTCGCTGGCTGGTCCGCTCTTCCTGCCCCAGTGCTGTCATCGTCACCGACTGCTTAAACATCGTGCAGCGGGTGAAGGACGGTCTTGTGCCTACGGACTGGTACCGCCTTCTGATGATGAGCAAGCTACAGGGGCTGACTTGGGTGTTCGCGCCCGCTCACTGTGGGCTGAAAGGTAATGAAGTCGCCGATTCCTTGGCTGGAGCGGCGACCAAGTCAAAGAAAGGGAGACGTCCATGTCCTTTGTGTGCGTCTCAGAGTAAGCCGCCCTCTCCCAGGTCAAGGTCAAAAGGCAGGATCTGATCCAACATACGGGCATTACGCCTTGAACCTGACGATATTCACAAAGCTTCCACTGTAGAGTTACCTGGCTCCCTGATGGCAGCTCACAACGTCGTCATGCTACATGGGATGGACACGGCACATAGATACCACCGTCCCTTCGCTGCGTGTAAGTAATTGAAGTGTATTTTTTGTACACCATGTACGTGTTAAAAGCTCGTTGTGAAATGACTACCACTTACCATCAACAATTCAACAATTACAAATTATTCCTAAAAAAAAACTTACACACGGAGAGGAATGGCGAGTGGAATGGAGAGAGAGAGAGAGAGAGAGAGAGAGAGAGAGAGAGAGAGAGAGAGAGATATTTAATCTGCCTTGCGCCTGTTCAGGTTAATTGAATTTATATTCATCGTAGTCTTTTATACAAAGATTACTGTCATCTCCATGCACTGAGGGTTAGGCAGGATATTTGTAACTGTGTAAAGCTCTTTACGTTTTTGCCTGTAAGGAGCACTTTCCTTCTGGGCGATCTAATTTGTGCCCATTGTCTTGCTAACTATGACTCGTCAGCAAAAAGATGCCTTGTTCCTTTTTTCTAGTGTTTACCTTTTTGTAGCCCACCTCCCAGTTTACTGGTCTGTTTTTTTTTTTTTCTTCACCCTTTTTAACAAACAAGTAGGGTAACTCTTGCTCCCCTGATGAAATGAATACACGCCCATAACTCCAAACGAATGCTGCTTACGACACCGAATCGCCTAGCAGACATGACAACACAGAACACACAGAACAAACAGCAGAAATGACGGCACAGAGCACACAGAACAGCAGAAATGACAGCACACAGAACACAGAACAAACAGCAGAAATGACGGCACACAGAACACAGAACAAACAGCAGAAATGACGGCACACAGCACACAGAACAAACAGCAGAAGTGACAGCACACAGCACACAGAACAAACAGCAGAAATGACAGCACACAGCACACAGAACAAACAGCAGAAATGACAGCACACAGCACACAACACACAGCAGAAATGACAGCACACAGCACACAGAACAAACAGCAGAAATGACAGCACACAGCACACAGAACAAACAGCAGAAATGACAGCACACAGCACACAGACCTAACAAGGAAGCATAACATCCCCGTTTCCTTGTTTGGTGTGCTCTGTGCTGAAGGAAGATCAGGCGAACAAGGGAGTTGCCAGTTCCGCTGGTACAAGTGGCTAAGTTCTTTTCGATGTCGACTATATTCAGCAACTTTCGTGTAAAACGGCAAGTCGTCTGGATGGATCGTCTGCTATCGCGGCGCAGGTTTTTGCGGTTCCGCGTCTGCTACGCGTCACGGGTTTTAGCGGTTCCGTTTCTAACCGCGCGTTCGGCAAGCATGGCGGCCACAAGTGCGCCGGCGTTTCTGCCTAGATGTGCTACCGTAAAATCTTTTTCGGCAGATTACTGTGTTGTAAAAGTGGAGACCGAGAGAGAGTTGGATGAGCTGCTGGGGAATTTCGAGAGGCAGACCTTCTCGACTTTCGTTCTCTGGTAATAAGTGCAGTAAAAGCTCAAATGTTGACAGCTGGCTGACTCGATTCAGGACTCGTGCGTTTAGCCGGAAATAGCCACCTGACTGACTGACCTGACATGATTTGCACTGGAACTGACGCTGCTGATCTCATAAGTATTACCTGGAAATAATGTATGTCATATTTTTACTTGTGTATAAAGATGCCCAGTTTTTGCACTAATAGGACGCTATGATACTGAAATTCAATTGTAATGATAGACATTTCCTTCATGCACAAAGATAAGTATTTATTACCGTGACTGACTGACATGCAAGTTCCAATGCCCGGATCGGAATATTTCGCAACATCGTCGCTACCCTACCCATGCTACTTGCCCTGACAGTTTATTCAAACATGTCATTGTGTATAACACCTGCAGAACACCTGACAATAAGCGTATAGAGGCCATATGTGTGACCTGACATGAAAGTTCCGGTACTGCGCTGGAACTTTCATGCTGCTGTTTTTTTTTTTTTTTTTCTACGTATCTTTATGATGGAAAACTGAATAAAGGCACACTAAGATTTTGCAAAACAAATACACTGACAGTTCAGAAAAACATGCTAGCATTGACTCTGACTCCTTATATATATGTGTGACCTGATGCCGCAAAATGAGTTGATTCATACTTTTCTTTGTTTTGAGTTATCAACCAAAATCGGTGCTAGTGTGGATGGAATGGTCGATATGAGATTTTGCTCGATTTAGCTTTTATAGACATTTTTCTACAAGTGCAATTAATCTCAATATCGATATCAAGACCTTAAATACAATGAAACTGGTTTTATCACTCCTCCCGCTCTATGTATTGTAGTTGACCATAGCACTTTTTTTCTGGAAAGTGTGGCGGGCAGTGCTCATTTTTGACAGTTTATATCTCAGACGCTTTTCATTATATCAAGATGAAATTTGCACAGTTAGAAAGGAAAATTCTTTTATGCAGACTCTATTTTGCCTTTCTTTGTTCCTTCCTTTATCATCCAATTATTCAAATACTCCAAACATCTGAGTTTTTGATAGATTTGATGGATCTTCATCTGTCCATCACTTGACCATATATTTGACCAATACTCCGTGTTCATAAAATCAAATGTATTTAGAGCCATGAAGTGGTCAATGTTATAGAGGAAGTACAGTATGGTATCAAATATAGTTATAAATGTTCCATTGTAATGTCTTCATTTGATAGCTTTTCCTGGTGAAACTCGTATAATATGTACATATACAATTTCAGGCATAAAGATGGCCCTGCAAAGGCTAAAAGACGGCCACGTGCCATCTTTTTTGAGGCATTTGATGAGGGAGGTTGTCATATCCCTGGCTTTGTTGACAACTACCAAATCGGAGTCTGCTCACATCGGCAGCATCCAAGACGGAGAAAGCAGGTACATGTATACTGTATAGTATCTTATGTGGTGCCCTTTCATTCACTGACCCCACTTGTCTCAACATTTCGTCTGAATTTTATGAGTAATTGTGAAAAGTACACGAGTGACTGTAGAGCATAATTCTCTGAATAAACACTCATAATTCAGTCGCATCGCACATTATTAGTGTTATTGAGCTGGCTGTTGGCCCATCAAACACATCGCTTCTCTTAAGATCACCAAAGTTAAGCCACGTGGAACCCTTGTAAATAGTACTTCGATGGGTGACTACCAGGGAGACCGGAGGCTGGACAAGGTTCTCTCCAGGAATTTAGTGTGGGATTTTTCCTAGGTGACCGAGTCGGTTCATGTGCAGACTCGCTCGCGGTGCCAGTCACGCCCATGTACACACACAGACCAAAGCCATCAAGTGTCCACAATAAAGATTCCAAGTCCATTCTTTGTAGAGAGTCGGAAGCTATTCTGGTGGGTTTGGAAACAAATACGTGCATGCAGAATATACGGGTGGTGGTAACCGTGGCGACAAGATTACCCAGAGAAGGCAGCCCAAATTTTCCTGAGTAGAGTGGGATAATAAGTTGTATGAACCTCTGGCCTGATATATGTGGAGGCGCCCTTACGAACAGGGCATAATTTTAGCTGGCCATCCTCAATGTAATATTGGTTAACTTCGTATACCTTTTCTTTTGTCAGCTACCAGTACCTTGCATGTAGGCCGTCAATAAGTTATGCAATCATTGACCTAGATCAGAGATGTACATCAAAAGAAATATGACAAAATATTAATGCCTGTCAATTTCCTTCCACAGTTTTACAGATGGCCGCAGCTGAGGGGGACCATGAATACAAAAAGAGGTTCCTTATCCAGCAATCCAAGAAAGTTGGCTGCCTGGCCAGAATGAGGACACGGAGAGTAAGCCTGTAAGTCACTCCTGGTGTACCACTCGTATCCTGTTACATGCTTTAATCTGGTCGACACGCTCTATTTCAACAGTTGGGTGGCGAAAGTTATAATACAGAGTGATGTGTTCTTTCCTTGGGACTACATCAAGAGACATGTGCACCATCACAGTCAAACCAGCGCTATAATTTTTAAGGTCACCTTCAGAAGGTAGCCACTTGTCAATGCCAGCGAAGGGATTGCACAGTATCGGTCACAGACCTCCATGACGGTCAGTTGAAAGGGCCAGTGGCCAGGCAGTCAGGGTGCCCGGGGCATCTTATAATACCCTGCTCAGATCCGGTCAGTGGGATTCATCAGAACTGCTCTGATCAGTGTGAAGGGTTAGAACAAAGGTTACGTCTGGAGAGGCACACTTGGTTGCCGAACAAAGACAGGTTGCGTCTGGAGAGGCACACTTGGTTGCCGAACAAAGACAGGTTACGTCTGGAGAGGCACACTTGGTTGCCGAACAGACAGGTTACGTCTGGAGAGGCACACTTGGTTGCCGAACAAAGACAGGTTGGTTACGTCTGGAGAGGCACACTTGGTTGCCGAACAAAGACAGGTTGGTTGCGTCAGGAGAGGCACACTTGGTTGCCGAACAAAGACAGGTTACGTCTGGAGAGGCACACTTGGTTGCCGAACAAAGACAGGTTACGTCTGGAGAGGCACACTTGGTTGCCGAACAAAGACAGGTTACGTCTGGAGAGGCACACTTGGTTGCCGAACAAAGACAGGTTGCGTCAGGAGAGGCACACTTGGTTGCCGAACAAAGACAGGTTACGTCTGGAGAGGCACACTTGGTTGCCGAACAAAGACAGGTTGCGTCAGGAGAGGCACACTTGGTTGCCGAACAAAGACAGGTTGCGTCAGGAGAGGCACACTTGGTTGCCGAACAAAGACAGGTTGCGTCAGGAGAGGCACACTTGGTTGCGGAACAAAGACAGGTTACGTCTGGAGAGGCACACTTGGTTGCCGAACAAAGACAGGTTGCGTCAGGAGAGGCACACTTGGTTGCCTTCGTGCCTTGTCCGTTAAGAGCCTGATGCCTAGCATTACTCGAGCCTAACTCAGCATGTATCTATTGTTGTACAGCTAAAATTGTTGGTGGCAGTACTGTCTTTAGGGCTCTGTGTTCGACTGCTCATGTGTGACATGAGAGCGAGTGTCCCCTCTTCATTGTTCAATCCCCCTTAGTTTTAACATGTGCATGAGCTGTGACTCCCAAGTGAGTCGAGTCTTCCCTGATCTGCAATTTGCCAATAACTAACATGCTTGCTTTTTTATTCTGTTCAGAATGCACTGATCTTTCACTGAAGAACCAAATCAAATTTGTGAGGAGTTTTTGTAATGTTTGTGTTAGTGTGTTTACGGTATTGAACCCGAACTGTAAGGCAGTGACATTGTGAAAAGGAATGGAAGTTGTCAAAGAAAGGGTGGGGTGGGGTAGGGTAGAGTACATGTACCCTGATGTCATGTAATGGTCGCATGTCATTTTATTTATCCCTTGTCTCTAGATGAGCGTTATGGACAGGTTTTACAGTACCCTTTACATTCATTAACACTCAGTTGTAGAGTTCGCCCTATCCGCCATTGTTAGCTTCAGTCGGCGAGCACAAAGCACAGCTTCTACTCGCCGACTGAAGCTAACAATGGCGGATAGGTTTGTTTGGGCATGCTGCATGTATTTATATTTCGCTCTTTACAATGTAAACAATACCACTGACAGTGGTGGCTATTTCCATGAGAACAGGCTCTTGATTGATCCATTCGCGAGAGGCCGTCATGCCTTTACAGGGTTCGCACGCTCCTTGAAACTCCTTGAATTCTGACAGTGAATTTCAAGGGGGTCCTGCCGCTGTTCCCCAGGTTCTTTGTTCCCCAGTCTCTATATTCCCCAGTCCCGGTGTTCCCCTCAAGAAAAAAAATCGAAATTCAGCCCCTAAGTTCCCCAGTTTCGTTGTTCCCCACCCTGTGGCGATCCCGCTGTTCCCCATTCCCGCAAATCCCCGGTCCCGGTGTTCCCCAGTCCCGGTGTTCCCCAGGCCCGCTGTTCCCCAAGTTTGTGCCGTTGGTGGTGTTGGTGGGTTTTGCTGACTTAAACGTTTACTGTTGCTTTCATTGCTATATGCGAGGCAGTGGAAGGGCGGGGTGGGAGGGGGAAGGAGGGGGGAGGAGGGTCGGGGTATTAGGGGTGGAGCGGGAGGGCCGTAGAACAGGGGTTTCATTCCGACTGGACAGAAATCTGTTTGGGGAACAGCGCTACTGGGGAACAGAACCTGGGGAACAGCGGTACGGGAACAGCGGCACGCTTTTTCGGTCGGGGAACATGGACACTGGGGAACAGAGACACGGGGAACAGCGCTACTGGGGAACATAGAACCCGGGGAACACCGGCACGCTCCCATTTCAAGACCTTGAAAACCTTTGAAAATCAAATGTGGTTCTGTTGACCAAACCTCCTTGAAAACCTTTGAAAATCAAGCCATCAGCTCCAACAATTTTTAATGTGGCAAAAAGAAATGGCAGCTTGATTTTTTTTTTTCTGCGTTGAGGCAAATGAAAAATTATTTAAAAACAAAATTTTACATTGTCTCGATCCTGGATTGCCGTCTGCTATTACCAAGGGAGGTAATTTGTAACTTCATCAATTTTGATCAAATTATCTCCCTTGGTAGTAACGCTCGCGACTACGTTTGTAAACTTTTTTTTTTTTAAACTAGTTCTACTTTCCAACCACTCTCTTACACACCATGCATAGTCTGTATGTTCTCTTACAAATGGACATATTTTTTGCTTATTTTAGTGTTTTGGCATTTAATACAAAGAATTCGAGTTTGTTAATGTTCTAATGTGTGGTGTACTGGCACACTCACTCTGATAAAAACTGAAAAAAAGAAATGGCAGTTTAATTTTTCTGTGTTCAGGTTGATGAAGGGATTATTTAAAAACAAAGTTTTTGTTTTCTTTCTACAAAAAAATCGTTTTTAAATAATTTTTATTCATCAACCTTAACGCACAAGAATCAAACTGCCATCTCTGTTTTCAATTTTTACGATAGTATTGTAGCCTTGAAATAGAAAAGGCACTCCTTGAATTTTCTTCTTGGGAGTCTGTAGGAACCCTGCTTTAGTACAAAGTGCCTCCCCAGATTCTGCTCAAGTACTATAGTATCCCCCTACAGGGCGAACTCTACCAACTGAACGCTATTAACCTTTACCGCACTGCGAGCTGTAAGCTTCTCCACTGAATGATTACTTGCCTCGGCTACAGTAGGCAAAACGCATGGCAAGCAAAATTGTGCAAGTAGGGGATGCTACAGAGACAATGAATCTTGTGTGTACTTATGGTTAAGGGACATTTCTGGTCTGTTGCAGGTATGGAGACTTAAAGCTTGCTCCAGAAAAGTCCAGCGACAGAAATAAAAGCAAGTCAAAAACGAGGGTTGAGATCTGTTCCTCGTCACGGTGGGTCGACACGACACTGCTCCGCAAAAAAAAAAATAAAATAAAATAAAATAGCCAACCAGGTGAAGAAATTGAAGTCCACTGCAAAAGGATTTATTTCACGATCTTCTGTAGATTGTGTCGGTATCAATTTTGTGCGGGTGTATTGTGAAGTGGGAGCTTTTACAACGAATTTGTGGACATTTCACCATGTCGGCCATGACGCTGTAGCAGGCCAGTGTCGAAGGCGGAGAAAGGAACGGAAAGCAGAGTTTACGTGCAGTTAGACAGCTGGCAAAACATGGGAGTTTTTATTTATTACATGTGGTGTGAGTGGTGTTGCAGGTTCTCTCCTTTTGTGAAAAGTTGACAGGGTTTTTTTCTTCCCTCGTTCAAGCTCTCTGTGACAGACTATGCGTGAAAGTAACCCTTCCTCCGGAAAGTCTCGACGAGCATCCGTCAGGTGGTCTATTGTATTTAGTTGTTTTTGTTCTCTCTCTCTCTTTCCCTCTCTCTCTCTCTCTCTCTCTCTCTCTCCCTTTCTCCTCCTCCTCCTCTTTCTCTGACTCTCTCCCCCCTCCCTCTCTATGCATATATTTGGATCGGTGTATTTTAGTTACAGTCCTTTATGTAATTGATATTACCAGCCTCCATCCCCTGCCGCTTCCTAGCTTTTGATATTTTCTGCATGCGAAGTGTTTGACTTGTTTTCATTGCTTTCTCTTGTGTAAGTTTGATATTGTCACCTCCCCACTGTACCTGTATACACTAAAATATGGTCCATTTCACCACCTGAAAGGTGGGGTTTTTTTTCTTTCTTTTTTCTTGTTTTGTTTTCTGTCTCTCTCTGTCCATCTGTCTGTCTCTCTCTAGCATGAAGCGGCGATGAATGCGTTCCATTCCGCCACGCGCACACGGCGCCAATCTCCCTTTGGCCGTCTCTCGCCCGTTCTTCCGCTCTCTACTCGGAGAGGGAGAGGGAGAGAGGGGGTGGAGCGTGAGGCGGACGGGGCGACAATGAGAGGGGAGGGGAGTGAGTGTGGGAGAGAGAGTGGGAGTAGAAATGAGAATTGAGTCTTGGCTGGATCGTCTGCTATGATGGCTGCCCATAGATCAGATATGAGTATCCATGGTTTTGTACTCTTTGAATAACGATAGCTGTTGTATGCATTTTGATTATTTTCCGACGGTTGTTTTGAATGATCAAAGTTTGAATTCTAGGGATCCGATCATTAAGAGACTCCTGATCAACGAGCAATCAAGACACGGGTGTACGAGGTTAAGTGTCGACAAAACCAACGGGACAGAATACGACAGGGTCACAGGCTGAAAAGAAATAGGGAAGAAGTGAAATTAATTGAAGGAATGTACCAACCTGATACATGGAAAGCGACAAGGTTTTAGTAATTTATCCTTGGGGTTGCTAAATCCAACGAATATAAACATGTCCAACACCACATGAACACGATCACAGAAGAACACACTGAGTGTCAAAGGTTAGCATGGCAGTGAATGCGTTCCCAATGTTACGCAGACCCAAGATTCGGGTTTTACCTTTGCACCGGAGAGGGCGATAGGCTTATTTTGCGCATGCGTAATTGGTGTAAACAAAAGATGCTTAAAATAGTACAGCTTTCCGGAGAATCTTACGACGCCGGGAAGAAAGGTCTTCGTTATATATGTAAATGAAATATGATGAGGGTAACGAAATAGAAAACATGTTTTGTATGATAGTATCAACAGCATTAATATCATGAGTTTTAAAATGATATATATACTTTATGTTCATACGGAAGAATGCACCAAGTTGTGTTAGTGTATAATTAAGATAGAATTCTGCATGTACATACTGTCGGGGAAGAATGTTTCGTAGCGGTTATGGTAAATTTTTGTTCTAACCAATAATTTTATCATATAAAATTGATGTATATTTCTTGTTGCGTACTCATGTGAATAGGCTGAAGGCCTCGTATTTAAAGTCACGAGTCACGAGTCTCTCTCTCTCTCTCTCTCCCGTTATCTTTGGATCCGAGTATTTCGGTTACAGAGCTTTGTATAAATGATTCCGCCCCCTGCCGTCTCCTTGTTCATTATTATATTCCCTGCATAATGTATATGTGAACTTTGTGTGTGTGTGTGTGTGTGGGGGGGGGGGGGGGGGGGGGGGGGGGGGGGGTTATTACTATGACTTTTTTGTTTGATGTTTTCCTCGCCCCACTGTTCCCCTCGAACATGATCTATTTCATTGCATTAATTGTCTCGTCCTCTCTCTCTCTCTCTCTCTCTCTCTCTCTCTCTCTCTCTCTCTCTCTCTCTCTTTTGTCTTTTCTTTTTCCAGCCTTCCCTGAATTGGTGTATTATGTTCTGTTTTTGCACAGACTGTGTGATTGCAGTTGATAGGGATTCAGAGATTGAAAATGTAAGTACCAACAGAAAACCATGGATTGTTGAAGTTTGGAGATATCCATGACTTTTTTTTAAAGAACGTTGTAGTATTTGTTATTGCTATGTCGATGATGATGGTGATGGTGATGGTGATGATGATGATTGCTACTCTTGTCCTTAAAGCTGTTTCATTGTGTTTAAACACCTACAAGCTCTTATAGCCCAGTTTCTTTTGAAAAGGTGTTTTCTGTGTAAATTCTGATCTTGCATACGCAAGGCGGATCTTTGAGTCATGGGGGGAATTTGGTGTGGGAAGAATCTCCTTTGTGCCCCTCTCCGAAGCGACTCTCGCCTACTGACGGATTAAAAGAAGAAAACAAAAAAAAATAAAGTCCATCCCTGATTTTTCTTTTTTTATTCCAACTGCATTCATTCTTTATTTACCATACATTTGTTTGCCACAATTTCTTTCGACT
>CM031614.1:13599849-13605044 GCA_018398815.1 Conus ventricosus
AAAAGAATATAAAAGAACAAATGACATCAAAATAAACTGATGTCACAACAGTATTGTGTAACACTTTTCCCCTGGTATAATGCAAACGTTTGCTACATTTGTTAGGTGTCTGCTAACAGCCCCCCTATGAAATCCTTTTCCACCAGCCCACTCCCCCAGTCCCACTACCTATATACTCTACTACTCCTCCTCCTCCCCCAACCCCCACCCTCACCCCACAACACACATACCCCACACACTTCGCCCCCTCCCCCCCCCCCCCCACCCCGTCCCCACACTCACACACACACACAAACACCCCCCCCCCCCCCCCACACACACACACAATCACCACCACCACCACCACCCCCACACACACACTTGTCAAGGGGGGGGGGGGGGGGGGATATGATTAGTTGTAAGAGGGAAGTTGGGGGGGGGGGGGGGGTACTGTTGTGACATCAGTTTGTTTTTATGTCATTTGTTCTTTTATGTTCTTTTTTGTGTTTAGTGTTTCCTGACGAAGGGTCTAAGGCCCAAAAAAGCTTCAGGTTTTTTTTTAAAGGACCTCAAAGTAATCATTTTTCATATTGTGTTTATTGAAGTCCAGCAGTCGTTTTCATACATCTGATTTACTTAGTTTGATTTCCCACTCTGATTTACTTATCTACAGGCCTTATTCTTTATGTCCTGAAAGCACTGTTTGTCAAATTTTCTTTAGCTAGAGTTCTGAGGATTCATCACACTAAATGTTTGTCTCAATTGACATAGTTTCTTTCCACATCAGTCTCAGTCTTCATGGTGTTGAAAGCTAGCTGTTCTATAGAATGAGTTGTTTAGAAGCAAGAAAGTAATTTCTAAAGATTTTTATGCCTTATTTAATACAAAATATGCTTCAGCTTCAGGGGGCGCCGCCCCCTGACCCCCGCCGGGCTGTTGCCCATGTACCCCACTGGGGGCCATGGTGAACCCACAGATCCCCGCCAATCTCCTCTTTTAAAAAAAAAACTTTTCATCCCTGATGCTTTTGTGTGTGCGCGCGCGCGTGTGTGTTTGTGTGTGTGTACGCTTGTGCGTGCGTGTGTGAGCACGCGCGTGTTATGTGAATTCCGTGTGTACGTACGTGTGTGTGTGTGTGTGTGTGTGCGCGGGCGCGCGTGTGTGCATGTGCGTGTGTGTGCGCGCGCGTGTCGGAGCGCGCGCGCACGCGTGTGGTTATGTGTGTGTGTGTGTGTGTGTGTGTGTGTGTGTGTTGCGTGCATGTGTGAGTGCGTGTGTGTGTGTGTGTGAGCGTGTATGTGTGTGTGTGTGTGTGTGTGTGTGTAAATGTGCGCGCGCGTGTGTGTTTTGTGTGAGTGAGTAGGTGAATGCGTGAGTGATTACACGTGTGCTTGTATGCTTTTGTGCGTGTTTGTATGCTTTTATGTGTGCTTGTATGATTTTATGTGTGCTTGCATGCTTTTGTGTGTGCTTGTATGCTTTTTATGTGTGATTGTATGCTTTTGTGTGTGCTTGTATGCTTTTGTGTGTGCTTGTATGCTTTTGTGTGTGCTTGTATGCTTTTGTGTGTGTGCGCGCGCGCGCGTGTGTGTGTTTGTGTGTACGCTTGTGCGTGCGTGTGTGAGCACGCGCGTGTTATGTGAATCCGTGTGTACGTGTGTGTGTGTTTTGTGCGTGTGTGTGTGTGCGCGCGGGCGCGCGTGTGTGCATGTGCGTGTGTTTGTGTGTGTGTGTGTGTGTGCTTGCGCTCGCGCGTGCTTGCGCGCGCGCCCGCGTACTCATGCTTGATTGTGAAACGATACATGATTATTGATAGGACAGGGTGTGTGTTAACTGTTGAGGCCTTCTGTAATGGATGACAGTGGATGAACAATTCGCCGGTCGTCAACTTTCTCGACTTCTCGCATGTGTGAGCGTGTGTTCAAATGAATTTTGAAAAACAGATGAAATGCTTTATCTCCATTTGTTTCTTTTTCTACCCGAGACGGATCAACCCAGCAACTTTAATTCATTGTGTGTTTGTACGTGTGTATGTACATGCATGCTTTCTTTTTTCTTTTTGCTGTAAACGTATCAGTTTTTTTTCCAATTTTTTTTGTGTTGATATCTTGAAGCCGCTCTTAGAGTGTGCCGCTGTGCATGGCTGTTTGAAAAGTTTCGATCTGAATATGACCGACTATGTCTTCTGTGGAGCAACTGTTGTTTTTGATTTGAACGTGATTCGCTCTGTTTTTCATTGCTCATTTTGGTTCGATTATATAAGTCAGTATTGTAATGTGTCCAAATGTTAGTATGGTCCATATTAGATCTGTCTCAATATGAGTAGCAAAATAACCATTGCATCCATGAATTGTCAGGGTCTGGCCAGCCCACAAAAGCGAAGACATGAATTTAATTTAAGAGGAAAATCATACTCAGTATATTTGTTGCAAGATACTCATTTTAAACCAAAATTAGAAAATCATATCCGTGCAGAATGGGGTTATAAGTATTTTTTTGCATCCCACAATTCACATTCTCGGGTGTAGCTATCTTATTCAATAACGATTTTGACTTTCGGGTAAGATTTACAAAGACACTGCGGGTAATTGCATTTTTGCATCAGTTAGAATAATGGATAAAGAATAGTCTCATTGCTAGTATTCACGGCCCCAACCGTGATGAGCCAGAGTTCTATCGAGAGCTGGAAGAACATATGAGGCGAGTTGGAGCCGAAAATGTCATCACCGGAGGTGATTGGAATTTGGTCCGTGACTTCCGTTGGACTGTTACAATTATAGACAACAATAATCGTAAAGCACAAGAGCAAGTAGAAAACATGACGGACATCCTAGATTTAACTGACATCTGGCGTGAATTAAATCCTGAGTTGCGTAGGTACACTTGGAGAAGAAAAACCATGCCAGCAAAGTCGTTTAGATTTTTTTTTTCTTATTTCCGATTGGTTGCGTAACATTGTAACGGATGCAGATATTCTACCAGGATTTCGATCTGACACTCCTTGATTTTTGTAACCTTAGAACAAGGTAGAGAGAGAAAGAGAAATTTATTATGGAAATGTAATGGTTCATTATTAAAAGACACTAATTACGTAGAAGTAAATCAGGTAATTCCAACAGTCACTGAGGAATATGCAGCATTGCCATATTGTCGCTGTGGGTTGGCCCAGATTCCTAAATCAGAAATCCAGTTTGTTATTTCTGATCACAAGTGTTTTTAGATACATAAAAAAAAAAATTACTTATGAAAATTAGAGGCAAAACTATATCATACTCAACAATGAGGAAAAAGGACACAGAAAAACAAACGTCTTGAAAGTAAGATCTATTTACTCGAGAGAAAAACGGTACTATCTGAACAAGGACTTAAGCTATAGACAAGATTTGAATTCGCTTCAGAAAAGATGAAGGGTGTATTGCTGCGGTCAATGGCGAGATGGGTAGCAGAAGGGGGGAAAAATAACAAACTACTTTTGTGGGCTTGAAAGCGGAATTACGTTTGTAAAAATATTATGAAACTTACGCTGGATGATGGATCCACTTTAAGTGATGGCGATGAAATTGCCCAGAAGAAAAAAACGCCCGAAGGTGCTGGGGAGGACCCAGAGAAGCACTGCCTTCACCTGCCTTCAGAGCAGTCCTGTACCACCCTTGGAGGCCTGCGCTGTGTTGACGATGGGTACAGGCACGCGCAGGACACGCCATTAAGATATCAAGGGACATAACTGCTCCTGAACAGAGGTAAATCGGAGTGCAGGATGCAACTCTTTCGCTGGATGATGGATCCACTTTAACTGATAGTTGCAGATTCCACGTGACGTATCGCCATATACGTACGCGCATCGAGATGCGTACGTATGACGTACGTGATTCCAGTTTAGGTATAGATTACACGTGCTTGCGGCCCACGTCCCCAAAGCCCCTCCCCTTTCCCCCCCCCCCCCCCCCCCGACAAGGGAAGTAACACATGCTCTTTTGAGCAGGGGAGAAAACGTGCGGGGAAGGATTAGACAGGAGGAGAACAGGGAAAGGGGCATTCTGGGCCACTTCCGCCCTCACTCAGTTCGGGCGAAAGTAACCCAGAATGCCCCTTTCCTGTTCTCTGACAAGTAAGACTTCAAACTACACACACACATGCACAAACACACAAAAATGCACCCACTCACAAACACACACACACACACACACACACACACACACACACACACACACAGACACACTAACACACACACACACACACACACACTCTTTCTCTTTCTCTCTCAATTAAATGTCATAAAATCCGCACACTTCTTCTGACTAATTTCCAACTACAAACTTTGTACATAGACAGGCAGACACGGGGCTGAAACCGATCACTTAATTTACGGCTCGCGGCAGTTTGCACCTAGCCTGTCCTGTGTAAACGAAACACACTTAGTTGGGTTGCGCCACATTGCATCAGAAATTCGAGATCGAGGCTGTCGACGTGGCACGACCGGGGCTGTCATTGTGTTGGAGCTACTGCACAAAGAAGGCTGTGTTTTGATTGCGCCCTGGTGTGGCCACTGTGTTTTAATTGTGTTATTTTAAAATGGCTAAAACGTTACTGAAGAACAGGTTTGTTATTCGAGGCCATAAGTTTTATTTTAACTGCATGTTAGAGTATTTGTTGAAAGAATTAGTTGGGTCAGTCAGTGAAGGAGCTAACTATTCACATGTTTGCCCGCACAGCGGGCGTTGTTAACACGTTCCTCGCTATACAGCGAGAGCCGCCTCTTTCTCTGTTCTTCATTGCGCTTAACTGGTAGTTGAAGGCGGAGGTAAACACGACTGATTCGTATTTGAAACATTTTTGCTGTTCCTCCCAAGTAAAAAATGTTCTCAGTTTGTATTAGACTTGATTGATTGTTAACTATAGATTCAGTGTTCATGTGGCAAGCTGATCTGTGTATTAAGATGTGTATACTTTTCTACTTTTTTAATTCTAACCAGTTCATCTACCTTCAAGTGTGCTCTTATGCAACTGAATGGCGATTTCGAATGTTCTGGCAAACAAACTAGATAGGGTTAGGCAGACCTTAGTACATCTACCAGTATGGAGAGGAGTAGTGTGTGGCTAGCACTATCTTCATATAAATGCTTCAAATATACAATGACGGATGTACTACAACCTACAAAACTATGTGTAACAGATAGGCTAGGGATAGCAGCGAGACCGTTAACAGCGAGCAAGCG
>CM031614.1:13606044-13641044 GCA_018398815.1 Conus ventricosus
AAGATCGATTAAAAATAAATTTTTTTAGAACGAGAGAAACAAAAATTAAAGAAATACAATGTAAGGCATATTTTTCTAAATTGTGAATTCAAGGCAGAAGCAAGTTCACTCCATTTAGTCGGAGCTCTGGCTCGGCACGTCTTGCTCCGCGGGTGAACAGGGTCAAGTCCTTTGCAGCATATTATTATTTATACCCAGCATCTCTGCTGCTATGATGCCCATTTGAAAAATAAATGTATTGCAAAAGGCCGACTAGGTTGTGTTTTTGACACCCGATTTTTATGCCTGTGTATTGGTTGCAACAGTTTTAGCAGTATTTAGACACCATTTACTTATGCTGATGGTGTGCTAGCTGCAGGTGTCACACACAATGATGACATGTTTGAATAAACTGTGCCAGAGTACATGTACATTTGTTTTACATAACCGCCATGTGCCTTGTTCAGTAACGTTTTCCATAAAGGCAGCAAACAGAATCAACATGAAAGTTCCGGCGCGATACCGGAACTTTCATGTCAGCCACATATGGGCTCTACACACATATTGCCAGGTGTTTAAATGGTGTCACAAAGTGTGGTAGAATTCTTCACTAAAGTGTATCAATTTCTGTGTTAGTTGCAAAAGTTTCGAGTGCCTTATCCAGTGACAAGAAAGGCAAGAAACCAACATCTGCGTTGGAGTTCCGGCGTAATACCTGAATTTTCATGTCGGGCTACATTGGCGCTCTGTAACACCTATTGTCTGGTGTGTATAGACGGTGTCAGACACAGTGCTAATATGTTCAGCTGAACTTCATCAGTGTATTTATTTTGCTAAACGTCTGTGAGCCTTGTTCAGTAACATTTTTCTATACAGAAAAGCAGGAAGCATCTGCATGGAAGTTCTGGTGCAATACCGGAACTTTCATGTCGGGCCACATTGGGGCTCTACAACACTTCTTATCGTCAAATGTGATGTAGGTTTCACACTCAGTGCCAATAAGTTTTAAGTAAATTGCACTAGCATATTTGTTTTGCGAAATCTCTTGGTGTCTTGTTCCAGATGATTTTTGGTGTAATTGGTATGTCCTTTTGCTTGGTTTCATTCCTTTTTACATACTTCTTTGAGAATAGTGGTTTTGCACTGTTTTATAACATGTACAAGTCATGATCTTACATCTCATTTACTTTGTGATGTAGGTTTCACACTCGGTGCCAATAAGTTTTTAAGTAAACTGTATTAGTATATTTGTTTTGCGAAATTTCTTGATGTCTTGTGTTATAGTAATCTTTGCCGAGTCATTACTATAACGACTGAAGAATTGTTAACCTGCACTTGTTTTCCCCACTACTTAATTGTTCAGCATAATTGTTCAGCATCTCATTTACTTTGGTCAGATTCAGTTTGTTTCTCTTTATTTTGATAACCATTTCCTACATGGGACAATTCATACAGTGTATGTATGTTAGTGATCCAGAGAGATACCTTCATGTTGGTTCGCTTTCTTGTATTTCACTGTGTATGACAATGGTAAATGTGCCAAACTTTGATGTTCAAAGAGTATATCAAGTGTACCATGCTTGTTGGCTTGTTTTTTTTTGTTTGTTATTGTTGTACGTGTTTGTATGTGCAAAGGATGCTTTCTATAGCATGCTCCATGCTCTGTCCATTTATGTTCCTTGTCAGGGTCATTGACCATCTGACTCTGTTCAAATAAACCTTCCCAGAAGGTGCAATCATCGGTGTATAATGCCTTTTCGTTGATTGTAAGCGAGTGTTCGGGGTGAAAACTATATGCAAGGATTAGTTTAAGTCGCTATTACCGAAGCATGTTTTTTTTTTTCATTTGATGAATTCTAAGCAGTGATAGTGTAATTTCAACTTGAAGCTAGGCTTCTGCAAGTTCCAGTGACAACATTCAGACAAATTGAACAGAAATAACACTAAAGAGCTGTCATACAAACATGTACCATCTCAAGGGCTAAGCAATGATAATGAAATCTAAAATTGAAGCTAGGCTTCTGCAAGTTCCAGTGACAACATTCAGACAAATTGAACAGCCATAACACTAAAGAGCTGTCATACAAACATGTACCACCTCGAGGGAAGTGTCAGTAACAGTAACCAGTGCTTCTTCTTCTTCTTCTTCTGCGTTCGCGGGCTGTAACCTCCCACGGACACTCCTTGGATGAAGAGTGGAGTGTTGCATGTGTGACCGTTTTTTATCCCGCCATTTAGGCACCCACACTCCATATTCAGAGAACGTAACCAGCGCATTAATTGCCTTACAATCCTTTATTTGTTATCTAAGAGCAAGACAAAGCACTACATGTGCCAGTCAGGTCTCTCCACGTCCTTTGAAAGTTAATTTAAGAAAAAAAGTTTCCCCTCAAAAAGGGATATGTCCACCGCCCGTGACCTTGACCTTTGACGCAGCAGAAATCCAAGATCATATGAGGAATCGCCATATCCTAAAACTTTACCATGCAAAATTTGGTGACAATGGGCCCGACAGTTTTCACGAAGGACGAATTTTAAAATTTTGATAAGGTCAAGGTCTAGGTCACGGACGTCACCGACAAATACAAACACTATAGAAGGGAAGGGATCTAGGAGATATGTAAGCATACCAAATTTAAAGTCCCTGATATAAATAGTTTAAAAGATATAATCTCTTTTGTCCTAATAAAAATTCAAATGAATTATCCAACTTCGGAGCATGCAACTCTCGTGCAAAGCAATAATAGTGATAAAAGTGGGGTTTTTTTTTAATTATATATATCCTGTGAAATGTACAGCTGCCCCGCCTTGCGCTGCAGCTAAAAACATTTGTGAAATCGGACTTAATGGTTTAGGAGATATGATCACGAGACGGTGTCAATATAACGCACTAACAAATGGCTATAGTCATGTGATGAATCGCCATATCCTTAACCTTTACCATGCCAAATTTGGTGACAATCTGCCCAACAGTTCTCACGTTATGACAAATTTAAATTTCGATCATTTCAATGTCAGGGTCAAGGTCACGTAGGTCACCGACATCTACAAACAATATCAAAGGGAAGGGTTGTAGGAGATATGTAAGCATACCAAATTTGAATTCTCTAGCACAAATGGTTTAAAAGATAAAACATTTTCAAAAACCGGCATGTGGTATGCTCATTCCGAGCTTAGAATCCAAAGTTATAGTCATGTGATGAATCGTCATATCCTAATCCTTTACCATGCCAAATTTGTTGACAATCGGCCCAACAGTTTTCACCTCATGACAAATTTAAATTTTGATCATTTCAAGGTCAAGGTCACAGAGGTCACCGACATATACAAACACTATCAAAGGGAAGGGTTGTAGGAGATATGTAAGCATACCAAATTTGAATTCTCTAGCACAAATGGTTTGAAAGATAAAACATTTTCAAAAAGCGGCATGTGGTATGCTCATTCCCGAGCTTAGAATCCAAAGTTATAGTCATGTGGTGAATCGTCATATCCTAAATCTTTAGCATGCCAAGTTTGTTGACAATCGGCCCAATAGTTTTAACGTTATGACAAATTTTAATTTGGATCATTTCGAGGTCAGGGTCAAGGTCACAGAGGTCACCGACATATAATAACAGTATCAAAGGGAAGGGTTCTAGGACATATGTAAGCATATCAAATTTGAATTCTCTAGCACAAATTAATAGTTTAAAAGATATAAATTCTTTCAAAAAGCGGCATGGGGTATGCTCATTCACTAAGAATGACAAATTTAAATTTTGATCATTTCATGGTCAAGGTCACAGAGGTCACCGACATACTCAAACACTCTGAAAAGGAAAGGTTTTAGGCGATATCATATGTAAGCATACCAAATTTGAAGTCTCTAGCCCAAGTAGTTTAAAAGATAAAACCTCTTTAGTCTGAGCGGACAGACCAAAAAAAAAAAAAAAAAATGCCAATCGCATAGTCCCCCGCTGTTGGACACACACACACACACACACACACACAAAGTTGCATACAGTGTTGATGGAAGAGAAGGCATGAAATTTGTGCATGTCATTTGTCCATACACTTTCAAATCAAATTTAAATTTAAAACCAAACTCAAACGAAAATAACAAGACTTACGCCATTTATAGCCGTGAATTGATCGATCAATCTGTGACTTGACGGGAGCTCTGTGAAAAGAAGGTTCTTGTAACCCATTGTCAACCTCGGGTGATGTCAGTGGAGGAAGGACTAGCGCACAGCCCAAACACACTCACAGCTTGCTTACAATCTCATTCATATATCATGCATTCGTCACATCAAACCACTAGTAAAGTCTATAACTTTACTACACATGATCATGGAACGAAACATCAATGCATATGGAATCAAACAAAATAAAACATTCTCTCTTTCCTGAACTTCACAAAATCATTTGTCTAAATCATCATTAACTAACCCGGGTATAAATAGATTTCTACTTTACCTGGCCAGGTGATCTTAACTATTCACGAATCACTGTCTCTTTTTCTTTTCCTTTTTTTTTTCTTTTCACTGTCACTTTCACAATACGGCACAACTGCTGGCACTGGCGTTGGTCTGCTGGCACCGGCGTTGGTCTGTGGACTGCCGATGAAAGCGGCGCTGGCCAAGTATGAGGTCGAACCCCAGCGAAGATAGAACAGTGACTATCAACATCGATCTGTTCTCCTTTCTTTCTTCCTGCATTAACGCATTGCACTCTCTCTCTCTCTCTCTTCTAGTCTGCTCTTATCAAATGGACATGGTTGCTTTTCTTTCTTTTTTCTTTTCTTTCTTTTCTTCTTCATTAGTTAGCAACTCTCTCTCTCTCCACCTCTCTCCTCAGTCCTTCCTCTGCAGACTATCTCATGCTAATCTCTCAACTTGGTTCTCCTCTCTCCTCCCCTCATCTCTCTGCTTTTCTCTCCTCAGAGATTACACTCAGACCTCTCTCTCTCTGTCTCTCTCTTCGTTCTCCTCTCGTTCTCCTCTTCATCTCCCTGCCTTTTCTCTCCTGCAGAGACTATACCCAGAACCTCCTCATCTCTCTCTCCCTGTTCGTTCTCATCTCCCTGCCTTCCTGTAGGCGAGAGCCTACTCCCCCGAACTTCTCCCCCTCTCTCTCTGTCTGTTCGTTTTCTTCCTTCCCCCGTTCTCTCACTCTCACATCCTTCTTATTCGTTCCGATCTGTCCAACAAGGGCGAGTACCATTGGTCAGTATTTTTACCCTGACACCCCGAAGTTATCTCCCTCTAATTCCATTGGATATTCAAATCATGACAGTCACGCCTACACACCTTACTCTCTGTGGTGGTCAATTGGTCATTTAATTGATTAGCTAGATTTCACCCCCACCCACACACTACCTTCCCCCCTTTCCTACTTAACTGGCGCCGTGTGGCTTAACTCGTGGACACTGGTCACTCTAAAGTGGCTAGATGAGTCTGGGTAGGCTCTAAGACGTTGGCTGGCAGACCAATCGAGACATTCGGCCAGACAGCTTAGTCCGTCTAGCAGACAGTGCTGTCTCCACGAGAACTAAAAATAGCCTTTAATTGGCTGAGGCGACAGGTGAATGCGTCGGTCAGCTATTTAGTCCGGCTGGTTGGACAGACCGTCTCTGTGGAGATGAGGATTAGCCTCCCCCTTTGCTTAATTGCCTGGATCCGAACCATGGGCCGTCCGCCTGACGCCCAGAATATTTGCGTTAGAGCTTAAGTCCAACTGGGCTGGTGGCGATTGACCACGAATTTGGTTGAGTTGAATTTTGACCGTGACAATTCCCCCTTGCAAAAGACTATGCTCCGCATTGTCTCAAACAACGGTACAAAAAAGACAACAACCGAATTTGCTGACCCACAGCTACACGTGCAAAGTTTGAAAAATACTTTACAACAACCGGTTTACAAATTATAAAATATATCATTAGTGAATACCACTCCAATGAGTTATCATTGACGTGCACTCTTGCGTTATTTCAACTCCATTTTATAACGACCTCGTGCGCACTTATGCAATTCCCCTACCTGCGGATTTGCCATCTCTCCTTATCACAATTCTTATGAAAAGCACAATATAATATGATCACGATCCATGACACTTCTCTGAGGAATCTCCATCCTCACTTATTGCAAATAATGCATTACTACACAAGCGACTGTATGCTCCAAGCATAACTACATTCACATGAACAAGCTCACAAAGAAAATATGAACAAGTCTCACACAAAAAATATGAACCATAGCCAACTGGGAATGAACCCATATCAAATCAACATAACTGTAATCAACACATATTAATCAAAAAAGCACCCTGGATATGACTGACTCCCTGAGTTGCAGCTTGCTAGACTACACGCTTAAATAGTCAGCTCCGACATTCTGTCGACCGGAATGTACTGCACTCGATACCTGTAGGGCTGCAGTGCCATTGCCCAACGCAGAACCCTGCTGTTTTTTCAGCTGTGCCTCCTGCAGGAACTTGAGTGGTTGGTGACTGTCTCTATCACGAACTCTTTCCCATACAAGTATTTGTGGAACTTCTGCACGGCCCACACGACAGCTAAACACTCCTTCTCCACCGTGCGTACCCTTCTTCACACTTTGTCAACTCCTGCTAGCATACCTCACAGGAAACTCGACCTCTTCATGCTCCTGCAGGAATACTGCACCTATCCCACCACCTGATGCATCTGTCCGCAACAAAAATGGTTTGGACATATCTGGTAGCTTCAAGATGGGACGGGAACCTAGTCTTTCCAACACCGTCTGCAGTGCTTGCTCTGCAGCGTCTGACCATTCGACCACTGCCGGTTTCCCTGCCTTGACCAAATCACTGAGAGGACTCGTGATTGCAGCAAAATTTGGGACAAACTCCCTATAGAACCCAATAAAACCTAGCAGACTCCTGACTTCTGTTTTGGTCTTTGGTCTCTCTGAATTCATCATCTTCTCCACCTTTCCTCTTTCTGGCTGCTTTGTGTCGCCTCCGACAACAAAACCTAGGAACTCCAACTGTCTAGCCCTTCATACAGTGACACATCCCTGTATGACTCTTCTCCTGGAAACTTAGGCAACAAAATCTCCCCCTTCTTCTGCTGGGTCCCTTTCACCTCATCAATGATTGCTGCTGCGCCTATGTGCTGAGTCTCACGCTGAATATATCTGCGGAGAAAATTCGCATGGAAAAGTTTTAGTTTCCCATTCACATTAATTCGGTAATCCCGACCGACCTTTTCAGTGATGGTGAATGGTCCTTTCCAATGCATCAGCAGCTTGTTGTGACGCGTGGGAAGCAGTACCAGGACTTGATCTCCCGCCTTGAGGGATTGCTTCCTCACCTTCCTGTCATATTGCTTCTTCTGAACGACCCTAGCCTCCTGCAAACTTTCCCTTGCAACCTTACGTGTCTCATACCTGTGCCCACCTTTGGAACAGGGCGAGATTGGGCCAATCAGGTCAACAGCCACTCTCCTGAACGGTGTGTCAATTAAAGGGGGATGTTTGAGAGGCGCCTTCCTCTTCACCCCTCTTGTGGCTGACCTTTGACACACGTCACATGACATGCAGAAACGTTTTATGTCTGCCATTGCTCCTGGCCAATGAAAGTCATCAAAGATTCGGTCAGCTGTTTTGCTGGTGCCGAGATGACCCGCCATGAGCGACTCGTAACCCACTGACATGACAGTGTCACGATAACCTGCTGGTACCTCTAACTGAGTGGTCACCTTACCTGTCTTCCCCTTGGTGAACACTCGGTACAACAGCCCGCCTTTCACAAGAAACTCTGTCTCACCTCCTCAAAACCTCCTGTTTCTCTCCACCTCTTGCCAACTCCCAAGACTTCACGAGCGAAGGGTCTTGTTCCTGCGCTGCCCTAAACTCATCAGCGACACATCTATGCCTGACTTCCTTGCCGGAACGACTAACGGTTTGTCAACCTTTTCCTCCTTCTTGCTCCGTGTTTGAACTGCTGCCCCTGTAGCAGTTAAAAACCCTCAGGATCCCCTGGATCCTTTGCACCTGGAATATTTCCAATGATCAAATCATGAAGGGGTTTCTCCATCACCAACGCAGACAACTCGCCTGAGAAGAAAGGGGGTACGTACTTCTATCTTAGCAACTGGAAACTCCCTCACAGTGCCATCGATTAGAGTACAGGTCTGGATTTGCCCTGTCAAATCCCCTTTCTCGACCAGCGTTGTTTCGTACTACCCCGCATGAACAACCATGTCTCGTAACACTTTCACCCTCTGCTGGCCAATCCACCCTTCTTCACTGTAACGAACCACTCAGCCTAGTCCCCTCCTCCCTGACCGACTGCTGTCCAGTGCTAGCCATAGCTGCACTCCCCCCTCTTCAGACTGAATCCCTTTTGGTTCCACTGCAGGTCGTTTCCCTTGACGACCCTTATCCACCTCTTGCAAAGCTGCTGCCTTCTGGAACCTCATGCGACAATCCCTCGCCACATGTCCCTTCTTGTGACAAATGAAACACCTAATGTCCCTTTGCCCTTCCTTCTGCCCCACCACTGGGTTTGCAGACTTTGCAGAAAACTCTCCTGGTCTCCTTGCACTCTTCTCACCTGTGCCTAGCACCTGTTTTCTCCTGCACCTTAGTGCCCAAACGTGCCTCTCTATACACCTCTGCGAACTCAACAACTCTCCTGCTGTCTCTGGCTGTCTCTCTTTCAAATGTATGGTTAACTCAGGGCCGCAACCTGACAAAATCTGTTCCTTCATAACTAGCTCTTCAACTCAGCGAACTCCTTCTTCGTACCACTCAACTCTAACCACTTATCAAAATAGTGATCTAAACGTGCACCAAACTGAGTGTACGTCTCACCTGCTTGTAATTTAGCTGAACGAAATTTCTTCCTGAACCCCTCCTCTGTGAGGTCAAATCCTTTCATCAACGATTCCTTCACAGCGCCGAAATCAGACTGTTGTTCTGCTGGTAACGCAGTGAAAATTTGTAATGCCTTACCCGTCAGTAACGCTGACAAAATGACTGCCCACTCTTCTGGAGGCCAACCCTGACTGGTCGCAAACGTTTCGAAACGACTGATGTATGCATCAATCGAATCGGTTCCTTCCGAGAATTTTGGCAACTTGGGTCGGGGGGCATAGCTGCGCACAGAGTCACTGGAAAGTGAGCTACCATCCTCGTGGTCTCCCTTTGTATTCTCACTTTCTCCAACTCTAATTGAACCTTTAATCTTTCCGTTTCCTGCGCTTCCCTTTTTCTTTCTGTTTCCTGCTTCATTCTTTTTGTTTCCTGCGCCTCCCTTATTCTTTCTGTTTCCTGCTTTCATTCTTTCTGTTTCCTGCGCTTCCCTTATTCTGTCTGTTTCCTGCTTCATTCTTTCTGTTTCCTGCGCTTGCCTTATTCTCTCTGTTTCCTGCGTTGCGCTAGCTTTAGTCCTTTCCTGCCTCTGCTAATGCTATCTCTACGGCAACACGGCGTCTTTCCGCGCGTTCATCCCTTTCCATCTTTTGCTGGTTTTCAACGAATGCTCGCAACTCTTCTCCCGCATAGCCTAAATCACGAGCGACGCTCACAAGTTGTTCAATAGGGGTGTTCTTTTCTTCCGCCATTATATCTTCTTTTTTTTTTTTTTTGTTTGAACAAGATTTTATTACTACGACAGCCAAACTGGTGGTTACCGACACGAGTGACGTAATAGCACAATCCTATGAATGATAATATTAGCTTGGGACAACGTAGTTAGTTTTTATAAGACGCCCAGCGCCTGACCCAACTATGAGAGCGAATATAGGCAATCTGTGCGAAATAAGTACTCTGGGGCTGAAATGCCAAGCCTAGTATTAACTATCTTGGAAGCAATGCCAAGCCTAGTATTTAACTATCTTGGGAACATACAGTAAGACAACCCCTTGTCTTAGGATTACAACACTTGAATCCCACCCAGCTTCCTCTCTGAGAAGTTGAACAATTATAATAAATGGGCCAGAATATCCTGGCAGGCTCGCCAATAAATTGTCAACCTCGGGTGATGTCAGTGGAGGAAGGACTAGCGCACAGCCCAAACACACTCACAGCTTGCTTACAATCTCATTCATATATCATGCATTCGTCACATCAAACCACTAGTAAAGTCTATAACTTTACTACACATGATCATGGAACGAAACATCAATGCATATGGAATCAAACAAAATAAAACATTCTCTCTTTCCTGAACTTCACAAAATCATTTGTCTAAATCATCATTAACTAACCCGGGTATAAATAGATTTCTACTTTACCTGGCCAGGTGATCTTAACTATTCACGAATCACTGTCTCTTTTTCTTTTCCTTTTTTTTTTCTTTTCACTGTCACTTTCACAATACGGCACAACTGCTGGCACTGGCGTTGGTCTGCTGGCACCGGCGTTGGTCTGTGGACTGCCGATGAAAGCGGCGCTGGCCAAGTATGAGGTCGAACCCCAGCGAAGATAGAACAGTGACTATCAACATCGATCTGTTCTCCTTTCTTTCTTCCTGCATTAACGCATTGCACTCTCTCTCTCTCTCTCTTCTAGTCTGCTCTTATCAAATGGACATGGTTGCTTTTCTTTTCTTTTTTCTTTTCTTTCTTTTCTTCTTCATTAGTTAGCAACTCTCCTCTCTCCACCTCTCTCCTCAGTCCTTCCTCTGCAGACTATCTCATGCTAATCTCTCAACTTGGTTCTCCTCTCTCCTCCCCTCATCTCTCTGCTTTTCTCTCCTCAGAGATTACACTCAGACCTCTCTCTCTCTGTCTCTCTCTTCGTTCTCCTCTCGTTCTCCTCTTCATCTCCCTGCCTTTTCTCTCCTGCAGAGACTATACCCAGAACCTCCTCATCTCTCTCTCCCTGTTCGTTCTCATCTCCCTGCCTTCCTGTAGGCGAGAGCCTACTCCCCCGAACTTCTCCCCCTCTCTCTCTGTCTGTTCGTTTTCTTCCTTCCCCCGTTCTCTCACTCTCACATCCTTCTTATTCGTTCCGATCTGTCCAACAAGGGCGAGTACCATTGGTCAGTATTTTTACCCCTGACACCCCGAAGTTATCTCCCTCTAATTCCATTGGATATTCAAATCATGACAGTCACGCCTACACACCTTTCTCTCTGTGGTGGTCAATTGGTCATTTAATTGATTAGCTAGATTTCACCCCCACCACACACTACCTTCCCCCCTTTCCTACTTAACTGGCGCCGTGTGGCTTAACTCGTGGACACTGGTCACTCTAAAGTGGCTAGATGAGTCTGGGTAGGCTCTAAGACGTTGGCTGGCAGACCAATCGAGACATTCGGCCAGACAGCTTAGTCCGTCTAGCAGACAGTGCTGTCTCCACGAGAGCTAAAAATAGCCTTTAATTGGCTGAGGCGACAGGTGAATGCGTCGGTCAGCTATTTAGTCCGGCTGGTTGGTCTCTGGATCCGAACCATGGGGCCGTCCGCCTGACGCCCAGAATATTTGCGTTAGAGCTTAAGTCCAACTGGGCTGGTGGCGATTGACCACGAATTTGGTTGAGTTGAATTTTGACCGTGACACCCATCAAGACCAAGATCTCAATGGCTGCACACAGGCAAGTGTATGACTTCAACATGACATCTGTTTTACGTGTAAGATGCTCATGTGGTGGTTGGCGTTTCTTCTTTTATTCCAGTCGTAGATCTCTTGCACTTTTATACTGCATAGATTCTCTCATCCAGAATAATCATAAACGGTGCCAATATTAGCACTCTGTGCTCACCCAGAGCACAACGCACATCGCAGATAGCAGACGATCCATAGCAGACGACGTACCCCATACATAGGTGACGTCATCCGTTTAACACAAAAGTTGCTGGATATAGTCGACACCCTTCTTTTTACCATGTCAGTTCCAGCTGCACCACGGAAACGAGCTATTCCGACAATTGCCGAGCCCGTTCGAGTGGACACGAAGTCGGCCGATCCCGATCAAAAACTTCGTCTGCATTGTGCGCGGACACTTTGAAGGCAAAGTGGTGAGCTCGTACTGATGAGTACGATAGTCGCACGTTTATTCTGTTCTTATCTATGGATAGATCACACTTGTTAAATTTAATGAGCTAATAAAATAAAAGGTGAGACGTTCTATCTAAGGGTAAGTGTTTACCCAATTTTATTGAGGACCGACAAAGTGAGAAGCGAATTTCACATTCAGACCTTTTGAGTCAAATATTGTAGCAAATATCCCTCAGACTGAAGGAGTACTCTCTTTCATCACAGAATACTTCATCGATGACACAGAAGAATTAGTTATTGTGAAACTTGTGCAAACTTGAGGGAGGAGAATCTCCGCTCGCCGTCCACGCGTGATCGCATCAAGAAGTCAGTCGGTAGCCTCCCTTGAGATTTCGGTAAAGTTCTACGCCTTCGGAATGCTGTGTTCGGGCATCCAGTTGGAACTGACGTGGTAAAAAGAACTTAGCGTACAGGTGCTCCTCTCTGCAGGAGTCGCACTGTGTTTCAATGTAGAAAGTTATGTCACAGAACACTGAAATGTGAGAGAAACACCAGCAATCTGAACCTCAAAAAAGTGAACATTCCAAAATTGAAGGGATTCTTGAAATGAAGCAGAATCGGATGTCGTTCATTGATATGCTTGGGCGACGTTATGGTCTCAGGAAGAGCTCTCTCTCTCTGTCTCTCTCTCTCTCTGTTTCACACACACACACACACACACACACACACACACACACACACACACACACACACGCACACACACACACACACACACACACACATATATATATATATACACGCACACACACACACACACACACACACATAAGCACACACACACACACACACACACACACACACACACTCACACATACACACACAAGCACACACACAAACATACACACACAAGCCCACACACACTCACACTCACACACACACACACACACACACACACACACACACACACATCAAAGGAATATGGTTGAAGGTTGTTTTGTTCCACTGCAAAGATTTGTGAATTAGCTTTTTTTAATGCAAGATATCATGAAAGATTGGGTTGCATTTTTTTCTGTAAGCGGCATGATTTCACACATATTTCCTCCACCCGTCTTGAAAATTTCCCATTACAAACAGCCCAAATGTGCTTGTCACAATCCATGGATACTCGGTGATGTCATTAATGATGTTCTCAGCCACACCACATCTGTTTGAAGAACATCTGCATAGGAAGCCCAGCCTACCAAAAGAATCCCAGACTCATAGCCTTGCATTAAGGACTGATAGATGGCTGATTCTTTGGGTGGAGCTTTGATCAAGTCCAGTCTTGAACTCCTGCCATGTCCCCTGTGTGCGTCAAGGCGGCCACTTTAACGCTGGTCAGGACAAGGACTCGAAGAAGGACCTTTTTCTCTGACTCCCGTGAGTTGAAATGCCCCATATTCTTGCCCAGGGGCAAATTAACCCCTCCCAAAACATTGTCCCTGTCTCCCATGGGTTGGTTGAGATGCCCCGATTCCAGCCCCTGAGCAAATCAAATCATCCCTGACTTTGCCCAAATACGTTGAAGGCGTCACACAGCAGATCCTCCACAGCCTTGTGACTAGTGATGAATGACCTCCTTTTGACCAGAATCGTTCTCTGTACAGGGTGAAAGAGGGAGGGAAGTGACAAGTGATTTTAAAGCTTTCTCCTTAACGTCATATCCATAGTGTGTGCCATACTGATTGTTCTTGGTGATTGATGGTGTAACACAGAGAACTGACAGCTCGTGTGGTGTGAACTTCACCTTCGTCCCACAGCCATAATGTGTGCCCTCTGGTGGGGTCCTCTTCTCTCTGTGTGCTATGATGTGTTAGGAATGGTTCGTAAAAAAAAAAAATGTATTGCGCTGCATTACGGTTGATCTGTACTTTCGGTCTTGCAAATCGAGGAGCCAGCGTAAAAAAAAAAAAAAAAAAAAAAGGAAGTTGGTGCCCATGAATTTACGCCTCTCCACGAGATGGCTTCACTCGTGGACCCCACTGTTCTCTCCCTGTCTCAGGTTCCTGTTGGAACCGGATCTCAGAGTCTGACATACAGCAGCACCCTTTTACTTCGAAGACCTGATCGTGGTCAACACCGACACGGTGGGCGCGAGTAGACTGACGGGAATCACATTGGGAGGGACACAAAAAGCTTGATGCAAGAAAGCTGCGGACCTCCCTGGCAGTGCCGTGGTCTACACAGACGGATCGGTTTGCTACCGTTCGTCTGGAGCCATCTATTTGGAGGAAGGCAGAAAGCCTGTGCACCATGAAATGAACATCATGGAGGCGGTGTGTGCCTCTCAGTCATGGAGGTGACCTGTGCCCTTCGCTGGCTGGTCCGCTGTTCCTGCCCCAGCGCTGTCATCGTCACCGACTGCTGGCGGATTTAGGTCGATCTTGTGCCTTCGGAGTGGTACAACCTTCTGATGATAAGCAAGCTACAAGGGCTGACTCGGGTGTTCACGCCCGCTCACTGTGGGCTGAAAGGTAATGAAGTCGCCGATTCCTTGGCTGGAGCGGCGACCAAGTCAGTGAAACGTAGACGTTCATGTCCTTGGTTGCGGCCCAGGGTAAGCTGCCGTCTCCCAGGTCAAGGTCCGATCTGATCTGATCTAACATACGGGCATTACGACACGCCTTTGAACCTATACTTACCACCGTCCCTTCGCTGCATGCAAGTAATTTAAGTGTTATTTTTTTTTTTTAGATATGTACATTCCGAAGCGCGTTGTAAAATGGCATTGCCACTTACCATCATCAACTACAAATGATTCATTAAAACATACACATAAAGAGATTTATTCTGCTTTATGTCTGTTCGCATTAATTGCGTTTTAATTTAACATAATGGTTTACACTAAGATAACTATCCTTTTCATGCACTAAGGGTTAGGAAGGATAGTTGATGTAATTATGTAAAGCTCTTATGTTTTTGCCTGTAAGAACTTTTCTTCTTTGCGATCTAATTTGTGCCCATTGTCTTACAAACTGTGACTCGTAAGCAAAAAGATGCCTTCTTCCTTTTTGTTCTAGTTTTTACTTTTTTGTAGTGCCCTCCCAGTTTTACTCTTCTGTTATATAAGTGTTGTTTTTTTCTTCCCCCTTTTTAATAACAAACAAGTGGGGTAACTCTTACTCCCATGATGAAATGAATACACGCCCCTGACTCCAAACGAATGCTGCTTACGACAACGAATCGCCTAGCAGATATGACAGCACACAGCACACAGAACAAACAGCAGAAATGACAGCACACAGTACACAGAACAAACAGCAGAAATGACAGCACACAGAACAAACAGCAGAAATGACAGCACACAGCACACAGAACAAACAGCAGAAATGACAGCACACAGCACACAGAACAAACATAACTCCCCGTTTCCTTGTTTGTTGGTGTGCTCTATGCTGAAGGAAGATCAGGCGAACAAGGGAGTTGTCAGTTCCGCTGGTACAGGTGCTCCTCTCTGCAGGAGTCGCACTGTGTTTCAGTGTGGAAAGTTATGTCACAGAACACTGTGAAGTGTGAGAGAAACACTAGCAATCTGAACCTCAAAAAAGTGAACATTCCAAAATTGAAAGGATTCTTGAAACGGAGAAGAATCGGATGTAGTTCATTGATAAGTTTGGGCGACGTTATGGTCTCAGGAAGAGCTCTCTCTCTCTCTCCCTCTCTCTCTCTCTGTTTCACACACACACACACACACACACACACACACACACAACACACACAACACACACACACACACACACACACACACACACACACACACACCACGCACGCACGCACGCACGCACGCACGCACGCACGCACGCACCACACACACACACACACACACACACACACACACACACACACGCACGCACACACACACAGGTACACACACACACACACACACACACACACACACACACACACACACACACACACAGAGAGAGAGAGAGAGAGAGAGAGAGAGAGAGAGAGAGAGAGAGAGAGAGAGAGAGAGAGAGAGAGACACACACACACACACACACACACACACAAACACACACACACACACACACACACACACACACACACACACACACACACACACACACACACACACACACACACTAACACTAACACTAACAGACACACACACACACACACACACGCACACGCACACGCACACGCACGCACGCACGCAAGCACACACACACACACACACACACACACACACACACACACACACACACACACACACACACACAGATTCATAAGCTAAAATTTGTCAGCATATCATGGTTATAAACATTGTATGAACATGAGATCTCCATAATATACCCAACAACAGCTCAGCCACATTGAATATGTATGTAACCATTTGTTAGTACTATTTGTGCCTGTGTGTAGGAATTTACGCTGATGTGTGATTGTGTGAGAGTGCGCGTGTGTGTGAGCATGTGGGTGCATGAGCGTGTGCAAGTGTGCCTGCGTTTGTGCGTACACATGCTTGTGTGCGCGTGTTGGTGTGGATGTGTCTGCGCATAAGCGCGTGAGTGTCTGTGTGTGTATGTGTATGGTGTATGCAAAAATGCATGAATGAGTGCACATATGTGGGTGCCTCTGCTTGCCAGTATATGTGCATGTGCTTGAATGTCTGTCATGAGTCTGTGTAAGTGTGCGTGGGTTATTATCATTATCACTGCAATCCTCATCATCATCATCACACCAACATGATAATCCCAAGATCAGTACAGTTGTTGTTGGAAGGGGGTGGGGGGAGGGGGCATGTGTGAGATGGGGGTTCGGGGGCAAGAGAGTAGTTTAAGGATGGACCAGTAACAATATTTTGGCTACTCTAATTAAACTTGCACTTTATGCGGATGATATAACTTTATTTCTGAAAGATGAGCATGACATGCTGCATGCACTCAACATATTATTTGATTTTTCGTTGTTTTCAGGATTAGAGATAAATCGTCACAAGACAGTGGCAATGTGGTTAGGAAATAAAAAAAAAAAACATTGTGAAGATGCATGGTATGGAATTTCTTGGAAAAACAGATTTAAAATTCTTGGAGTTTATTTTGTCAGTGATAGATGTGCTTCTTTGGTAATGGAAAACTGGCTGCAAAGAATCGATAATATATAAAGAATTATTCATTCTTGGGAAAAACGAAATTTAAGTGTAATGGGGAAAGTACATATTATAAAGACATTTTTGATATCTCAATTAGTCTACGTCATGGAGGCGTTGGTAATTCCAGACAATGTGCTTATAGAAATCAATAGAGTACTTTTTAGGTTTCTATGGCGTAAGCAAAACTGTAATAAAAGAGCGTATGAAAAAGTTAAGAGAAATGTTATGTGTAAAGATTTTGAACAGGGAGGTTTGAAAATGATAGATGTCAGACAAATGCAGTCAGCGTTTCTTCTGCCATGGGTAATACGTCTGTGGAGAGCCGGAGAAGATGAGAAGTGGTCCTTTATTCCGAAAAAGATTTTTGCTCCGTTTGGCAGTAATTACGTGTGTTTCTATGTAAATGTTAATAGTGGTGTACTTAAAGGTTTACATTTGGTTAATTCTTTTTTCTGGAAAACTGTTAAAAACATGGCTAGATGTTAATAAGCATGATGGATCTTTAGCATGTTCTTCTCTTTTGTGGGACAACGGTGGTATTATATATCGGGGAAATGTTCTTTTCGTTCCCGATTGGATACGAGGTGGTATACTGATAGTTCAGGATATGTTTGATGCCAATGGAATGTTATCTTTGCCTGAAATATGTAATAGGATTAGAGACTCACCCTCCAGAACACTCGAATATAATGCTGCTGTCCGACACTATGTTTCAAGTATAAGTGAAGAAGATCGGTGTAATAGTGTTTCTTCAGATCCCCCTCTCTTTTGTGGTAAGAAATTGATAACCTGTAAAGAATTTCGGAAAACAATAGGTATGTTGCAAAAATCGGAACCCTGTGCCTTTAGCTTTTGGAAAAACAAATTTGGTATAGAATTAAACAAGAATATTTGGCAGATCCCTCGCTTGTGTACAAAAGAAACACGACTGAGAGTGCTACAGTGGAAAATTTTGCATAACATTTATCCCACGAATATTATGCTATGCAAGATGAAAATACGTGATGATAAAAAATGTTCTTATTGCACTGACGAAATCGATTTTATCGAGCATTTCTTTTATGAATGTCCAACTGTTAGATACTTTTGGAAATATATTTGCCAATTTATACTAGTACAGTGCGACATTAATGTATCCTTATCTCTGATTGATGTTCTGTTTGGAAAACAGAAGAGCAACGATATCGATGCAGGGAACGTAAAGAAAATTAATTATATAATTTTGATAGCAAAAATGTGTGTAAGTATTGCCAAAAAAACTGAATCAAAATGACCAATGTCCATGATATTTGAAAATCAGTTAAGATATCGGAAAATTTAGCATAAAATCACATACACGCCCCACGTGCACACAAATATATGTTGGCTCACACGCACTCTCAGAAACATACATGCACACGCTTACATACATAACTACGTGTGCATGGTCAAGGATATACACACACACGCACGCACACACACACACACACACACACACACACACACACACACACACACCACACACACACACACACACACACGAATATGTTGTCTCGCTTCTGGACCTTCCTCATGTTTTCCTTGTGGATCCCTTTTTTTTCTTCTCTCTTTCGCCTCAAGGTCAACCCCATTGGGGACCAGGTCGATTTGCGAGACAATGTGTTCTCCACCCTTGCAAGAGTTTCTCTCCTTTGACCCCTTGTTCAGTCACCCCTGTTGCTGTCTTTGCTTTTTTGTTGTTGTTTTGTGTGTGTGTGTGTCAAGGATTGCTCTTGGGGATGTTCGAACTTAACTGTGAAGGTGCGAGGGGGAGTGATACTCAAACGCTCCATGCAGAAAAGGTTCCCTCCTAAAATATGTTATTACAAAAGAAAAAGAGAAGAAAAAAAAGGAAAAAAACAAAAAAGAAGGATCGAAGGAATAAGAAAAAGGAGAAGAAAAAAGAAAAGAAAAAAAAAAAAGAAAAAGGAAAAAGAGAAAAGAAAACAAATGTGTGAGAGGTCAAAAAAGAAAGTAGGGGAGGCCGGCATAGAGAGAAGGCTGTTCCTTGAATGGATTGAGAAGGATAGATTAATAGATCGATAGATGGGTAGATAGCTTGAGTGATAGACAGACAGACAGAGAGACAGACAAACAAACAGACAGGGAGATTTATGGAGATATAGAGAGATGGGGAGTTGGGTTGGAGTGATAGGGAGAGAGTTGGGGAGGGAGGGAGGGGAGGTGTTGGCAGATAGAGGGGGAGGAAGATGGTAAGAGATAAGAGGGAGGGATAGAGTCCGAGAGAGAGAATGTTTCTATATAATTTTATATGTTTGTCTATGTCCCTATGTATATGTGTGTGAGCGCGCGCGTATGCGCGTGTGTTTGTGTGCGTGTGCGGGTGTGTGCATAAACGTATTGAGAGTGAGGGAATTTGATTGAGAGAGGGTGGAGAGTCTGGGGTAGGTGATAGAGGGTTGGGAAGCTAATAGATGAACAGGGAGGTTGGCATTGAGGGGAAGACGAGATGTTGGTGGTAGAGTGGGAGGGGTGGGGTGGGGTGAGCTTCTTTTTTTTTTTTGGGTGGTGGTGGGGGGGGGGGGGGGGGGTCTTTTAAGAGGTGAAGAGAAAGATGATGTAGGCTTAGTTGATAAACTAAACCCGATTCTAATAACTTCAGTATCGTAGTATTTTTCATAATTCCACCTTCTGGTTACCCAAACGCTATTATGTTTGAAATCCAGTGATTGTCATGTTTTAAGTCCCTCCCTTCCAAATTCAAAGAAAGCGAAAGATTTCTTCTTGACAACATAGAGCCTAATCTCGATGTAGGTCTCTCTGATAGACCGGTTATGTGGTGGGGGGGGGGGGGGGAAAGAAAGAACAAAAAAGGGATGGACCAGCTGGAGTGAGGGGCAGGATGATTACTGTATTACTGGCAGCAAAGGCATGGACTTCCAGTTCCGCCTGCACACCTCGTTGAGGGTTGTGATGGCAGGAAAGAATCCTTACGTGTGGATGTCCTGCATCTCATGAAGACAGTGGACCAGAGGTACGATTGGAGGTGCCGGGTTCTGCGGATAGCTCTGATCTTGGAGAATGGCCCGGGCCTTCTTGAAGCTTGTCTTGACGTGAATGTCAGCAAGAGACCTCGGCCGATTGCAGAGCAGCAAATGAGGGAGCGAACGTAAATACAAAACGGTGGAAGTTGGTGGTGCCCTTGATTTCAAGCCTCGCCACATGATGGCTTCTCTCGTGGACCCCTCTGACCATCAGTCTTCTCCCTGTCGAAATCGGATCTGCGGGTCTTGCATACGGCACCACGTAGTCTTAAACACCTGGCGGTGGTCAACACTGACATGGCATACTGTTTGACAGGAATCATCTATGTGGAAGAGCCGAGAAACCTGCGCATCATCAAGTGAATATCGTGGAGGAGTCTTGTGGTTCTTACAACCATGGTAGATGTTTTAATGTTATCGGCACACAGAAAGGTGTTGAGAATGTAGTGGAGAAACAGACTTACGTTTTCAATTATGTTTATGTTTATGTTTAGTTTAATTGCGTTTTTATTCAACGTACAGTTTTATACGATGTTTACTGTTACCGCCATGCGCTAAGGGTTAGCAAGGATATTTGATGTAATTATGTAAAGCTCTTACGTTTTTGCCTGTAAAAACGTTTCTTCTTGGCGATCTAATTTGTGCCCATTGTCTTGCTGACTAGGCTCGTCAGCAAAAAGATGCCTTCTTCCTTTTTGTTCTAGTTTTTACTTTTTTGTAGTCCCCTCCCAGTTTACTGTTCTGTTATATAAGTGTTGTTTTTTTCTTCACCCTTTTTAATAACAAACAAGTAGGGTAACTCTTACTCCCATGATGAAATGAATACACGCCCCTGACTCCAAACGAATGCTGCTTACGACACCGAACCGCCTAGCAGATATGACAGCGCACAGCACACAGAACAAACAGCAGATATGACAGCACACAGCACACAGAACAAACAGCAGAAATGACAACACACAGAACAAACAGCAGATATGAACAAACAGCAGATATGACGGCGTCAGCCCGCTATTGCGCGGGCCCGCTATTGCGCGAATGCGTGGGCCCGCTATTGCGCGGGCCCGCTATTGCGCGACAGTGTAGGGTTAGGGTTAGGGTTAGGGTTAGGGTTAGTGTAGGGTTAGGGTTACGGTTAGGGTTAGGGTTAGGGTTAGCGGGCCGCGCAATATCGGGCCATAGCGGGCCGCGCAAAAGCGGGCCCGCGCAATAGCGGGTCCCCGCAATTGCGGGCTGCGCAATAGCGGGCCGCCCCGTGTGCTGTGTGCTGTCAGCACAGAGCACACAGAGCAAACAGCAGAAATGGCAGCACAGAGCACACCGAACAAACAGCAGAACTGACAGCACAGAGCACACAGAGCAAACAGCAGAAATGACAGCACACAGAACAAACAGCAGAAATGACAGCACACAGCACTCAGAACAAACAGCAGAAATGACAGCACAGAGCACACAGACCAAAAAGCAGACATGACAGCACACAGAACAAACATAACATCACCGTTTCCTTGTTTGTTGGTGTGCTCTGTGCTGAAGGAAGATCAGGCGAACAAGGGAGTTGTCAGTTCCACTGGTACAGGTGCTCCTCTCTGCAGGAGTCGCACTGTGTTTCAGTGTAGAAAGTTATGTCACAGAACACTGTGAAGTGTGAGAGAAACACTAGCAATCTGAACCTCAAAGAAGTGAACATTCCAAAATTGAAAGGATTCTTGAAACGGAGTAGAATCGGATGTAGTTCATTGATAAGCTTGGGCGACGTTATGGTCTCAGGAAGAGCCCCTCTCTCTCTCTCTCTCTCTCTCTCTCTCTCTCTCTCTCTCTCTCTCTCTGTGTGTTTCACACACACACACACACGCACACACGCACACACACACACACACACACACACACACACACACTCACACGCACACACACACACACACACACACACACACACACACACACACACACAAGAACACACACACACACACACACACACACACACACACACGCACGCACGCACGCACGCACGCACGCACGCACGCACGCACGCACACACACACACACACACACACACACACACACACACACAGATTCATAAGCTAAAATTTGTCAGGATATCATGGTTATAAACATATGAACATGAGATCTCCATAATATACCCAACAGCAGGTCACCCACATTGAATATGTTTGTAACCATTCGTTAGTATGATTTGTGCCTGTGTGTAGGAATTTACGCTCATGTGTGATTGTGTGAGAGTGCGCGTGTGTGTGAGCATGTGGGTGCATGTGCGTGTGCAAGTGTGCCAGCGTTTTTGTGCGTACACATGCTTGTGTGCGTATGTGGGCGTGCATGTGTCTGCGCATAAGCGCGTGAGTGTCTGTGTGTGTTTGTGTGTGGTGTATGCAAGAATGCATGAATGAGTGCATATATGTGGGTGCCTCTGCTTGCCAGTATATGTGCATGCGCTTGAATGTCTGTCATGAGTTTGTGTAAGTGTGCGAGGGTTATTATCATTATCACTGCAATCCTCATCCTCATCCTCATCACACCAACATGATAATCCCAAGATCAGTACAGTTGTTGTTGGAAGGGGGTGGGGGGAGGGGGCATGTGTGAGATGGGGGAGTCTGGGGAAAGAGAGTAGTTTAAGGATGGACCAGCTGGAGTGAGGAGAGGGGGAAAGAATGATTACTGTATTACTGGCAGCAAAGGCATGGACTTCCAGTTCCGCCTGCAAGCCTCGTCGAGGGTTGTGATGGCAGGAAAGAATCCTTCCATGTGGATGTCCTGCATCTCATGAAGACCAGAGCTACGATCGGAGGTGCCGGGTTCTGCGGATGGCTCTGATCTTGGAGAATGGCCCTGGCCTTCTTGAAGCTTGTCTTGACGTGAATGTCAGCAAGAGACGCGAGACCTCGGCCGATTGCAGATCGAAGAGCAGCAAATGAGTGAGCCATCGTAAAAAGAATACAGTGGAAGTTGGTGCCCTTGACTTCAATCTTCGCCAAATCCCGTAGACCTCCCTGATCCCCAGTTTTCTGCCGGAATCCGATCTCCAGGTCTTGCATACGGTACCACGTAGTCTTAAACATTTGATGGTGGTCAATACTGACATGGCATACCGTTTGTCTGGAATCATCAATGTGGAAGAGCCAAAATGCCTGCGCATCATTAAGTGAATATTGTGGAGGCGTCTTGTGGCTCTTGCAACCATGAGAGATGTTTTAGGTCTAATTTTATCGTCATACAAAAAGGGGTTGGTTATGTAGTGAAGAGACAGATTTAAATTGACAATTATGTCTACTCAGTTTAATTGCGTTATTATACAACGTTGAGTTTTATACGACGTTTACTATTACCGCCATGCGCTAAGGGTTAGCAAGGATATTTGATGTGATTATGTAAAGCTCTTACGTTTTTGCCTGTAAAAACGTTTCTTCTTGGCGATCTAATTTGTGCCCATTGTCTTGCTAACTAGACTCATCAGCAAAAAGATGCCTTCTTCCTTTTTGTTCTAGTTTTTACTTTTTTGTAGTCCCCTCCCAGTTTACTGTTCTGTTATATAAGTGTTGTTTTTTTCTTCACCCTTTTTAATAACAAACAAGTAGGGTAACTCTTGCTCCCATGATGAAATGAATACACGCCCCTGACTCCAAACGAATGCTGCTCACGACACCGAACCGCCTAGCAGATATGACAGCACACAGCACACAGAACAAACAGCAGAAATGACAGCACACAGCACACAGAACAAACAGCAGAAATGACAGCACACAGCACACAGAACAAACAGCCGAAATGACAGCACACAGCACACAGAACAAACTGCAGAAATGACAGCACACAGAACAAACAGCAGAAATGACAGCACACAGCACACAGAACAAACAGCAGAAATGACAGCATACAGCACACAGAACAAACAGCAGAAATGACAGCACAGAGCACACAGAACAAACAGCCGAAATGACAGCACAGAGCACACAGACCAAAAAGCAGAAATGACAGCACACAGAACAAACATAACATCCCCGTTTCCTTGTTTGTTGGTGTGCTCTATGCTGAAGGAATATCAGGTGAACAAGGGAGTTGTCAGTTCCGCTGGTACAGGTGCTCCTCCTGCAGGAGTCGCACTGTGTTTCAGTGTAGAAAGTTATGTCACAGAACACTGTGAAGTGTGAGAGAAACACTAGCAATCTGAACCTCAAAAAAGTGAACATTCCAAAATTGAAAGGATTCTTGAAACGAAGTAGAATCGGATGTAGTTCATTGATAAGCTTGGGCAACGTTATGGTCTCAGGAAGAAGGCCAACTCTCTTTCTCTCTCTCTCTCTCTCTCTCTCTCTCTCTCTCTCTCTCTCTCTCCTCTCTCTCTCTCTCTCTCTCTCTTCTCTGTTTCTCTCACACACACACACACACACACACACACACACACACACACACACACACACACACACACACACACACACACACACACACACACACGAACGCACGCACTGCACACGCACACATATCAAAGATCACTATGGGGGATACTGGTGTAAAGTGACACAATATCCATTGTCTTTCTACGCACCTGCAAACAAATTGGATTTGTTCCCAAGGGATTCAAGTTTAAAAGCCCTATCCCCAGTGATGACCATAGGCGATCTGCCGCAGCTCACAGGATCACCCACCACGCTTCTATGAAGCTAATGTCAGAAACTATCCGATCCTACACACAGTGTGTCAACAGGGCGTCTCACCAGATAAGCCACATGAGATCACAGCTCCGAAACCTCATGGATTACCAAACATCAAGATACATTATTGGCACTGTTCAGGAAGCCAACAGAGGACTACACACAGCTATGAACAAAACTAAACAACAGAAAATGGAACGCTCACAGTCTAAGACTACATCAATGCCTACCACTCATCCAACCGGCACCCATGACTCCAACTCTGACCCCAACCTGGTTGTGACTATACCACCAGACTTAAACCTACCTGATGACCAACGCCGCGTTCTGTCGAGAGGCTTGAAGTTTGTCCCCCTGCAACCTACAGCGAACCGAATGCATGTTCTGTTTCTGTGCCAACGGTTTTTCCGCAGACTCCGTCTAGCTGCCCATTTTTCAAGCACATCCTCTCCAGCACCTGCCACCTCTCACGACGACTTGGCAAAACTGTTTCCTCGACAACCAAGCACCTGGACACCAAGTCCGGGGGAATTTCCAGCTCTGGACTTCTACATAGCCACCTGCAAAAAACAGATTGCCCAGCTGCAACCCAGGCCACTCAGACACTCCAACCTCTCAACTGCAGAACTTGAAGCATTGAAAGATCTGAAGAAGAGGACAGATGTTGTCATCAAACCAGCTGACAAGGGAGGGGCCATAACAGTATGGCGAAGAGATCTCTATGTGGAGGAGGCGAGGAGACAATTGGGTGACAGGGACTCCTACAGAGAGATTATGAAATCTACAGTCAAGTCTGACAACACACTGATCCGAAAAACAATAAAATCGGCCATAGACTAAGGACATCTTCCAACAGAAGCTTTTAATGCCATCAACAGTGAACCTAAAGAACCAAACTTCTACCTGTTACCCAAGATTCACAAAATTGACACTCCTGGACGTCCCATTGTTTCTGCATGCGCTTGCCCCACAGTCATCATTTCTGATGTCCTGGACAAGATTCTCCAACCCCTAGTGGCCACCTCTACCCACGTACGTAAAAGACACCAACGACACTCTGAGACTGTTAGAGGGTTTCTCTTTCCCAGATGACAGCAAGGAGAGACACATCTTCACGATGGATATTGTGTCACTTTACACCAGTATCCCCCATAGTGACGGATTGCAGGCGCTGAAACACTACTTGGAGAAGAGTGACATCAAACACCTTCACATCCCTACCATCCTCCGCCTAGCAGAACTGGTTCTCTCCCTGAACTCGTTTGCCTTCGAGGACTGCCACTACCTACAGACAAGAGGGGTCGCCATGGGCACAAAGATGGGGCCCAGCTTTGCATGCTTGTTTGTAGGCTTCGTGGAGGAGCAAGCTCTCAGCCGTTACACAGGAACACAACCGGCACTGTTCAAACGGTATATTGACGACTGCCTTGGTGTGTCGGTAGGACCAAGGAAGACTTGTTAAACTTCATCCAACACATGTCTAACTTCCACCCTGCCCTCCGATACACCCACGAAATATCATCCAAATCTATCTCCTTCCTGGACCTTTCCATCTCTGTCCACCCAGACTGTTCCAAACTCTCCACCACCGTCTTCTACAAGCCCACTGACTCACATGCATATCTCCTGTACAACTCCAGCCACCCATCCTCCACCAGGAACAGTATACCACATTCTCAGTTCCAAAGGCTCAGGCGCATTTGCAGTAGAGAGCAGGACTTTGAGAATGAGGCTCAGAGGATGTCCACCTTCTTCATAGCCCGCCAGTACCCAGAGGATATTGTGCAGACAGCACTTGAGCGTGCATGCTCTACCAGCCGCACAGAAGCCCTGAGACCAAAAGCAACGGGAGAGGATGAGGATCGTGCTGTGGTAGTCATCCCATACCATCCTCACAACCTACCAGTCTGCAGAATCCTACGTGAAAACTTTAGTCTCCTCCAACAAGACCCAGACCTCAAACAAATCTTTTCCAAGCCACCGCTGATTGCTTTTCAGAGGGACAAGAACCTGCGTGACATGCTTGTGAGGTCCAAGCTTAGACCGCAGGCCACCCAGTCAACCTCACCAGGGTGCAGACCTTGTGGGGACAAAAAATGCAAGACGTGCCCATTCATAGACACTTCAGCTACAGTCGTGGGACCCACTGGCACATTCACTGTGAGGTCCAGTTTAAACTGCCAGTCTAGGGACTTAGTGTACGTCTTGACCTGCACCCTGTGCTCCAAGCTGTATATTGGGGAGACCTACCGCTCATTGGCCGACCGCTTTTCAGAGCACCTGAGGTCGATGAAGCTGGGCTACAACAACCCAGTCGGCCAACATTTTGTTGGTCCATATCACAGCTACAGTCATGCGAAGATAGCAGCAGTGTGGCAGAACCCCAGAGACCGTGTGTACAGAAAGCACATGGAGAACCTTGTCATCAGCCGCTTGGGCACCACACAGCCAGCTGGGATGAACATCAGAGTCACTGACGTCTAGCTGAGCCAGGGCCCTTCTGCCTTAATCTCTCTGTCCTGTCCTTCTTTAGCCTCTGTTTCTTTTTCTTTCAGTAGGCTAAATAGTGAATGTTTCCATTTATTCCCCTCCTTTTGTGTGTGTGTGTGGTGCAGGGTGGTGGTGGTGTGTGTGTGTATGTGGTTTTGTGGGGGTTGTGGTGGTAAAAAAAAGGGGGGGGGGGGCGTGTGTGTGTTGGTGTCTTTGTGTGAACTGCAGTGTGTGTCTGTGTGAGCTCAATACACCTGAACAGTGATCAGTGACTTTATTCTGGTCCAACTTAATCATTAAATGAAATGTTCTCACCCAATTCTCACATAGGCTTTCCTGTCTACACTGTCCTCTTCTTTTCACTTTGACAACGGGCCTATGGCTTGAAACGTCAGTTTTTCTCACTAATGGATTTGACTACCACCAAAAGGTTTTTATAAACTTTATTATTTTTTCATTCTTCGGGACAGTTATCATGGCATTTGCAGTCGTCACTTCGAAGAGCACAGTTTCCAAGACCAACACACCTGGAAAGTAAAGGTGGAAGCTGGAATTCGGGTCTGAAGACAGCTGAAAGAGGATGCTGTGCCAACTATTATAACAGAAAATGTATTAAAGCACTCTCTGTTCATTCGCCAGCTGCAAGTGCAAGCCTCAAACGCAACAGTGACACGGATTCTGTCAGGAGCAAGAGAGCCAAACTCAGAGGCGTAAAGAAGGTGAGGTTTGTGGAATGGGTGGTTGATCTTTTTGGGTTTCATTTCATTCTCAGTGTATGGTTGGTTGTAAAGATTAGTTTGAGTGTTGGCATCAAACTGAAACATACATTGTTACTGTCATAGTGGCAGTCAGTCAGTCACACTGCCTGCTGCCACTGAAACTGTTGCATGTTTGTGATTGATTTCCCCCCTGCTGTTACTGTTTCCAACAAAACTGAAGTTACGATTCTTATTAACAAGAAAGTGTCCATGTCCACAAATAACAACTTGTTGGACTCCAGTGAATAATAGTTTGGGTTTTTATTTTTCAGGACATTGCTGAACATCAGGCACCCCTGCAAGTTCAAGTTTCCGCCCAACAACCATATGCTTTAGTAAGTGAATTATTTATCAGTATTTGGATACAGGATGGTGATTTAGTGTGCATTTTAAGATATATGCAGGTGTGGTATGTCTGTATGCTATACACTGCCCTGGTAAGAGAATAATGAGCTTAGATATGCTGCTTAGATCTGCATCAGTTTTTACAATAACACACACACACACTTTGACTGCACTATATTGTAAAAGACCCTCAGATTCTAATTGTCATTGTGGAACTTCAGAATTTAAGTGGAGAGAGTGAGATTGAAAATGAGGAATGGTTAAAAAAAAGTGTGTGTGGGGGGGGGGGGGGGGGGGGGGGGGACTGAAAGTGAACAGCTATTGAAAAGATTTCTACAGCAGGGAAGAGAATTACTGTGATGATGCAATAGCTGACAAACTCCTGTTCAAGGAAAAGGCATTATCTGATAGATCTAAACAACTGAAAGAAAATGTGGTTTATCACATAATCATTTGAAAGTTATTTACATACTACGGTAATGTGTGTGTGTGTGTGTGGTGGTGTGTGTGTGTGTGTGTGTGTGTGTGTGTGTGTGTGTGTAAACAGATGTATGTGTGCATGTTTATATCATGTACTATCTGTGTCGTGCGTATGTGTGTACCTGTACATAATAATTATGGTCAACCTGTAAAATGTCGAACTGCCTGGAAAGAAACACAAGCGTCTGATGGCGAGGGAGGTGGTACTGTACAAGGAGCTGTAGGTTCAAACTAGTACGGCTGAAATCCATACACTTCAGTGAAAATTTCACGTTCGATGTCCTCTTCGTTGGAACTTGACTCGTAGCTGGGAGCACCTGCCATTATCGCCGGAAAATAGTTGAGTTTTACGTCCTCATAGCGAAAGCTTTTAGGGACATGTCTTTCATTCACGGTAGTCTTGGCATTGATACGTCACTTGCGGAATCCCCGACTCTCGTCTCTTCCGTACTGTGCTCGGCAATCTCCGTGGCGAGTCACGATTTGGCTACTTGCACGGCCCGAAACACGGATAAAAGTGAGTTCTAGAAGAAAAGTAACACGTACATCGAAACACGCTCGATCATACTTTTGAACAACCCAAACATGCTATTTAGGGGTGAGCACCCCTTTAAGTATGATTGTTGTGTGTGTGTGTTGTGCTATTTGGGAAAGCTTGGGTGTTAATTCTGGGTTGTAAGATGGTTAGTCATTGGCTGAATGAACCCTTTTTATTCACTGGCTGTTAAGTTTTCTTGCTGCGGAATTGAAATCTACTCAGGTCAGTCTTACAACAGCCAGCCTTGAAATCTACATCTTACGAAGTCCAGGTTGAAGAAGACTCGAGAGTCTTGATAAGCTGCTTATAGCAGGTTGGTGTTCTATTATGTAGTGGAGGAATATTAACTAATGTTATGAACATTATTCCTCTTGTGCAGGTTTTTATAGCAGGTGACTAAGTGTTTGTATGACTGAGTGACTGTAGGCTAAGCTTTGTTGAGGATTGACACTTTGAGTTGTTGGACTTGGAAAAAATGCTGTGTCCCTGAGGACGAGACTAGTTGTTAGGCTAAATTGTTTTAGGATTTGACAAGCCTAGAACTTAATTTAAACTTTATCTAAACGTGATTTGGTTACCCCAAAGCTTAGTCTGGATAATTCAAAGAAATTAGGAATATGTTGTTCGAATTTTCTCGTACATCTTTTCTGGGAGATAAGCAGATGGTTGGAGTTTCTATTGTGAGTATTTCCCCTTTTGAATAACTACTTTTGCGCCAGTTTATTTCTTTGGAACATGAAATTGGAATGGGGGAATTGAATTCTCATAACAAGTTTATGAAGCTCTTTGGAGTAATGATTTCTGATCAGAAAACATATTCATTGTACTTTTATTTTTGATGAATTTGTGAGTCCGGAAACTTGTTAATATTTATAAGAGAATTGTTGTCATTATGTTGTCCAGTTGAGAAATTGTTTCTGCGTATGTGATCAGAAGAGAAATAGTGTTGTCATTTGGGTTAACAATTGTTGTGATCTGTGGCTCTGGAATGAGACCCGTCTGCCGTAGATTTTGAAGAGTGGTGCGGGCGTTAACTGATTCCTAAAATATCGCGGACTGGGACTGGTCTTACCTCTTACTGTTTGGAGAACACAGTCTTAGGTATCTTATGTCTATAGCCCCGAGCCGTGCCAGACTGGAGGTCTGGCTGAAAGAACGACATAGGCGGCTGTACGTCTTTCGGCTAGCGGGGTACGGCCGAAGAGCAGAGAGAGGAGTTGCTGCTGTGGGAGTGGACGCGGAGGTTCTATCCAGTTTTGGTGTCTCGCCCAGAGGTAGCTGGAGTCGAAGCCAAAGAAAATCCGTTTGCGCTGAGTGTGCGATTGTGAAACCCAGAAGTTGTGGTTCTGCGTACACTTGAGGAGTATGTATGTAGCTTGGGAGTGAACTCTGTTGTTGGGAGGAAATTGCAAGATAATATTGATTAAATTAATGTCTTTTCTGGGGTTCCCATTAAAAACTATATGGTTGCAGAATGTGAGTGTGGTGAGGAAGAGGGTGAATGAGACAGGGGTAAATAGAACACGCACAATGCTGTCACTATCTCTTCTTTTTTCTTCCTCGCTATCACGCTCTCTGTAACAAGGGGCAAGCAAGTACGCTCTTTCCTTTTTTTGACATTAATCAATTTTGCTTTTCATCAGACTCCAGCACCTACTCCAGGAATTTTGTAATATGCAGCACAGACTAAGCAATGTTGTAGCTTATAGCACTGACTCAAGGAATGTTGCAACCCGTAGCATCGACTAACGAATGTTGTAACATATAGCACTGACTCAAAGAATGTTGCAGTCTGTAGCATCGACTCAAGGAATGTTTGTAACCTGTAGCACTGACACGAGGAATGCTGTAACCTGTAGCATTGACTCGAGAAATGATGTAACTGTAGCACTGACTCGAGGAATGTTGTAACATATAGCTCCGATTCAAAGAATGTTGCAGTCTGTAGCACAGACTCAAGGAATTTTGTAACTTGTAGCACTGACTCCAGGAGTGTTGTGACTTGTAGCATTGACTCAAAGAATGTTGTAATCCATAGCGCTGACTCAAAGAATGTTGCAGTCTGTAGTACTGACTCGAGGAATGTTGTAACGTGTAGCACTGACTTAAGGAATTTCGTAACCTGTACCATTGACCAAGGAATGTTGTAACTGGTACTACTGACTCAACGAATCTTGTAACCTTTGCATCAACTAACGAATGATGTAACCTGTAGCACTGACTCAAAAAGTGTAACCTGTAGCACAGACTCAAAGAGTGCCTGTAGCACTGACTCAAGGAATGTTGTAACCTGTAGCACTGACTCAAAGAGTGTTGTAACCTGTAGCACTGGCTCAAAGAGTGGTGTAACTTGTAGCACTGACTCGAGGAATGTTGTAACCTGTAGCACTGACTCAAGGAATGTTGTAACCTGTAGCATCGACTCAAGGAACGTTGTAACCTGTAGCACTGACTCAAGGATGATGTAACCTGTAGCATCGACTCAAGGAGTGTTGTAACCTGTAGCATCGATTCAAGGAGTGTTGTAACCTGTAGCACTGACTCAAGGAATGTTGTAACCTGTAGCACTGACTCAAAGAGTGGTGTAACCTGTAGCATCGTCTCAAGGAATGCTGTAACCTGTAGCACTGACTCAAGGAATGTTGTAACCTGTAGCACTGACTCAAAGAGTGGTGTAACCTGTAGCACTGACTCAAAGAGTGATGTAACCTGTAGCACTGACTCAAAGAGTGATGAGAGTGATGTAACCTGTAGCACTGACTCAAAGAGTGATGTAACCTGTAGCACTGACTCGAGAAATGATGTTATCTATAGGATCGACTCAAGGAATGTTGTAGCCTCTACCACTGACTGGAGGAATGCTGTAAACTGTAATATTGACTCGAGGAATGTTGTAGCCTATGATATTGACTCCAGGAATGTTGTGCGTCACGACACTGGCTCTTGCACGAAGAACAGTACAGCTGGACTTGTGGACATTCGTATGGTCGTATTGTTCGCAGTAATGCCGATCAAAAGGCCCCTACCGCAGGACAGCACACCAATACTACTGGTCTTCATGCATTGAAAACTGATAAAAATCGAAACTTTGCGTCCAAAATGTGCACACATTCTGCCTTTGACGGCTCGTAGAAAAGTGCTTCAGTTCACTGTGTTGTATTGTGCCGTGTTGTGTTGGATTGAATTGGGGCAAAATGCGTTTCAACAATTCCACATCACTCTTTTTTTTTTCTTTTTTTTTTTTTTTATCATCCTGTTTGGATATTCAAAGGGTTTCTTGTTTCTGTTGTCGTTTTCTTGCTTCTCTGTTTCTGGCTTACATGTAGTAACGGATTTTCTTTCTTTTTTTTCAAATCAGTGCTGCAAGACGTTGGTTTCCTCCTTTCTAAGGATTCTGCTTCCACACAAAGTGCAAAACACTACTACACACGGGACAGCGATTTCGCATCGTTTTCATCCGAAAAAGCTACCCCCCCCCCCCCCCCCCCCCACTCCCTTCCGATCACCACTTACAATACAATGGAAACAAAGACAACTCTCATCCCCGACAGCCCGCCTACTCCTTTCTAGATTCGAGCCACAACTTTGGATTCCTGGGCCACAGTGCCGTTCGCTTTGCCATGCTTGGATTGGCCGCGCTGCAGGAGGCCTCGCAGAGTGGCCTTGAACTTGGTGCTCATGTTCCAGTAGATGAGGAAGTTGCCGGAGGAGTTGAGGGTGGCCATGACGTGGACCACACAGATGGTGACGTAAAAGATGTGGGTGTACCGGCGGCCCGGTTCAAATCCTGGTACCGCAAACCTAGAGAGAGAGAGAGAGAGAGAGAGAGACTTTGATACTTTGATATTTTATTGTCATTTCCAAACAGGTCTTTTGACAAGGGGGAAGGGGTAACAGAACAATAACATTTCCCTCTTCCTTTCCTGCAAACAATTAGTGCACGTTCAGTGTGTATCAAATCAAGGGTTAACCAAAACAAATAAAATCGTAGATTTTCTTATGTCCTTACACACAGAAGTAATGCAGTAAGGTTAACAAAAAATCGTAAGACTGACTCGACCATCCACTCAATCAAATGATGACATTGTATCTTACTGATCTCTTCCACATGCGATGAATGATAACATTCATTCATATATCTCTTATAATACATTATCTTAAATTTAACCATCCTTCAGCTGTCTAATTTTCAATGTTTCCACGATGAATTTCGCAACTGATTTGATTACAAGTTCATCATCTGATGATAACACGACAGCGACATTTTGTCTTTTCGCTATATCTAACTGGAAAAATGAACAATTTGTCCGCACTTCATTATAAGCAGTACAGTGGAACAGAAAGTGTTCTTCGTCGTCAATAATGTGTCTACATGCAGGACAAGGAGATTCTGTGGTTGTTTCGCATTCAAACCATCTTTTGTTTGCATTAAAACCTAAGGTTCTCAACCTGAATCTTGCGTAATTTATTCTGTGCCACTTATCTGTTATGTCATCGAGAAACTTTTCAGAATGAAAGACATTTTTTAAATGAGGAAAACCAGCGACATTTTTCTATACTTTCCATATCTGAGTGCCAGTTCTGTTTAAAAGAACAAATAAGTCTGTCTTTAAATTCGGCAATGAGAGAGAGAGAGAGAGAGAGAGAGAGAGAGAGAGAGAGAGAGAGAGAGAGAGAGAGAGTCCTGGTATATAGGCCTATCCAGTTGTTAAGAATTTTTTAATGCATGAAATGTTTCTGTGCAAATGCTTTTAACTTGCGATTTAAACTAGAGATAAAGTAAAACGATTGTTTCAATCCGAGGAAATGAAAAATGGAAAGAAATAAAGGATGGATAAATACAAAGATTACACAAACACTGAAATGAAACTGAAGCTGTCGTGGTGATGCCCTGTCTCTCTTTCACACACACACACACACACACACACACACACACACACACACACACACACACGCGCGCGTGCGCACAGACACAGATACAGGCAGACAGACAGACAGACAGCACACACACACACACACACACACACACACACACACACACACACACACACACACACACACGTCTCTTCCCACCGCATCGACCCTTTTCCCATATTTCAGAACAAAAGCTTTCCCCTCATCATAACCAACTTTCCCAACTGCAGTGCAGTAGAGCCATACGGATGACACGGTATGCACAGTGAACATGACTAAACTGGGTAACGAAAGGGATGACACAGACACACACTCCGTGAACAGTGCAGACACTGGCTACTAAACACCTAGGTCACAGAAGGATGACTTGGTTAAAACAGAACGCACACCAGGTAAAAAAAAAAAAAAAAAAAAAAAAAAAAACCCGCTGTGGATAGTAAGACACACCTTGCTGGTGAAGAAGACCTGACTCGCAGCAGAAATAATACACAGCGAACAGTGCATTTACCTGTGTGAGTGACCTGGCTGACACATTGACATGTATACACACCTGATAAAGATACTGTAAACAGCAGAGATTTCTAGTCAAGACGTGTAGCAGGGATGAAACACATAGTAAAGTGTCCCTGATGAAGACCAGGGTCATAGTAAGGATGGCACACACATATTGTAATGTCTCTGGCAAAGGCATGGGTCTCAGAAGG
>CM031614.1:13648544-13698544 GCA_018398815.1 Conus ventricosus
GCCAGAGGACACAGACCACCTCTCCAAGGAGATCAGCAGGGTCAGACAGTTGGAGGAGCTCAGGAATCCAGCGTACACCCCACCATGTTGAGGCTCTGCAACCTGTCACACACACCACACACACACACACACACACACACACCACACACACACTCACACACACAACACACACCACACACACACACACACACACAGAGGAGGTCAACATGAAGACTTGCCCTAGGAAATTTCGTCAAATTTCACCCAGTGAACTTTACAAACTGGACTTGACTCTTGTTCACCGGATAGTGATGACAGTGGTGTCGATAATCCGCTGATATTTCTTTTTCTTTTTTCGAATTATGATGAAAGGCCAGGTCCGTGAACGTCCCAGCAAGCGATGAATATGTTAAGATCATCAGATTTGAGAGTTCGGGGTAATGAATGATTCAGGGGGAAACAAATCAAATGTCAATAAACATAAAACAGTCAAGATCTGCGTCATCTCAAAGACTGGCCTTATTTGAGAACGGACGGCGAAACGCAAAGTCAGACTGACGTTGTAGGTGAGGGAGGGGGGAGAGCGGGGGTGGGGGGGGGGGGGGGGGTGGCAGGAGACACGGTAGCAGTGAAAAGACATTTACAACGGCGGGGAGTAGCAAGCAGTCGGTGTGAGAGAGACGGCTATTTTACAGGAGTCGCTGGGTCAAAACTTGAAATTCATTCACATAGTGACTGAACAAGTGAAACCGAGTTGTCTGATAAGTTACATAGCAAGAAAAAGAGAAGAAAAGAAGAAAAGAAGCTGGTGCCTTGAAAACATGTAGTCAGGTGTGTCAGAAACGTACACCACCACCGCCATCATATTGACCACCTTCCTCAGAAGGTATCACCACCATCGTCAAAGCGAACAGGAAGTAAACGTTCCTTGTACACCAATGCCACAGAACAGTGGCCAGTCAGACTAGACCCGTCAAAAAAGAAGAAAAAGAAACACCCCAAGGTGCTGGGGAGGACCCAGAGAAGCACTGTCTTCACCTGCCCTTTAGAGCAGTCCTGTACCTGTACCCCTGTTCAGGAGCAGTTATGTCCTTGATATCTTAATGGAGGGGTCCTGCGCGTGCCTGTACCCATCGTCAACACAGCGCAGGCCTCCAAGGGTGGTACAGGACTGCTCTAAAGGCGGGCGAAGACAGTGCTTCTCTGGGTCCTCCCAGCACCTTCGGGTGTTTCTTTTTCTTCTTTTCTTCATAGCAAACTTTAGGGCTGAGAAGTGACATCTTTGATTCTCTTCAAAATGAGAGTGACACCCTGAAAGAGAGGAGCAAGAGAAATACCTGACTTTGGACTCGATATCAACGCCCTTCGAGATTTGGACAATATCACCCCCTGTAGAACTCAACAACACTTGGAGATCCTTTGTAACTTGGAACAATTCTACTTCTCGATCAAAATGAAACTGGAATAAGACTAAGACCAAGAGCTTTCCCCGAACTTGAACAATTCTACTTCTCGATCAAAATGAAACTGGAATAAGACCAAGACCAAGATCTTTCCCCGACCTGTGAGAACATATACGACCTTTTCCACGAGTTATTAAAAGAGTTGTCACCGACACATGCGATCTTCAAGACGACTCCACGACAGTCGTATGATGCTCGTGTGCTGCTCGGCCAGGACCTCAACGAGTGTCGTACGAGTGTCGGCGAGTGTTATACGCATGTGCCGACTGTGATCTGACCGAAAACATATGTGTTGTGCGATCCCTCTTGAGATGTGCTTTTAAGCCTGTTTTGAGGTCAGTGAAGGAATCGGAGTGCCTGAGAGACACACAAAAAAGGTTTGTTCCATGTAGCTGGTGCTTGAATACATGTAGTCAGGTGTGTCAGAAACTTACACCACCACCGCCATCATATTGACCACCTTCCTCAGAAGGTATCACCACCATCGTCAAAACGAACAGGAAGTAAACGTTCCTTGTACACCAATCCCACAGAACAGTGGCCGGTCAGACTAGACCCCGTCAAAAAAAACATTCACACATGGTGATATTTTGTTCCACAGTGATCATCAATATGAGACCTGCAGGCACAAAATGTCACCCCAATATTTTTTTTTGTAAAGGTGTATGGGAGGGTGGGGGGGGGGGCGTTCTGTATTGCGACGTCGGTGACAAGATACAGGGTGCGACCATGGTTCACCAGAGGAACTCTGTCACCCTCATGGCTATCATCACCAGAGGACCTCTGTCACCCTCATGGCCATCATCACCAGAGGAACTCTGTCACCTCATGGCTATCATCACCAGAGGACCTCTGTCACCCTCATGGCCATCATCACCAGAGGAACTCTGTCACCCTCATGGCTATCATCACCAGAGGACCTCTGTCACCCTCATGGCCATCATCACCAGAGGAACTCTGTCACCCTCATGGCTATCATCACCAGAGGACCTCTGTCACCCTCATGGCCATCATCACCAGAGGACCTCTGTCACCCTCATGGCCATCATCACCAGAGGACCTCTGTCACCCTCATGGCCATCATCACCAGAGGACCTCTGTCACCCTCATGGCCATCATCACCAGAGGACCTCTGTCACCCTCATGGCCATCATCACCAGAGGACCTCTGTCACACTCATGGCCATCATCTCAAGGTCCTCTGTCACCCTCATGGCCATCATCACCAAAGGACCTCTGCCACCCTCATGACTACCATCACCAGAGGACCTCTGCCACCCTCATGGCCATCATCACCAGGTCTTCTGTCACCCTCATGGCCATCATCACCAGAGGACCTCTGTCACCCTCATGGCTATCATCACCAGAGGACCTCTGTCACCATCATGACTATCATCACCAGAGGACCTCTGTCACCCTCATGACTATCATCACCAGAGGACCTCTGTCACCCTCATGACTATCATCACCAGAGGACCTCTGTCACCTCATGACTATCATCACCAGGGACCTCTGTCACCCTCATGACTATCATCACCAGAGGACCTCTGTCACCCTCATGACTATCATCACCAGAGGACCTCTGCCACCCTCATGACTATCATCACCAGGTTATCTGGGATCTGGCCAGAGAATTAGAGAGAGACTTCTTCCACCTCATTAGAATGAAGCCTGCAGTTATCAGGGAGGCCCTCCTTGGGTGGGGCCCCCCTCAGAATAATGTAAGCGGATTCTGGTACCCGACACCCGTGATCTTTAGATGATGGTCACAAGGATGGATAACTGATTACACCTATCTCACGAGAGGTCGACAAGTGTCCCCGACCTTTTGCCGACTATGTTCACGCAGCATGCATAATAACCGAGCGAATGAGGACTATCACGAGTAAAAAGCTACGAATTCAAGGACTTTTATTTTTCGACCTTGGAGAGCAGTGTACGACTTGTGTTTCAAGAATTGGGTCATAATTTGGTCATGAAACAATCTTTGTGCTGGTGTGATGGGCATGTATAAATTTAGTGCCGGTATGAATAGGCAACAGGCTGAAAAGTTTACTACTGAACTCATGGACAGCTTGTTTGGAGGTGTTCCATTTCATGTGATTTGTTTTAGGAGATCAGTGCATATCTTCGCATCTGATTAGACCCCAGCATTATTGGTGATAAACATGATCTACGTTCGGCGCTTTTGCTTGTCTTGGTTTTCACGTGCTTGCACCCTGGACTTTGCGTTTACCGTCGGCTGAGCTATAAACAACATGATTCGTCTCGGAGTGTTCGCTGCTTTTAATCCTTGGCGTAGGAAATGGGGAAATGAGCCAATTAAGCGAGGGGCAAAATGACAAGTAGCGAACCAACGCCATGTCAGTCCTAGTCTTGTGCGGAAAAAAAGGCGAGGAGCAATTAAGGAATGTCTGACTATGATGTGAAGGACTGGACAAGCTTCAGCATCTCTGCCCTGTTTCCATGACTGAGGACGGAGGGAATGAAATGGAGAAAAGCTGCTGGGAGGGGGGTGGGGTGGGGTGGGGGGGGGGGGGGGGGGGGGGAACATGTCAGCTGCTGCGTTACCTCCAGTTCAGCTCCACTGTCTGTACGTATCGTATTGCCCTGAATTGTATTGTATAGTTAGTACTGTGTTGTATTATATAGTATAGTATTGCACTGTGTTGCATTGTATTGTATTATATTGTATAGTATTGCACTGTGTTGCATTGTGTTGTTTTTGTATTGTATTGCATCGTGTTGTATCGTATTGCACTGTGGGTTTTGTTGTATTGTATTGTATTGCGTCGTATTGCACTGTGTTGTATTGTGTTGTATTGCACTGTGTTGTATTGTATTGTATCGTATTGTATTATATTGTATCCTATTGCACTGTGTTGTAATGTATTGTGTCCTATTGCACTGTTTTATATGGTATTGTACAGTATTGTATTGCACTGTGTTGTATTGTGTTGTATCGTATTGCACTGTGTCGTATTGCATTCTATAGTATTGTATTGCACTTTGTTGTGTTGTATTGCATTGTATCGTATTACACCAGTATTGTGTTGTATAGTATTGTTTTGCACTGTGTTGTATTGTATTGTATTGCACTGTGTTGTCTTGTATTGTTCAGTATTGCACTGTGTTGTATTGCATAGTATTATATTGTATCGTATTGCACTGTGTTGTATTGCATTGTATCGTATTGCACTGTGTTGTATTGTATACACTGTTTGTATTGTGTTGGTGTTGTATTGTCTTGCAATGTGTTGTATTGTATTGTATTGTACTGTACTGTGTTGTGGTCGTATTGCACTGTGTTGTACTGTGCTGCATCGTATTGCACTGTGTTATACAGTGTTCCATCGTATTGCACTGTGTTGCATTGTATTGTATATTATTGCACTGTGTTGTATTGTATTATATTGTATTGCACTGGTTTATTGTATTGCACTGTGCTGTGTCGTATTGTATTGCACGGTGTTGTATTGTTTTGTATTGCACTGTGTTGTATTATATAGTATTGCATTGTATTGTATCGTATTGTACTGTGTTGCATTGTATTGCATCCTATTGCTCTGTGTTGTATTGTCTTGTTTTCCACAGTGTTGTATTGTATTGTATCGTATGTGTTTCGTATTGTATTGCCCTGTGTTGTATTGTATCGTATTGTATCGTATTGTATTGCACTGTGTTGCATGTGTTGCATCGTATTGCACTGTGCTGTATTCTGTTGTATTGCACTGTGTTGTATTGTGTTGTATTACACTGTGTTGTATTGCACTGTGTTGTATTGCACTGTGTTGTATTGTGTTGTATTGTATTGCATAGTATTGCACTGGTGTCGTATTGCATCGCATTGCACTGTGTTGTATTGTGTTGTATTGCACTGTGTTTGTATCGTATTGCACTGTGTTGTATTGTGTTGCACTGTGTTGTATTGCATTGTATCGCACTGTGGTTTGTATTGTATAGTATTGCGGTGTGTTGTATTGTATTATATTGTATTGTATTGCACTGTGTTGTTAGTATTGTATAGCATAGTATAGTATTGTATTGTATTGTATTGTATTGTATTGCACTGTGTTTTTATTGTATACTATAGTATTGTATTGCACTGTGTTGTATTGTATGGTATTGTATCGTGTTGCACTGTGCTGTATAGTATTGTATTGTATTGGAATGTGTTGTATTGTGTTGTATAGTATTGTATTGTATTGCAATGTGTTAAATTGTGCTGTATAGTATTGTATTGTATTGCATTGCATTGTGTTGTATCGTATTGCACTGTATTGTACTGAATTGTACTGAATTGGATTGTCTGACGTCGCATTGTATCGTACAGTTTCGTACAGCATTGGATTGCACAGCATCGTATTGCTTGGCACCGAACTGATTATAGTCCATTATATACTATGCACAAAAAGAAACGCTTTTTTTTTAAAAATTTCAGTCACTTCATGCGTCATTTAGCATTCAAAATGTTACAACCACAGAAGAAATAAGACATCAATGTGCTGTTATGTCTATTCATTATGTCTGACTATTCACACTGCACAGAGTTCCCTGCTATACAGGGGCATGTTTCTGTCTTACTGTGCTGTATGGCATCGTATCGGTCTATCGTCACCACAGACCCCTCTGTGTCCAGCTAATGTCGCTTCTCCCTAGTGGACATTGTACAGCCGGACGCACGCACTGTTCTCTGTCTGCACCACTTGTTGCTAACCTACACGGTGATTTTTATTTTTTTTTTCACGAAAAGAGTTATGCCTGGGGGACAACTTTCTTCTTTCCGTGGGATCTTTTACTTGCGTCAACACCTTGCTGCACACGTGAATTCGGTTCATCAATGTATCCGAAAGACTAGTACGCAGACCACCGCTTCATGTCTGTTGGGAAGGGGGGCGGGGGGGGGGGTGGAGGAGGGGGGAAAGGAAACCCATCCAGTTTTCTAGAAGCGAACCACAGGTCTTGGAAATTGCGTCACCCACCGGGCCACTTGTGCACAGTAGCTTCCCATGAATTAGATCAGGAACTGAACCCTGGGACTGTGACAACCCCCCCCCCCCCAACTTCTCCCACCTCCTCCCTCCCGCTACCGATTCTCCCTCCACTACTTCACCCCAATGTGACCCCCGCTTACCCCCCCCCCCCCCCATCCAGTCCCTCCATCACCCTCTTCTAGCATGCTTTAGGCGCCCTTCCATCATTATGTCTGTGGATTGTTTTCAAATGGAAAGGAGAGGAGGGGGTACTTTAAGGAGAAAGGATAGGGGGTACTTTAAGGAGAAAGGATGATGCGTGCACTGCAGTAATGGTGAGAGTAAAAAAAAAAACACCAAAAAAAAAAAAACCACACACACACATTTAAAAAACCTTAAGGAAGGAAGTTGTCATAGAACTTTGTCGCACTACTGACAAAGTCGCTACTATACTTCCCTCCTTTAAGTCACATTACTTATCTCCGTGTCTCTGTCTGTCTGTCTGTCTGTCTGTCTGTCTGTCTGTCTGTCTCTCTCTCTCTCTCTCTCTCTCTCTCTCTCTCTCTCTCTCTCTTCTTTCCTCCTTTAAGTTAAATCACTTCTGTCTGTCTGTCTGTTAGAGATGTTTGTCTGTCTCCCCCCCCCCCCCCCCTTTCCTCCCGCTGAGGCAATTTCAACGTGCAAATGAAGGGCATTCTTAGCGCTTTGCCTTCAGCCATTAGTTTTGATGGTCTAGACATGAGCTGTGGTTGCGCTGGGTTCGGAAGTATGTCCATGTCTGGAACTGCAGCACATTCTGGTGCTCGCAGGCCTCCCAAGCAGTCAAACAACACCTGTCTCCATGAAGGAAGTTGCTATCAAAATTAGTTTAAAATGAGATTACACACACACACACACACACACACACACACACACACCACGCACGCACGCACGCACGCACGCACGCACGCACGCACGCACGCACGCACACACACACACGCACGCACGCACGCACGCACGCACGCACGCACGCATTCACGCGCGCACACACTCACTCACACGCGTGCACACACACACACACACACACACACACACACACACACACACACACACACACACACATTTGCAGAGAGAGAGAGAGAGAGAGAGAGAGAGAGAGAGAGAGAGAGAGAGAGAGAGCATATTAATATTTCATTGGGGTAAGCAGATAAAGTAACAGCTTTCCTACAACCACCTGCCCTGATGCCGAAAGAAGAAGAAGAAGAAGAAGAAGAAGAAGAAGAAGAAGAAGAAGAAGAAGAAGAAGAAGAAAGGCCTAAATTACACATACAATTCCAGAAGGAGGACAACACGAAACACTAAACACGTAAGAGCAGTTCATAATCATGAGATCGATTTCACCTAAAAACCCACACATTGCTCGCGAACACTCACGCACGCAAGCGCTTGTGGCTCTCGCTCAGACAGGACGCCAGCGCACGCGCGCGCTCGTGCACACTCACATACACAGGTGCACGCGCCAACTCACACGCAGAGAGAGAGAGAGAGAGAGAGAGAGAGAGAGAGAGAGAGAGAGAGAGAGAGAGAGAGAGAGAGAGAGAGAGAGAGAGAGAGAGAGAGAGAATATGATATACTATGCACCAGAAATAAATACTGCCGGCATTGATGATGGTAGTCCTTCGGATCGGAAGATGACGTTAGCGTTTCTGCAGCTCATCGATGTACGCGGAGGTGGCTCTGCAGCCCCAATCTGGAGGCGCAGAGTCTGGAACAGTGGGGGCACTGGAAGTCCGTTGTCGTGATCACTGCTGCTGCTGCTCTGTGGCGTTGATCCCTGGCGGCAGTCAGCTTTTGGCGTCGACTACTTTCCAAGTTGGTAGCGGCTTTGTGAAATTGTGGCCCCCACAGAGGTCGGTCACTGGCGCACTCCTCTAGTTCTTTTGGTTTGAGTTCGCACCACTGGAGGTTTGATTTGACCGAGTCCTTGTACCGTTTCTTTGGGCGTCCTTGGTTTCTCTTGCCGTGCAGAAGCTCTCCATACAGCAGTCGCCTTGGCATACGGTGCTCTTCCATACGAATGACATGCCCCACCATCGAAGCTGGGCCTTGATGAGCATGGACTCGATACTTGTAGTGTGAGCACGGTCCAGGACCTCGAGGTTGGAAACACGGTCCTGCCAATGGATTCCGAGTATGGAGCGAAGAGCTCGCATTGGGGAAGTTCTCCAGCTTCTTGACGTGTCTGCGGTACAGTGTCCAAGATTCGCACCCATAGAGGAGAGAGGGCAAGACCACTGCGTTGTAAACTCTCAGTTTTGTAGTCAGCCGAATGTTGTGTTGACTAAGCACTCTGTTGCGGAGTCTTCCCAGCGCCTGGCTTGCTTTGCTGATTCGGGCATCAACTTCCCTGTCCAGGGAGCCATCACAGGAGATGGTACTTCCTAGATATCTGAAATGTTCAACGTCCGCAAGCTGGGAGTCGTTAATGACGATGGTGGGTGCCGAGGGGTTGGTGTTTGGTGCGGGTTGGTGAAGCACCTCAGTCTTGCCGAGGCTGATTGTCAGGCCGAAGAGCTTTGAAGCATCGGAGAAGCGGTCAAGCATCGTTTGCAGATCGGATTCTGCATGGGCCACCAGTGCGCAGTCATCGGCAAGAGGACTTCTTGAAGGAGATCTTTGATGCTCTTTGTCTTGGCAGTGAGCGACGAAGGTCAAAGAGGGAGCCGTCCAGACGATAGCGGAAGTAGACTCCCTTCTCCAGGTCTTGGACAGCGTGGGACAGCATGCAGGTGAAGAAGACGTTGAAGAGGACCGGAGCTAAGACACAGCCCTGCTTCACGCCATTGCTGATCTCGAAGGCTTCCGTCACGTTTCCACTGGAGAGGACCTGGCCAGTCATGCCATCATGGAAGAGCTTGATCATTTTCACAAACTTTGGCGGGCATCCAATGCGCTCGAGGACTGTCCAAAGAGCTTCCCTGTTGACCGTGTCAAAGGCCTTGGTCAGGTCAATGAAAACAGAGTATAGGGGCATGTTTTGTTCGATACACTTCTCCTGAAGCTGTCTGACAGCAAAAATAATGTCGACAGTGCTTCTGCCGGGTCTGAAGCCGCACTGCGCCTCGGGGAGGTTCTGCTCGGAAACAGTGATGAGTCTGTTGAGGATGGCTCTGGCAAAGATCTTTCCAGCAATGGAGAGTAGCGAGATGCCTCTGTAGTTCCCACAGTCGGCTTTGCTTCCCTTGTTCTTGTAGAGGGAGACAATCAGGGCGTCACGGAAGTCATCTGGCATCTTCTCCTCCTCCCAGATACTCCGCAGGACATCGTGAAAGGCTTTTAGGGCGTTGGGGCCTGCCGCCTTGTAGATCTCAGCAGGTATTCCGTCCTTTCCTGATGCCCTACCGGAGCTCGTCTGGAGGATTGCTTTCTGGATCTCTGCAATGGTGGGGGGTACTGCAAGTGTGTCTTGTATCGGCTGCTGAGGATCTGGTTCAAGGCATCCGAGTCGACTGACGAGGGCCTGTTGAGCAGGTTGCTGAAGTGTTCTTGCAGCGCTTGCTTAGTCCTTCTTGGTCCTTGATCAGTGTTGCGCCGTCGGAGGACAGTAGCGGGGAGCAGCCTGATGCTGAGGGTCCGAAGACTGTCTTCAACGAGCCAAAGAATTTCTTGGCGTTGTGAGAGTCGGCGTAGCCTTGGACTTCAGTCGCTTTGTCCTGCCACCACTGGTCCTGCATCAGACGTAGGTCGGTCTGCACTTTGGCCTGGAGAGTCTTGAATCTCTCGCGTTTGGAGACGGACGATGGGTCATTCTGCCACTCGATGTAAGACTTGTTCTTCGCATGGAGGGCTTCTTTGATCTTCTCATCGTTCTCGTCAAACCAGTCTTCATGGGCTCTGGTTTTTGCTCCGAGGACCTCTTTTGCAGTCTCAGCGACCATGTCCTTAAAAGAGGACCATTTTTCTGTTCCATCTTCAGGGTTCAGACCGTCTTGGAGCTTTTCTTCAAATAGTTGTTGGAACTGGAGAGGCAGGTCGGGTCTTTCAGTCTGGCGACATTGTAGGAGGCCCTGACAGTCTTTGGTCGGTTTCTGTGTGGCGGTGGTATGTGCAGGGTCATTACAGCCCTGACCAGCCTGTGGTCAGTCCAGCATTCAGCACCTCTCATGACGCGGGTCACCCGGACGTCCTTGATGTCGCATTGGCGTACGATGATGAAATCAATCATGTGCCAGTGTTTCGACCTCGAGTGCATCCAGGTGGTCTTGAACTTGTCCGCCAACCTGAACAAGGTGTTGGTGATGCAGAGGCTGTGTTCCGCACACTTGCTGAGGAGGAGCAGGCCGTTGTCGTTGACCTTGCCTACTCCGTGTCTGCCGAGAACGCCTTCCCAGCTGCTATGGTCTCTTCCTACTCTGGCGTTGAAGTCCCCAAGGATGACGAGTTTGTCATTTTGAGGAGTTGACCTGATGGCCTGGTCAAGTTGTTCGTAGAACAGCTCTTTGGTGTCGTCTGGGCTCGTGAGCGTGGGTGCATACACACTGATGATTGTGAGGTGTCTTGACTTGCTGAGGGGGATACGCAATTTCATGAGGCGTTCATTGATGCCAACCGGGAGCACAGGTATGCTTTTGAGCAGGGCTGTCCTGATGGCGAATCCAACGCCATGGATCCTGTCTTCGGCTTGTGGCTTTCCCTTCCAAAAGAAAGTGTATCCACCTCCCTCTTCTCTTAGGGAACCTTCATCAGCAAGTCGGGTTTCGCTGAGTGCAGCAATGTCTATTCGGTATCGCTGGAGTTCATTCGCGACAAGCGCTGTTCTTCTCTCCGGTCTCGACGTACTGGCTCTGTCCATTAATGTTCGAACGTTCCAGGCTCCTAAAAGAGTTTCTTTGCTTTTTCTTTTGCATTTTTCGACCGCAAAATGGATGAGTCTGTCAACCGCGGTAAGCTGACCAGACTGTAAAGGGCAAGCATTTGTTCGGGGCACCTTTTCTAGCCCCCTCCCCATGCGGGGGTGGGCAGTGCTGTCCTAAAGGGCTGCCCAGTCGCCCACGGGTGCTGCCGGACTCTCCTGTTGCCCTCGGATTCAGGAAAAAGAACGACCACCTGCCCATGGACCGCCTACGTGCAGGATTGTGACTACAACTGCCAGTGGTCATCTCCACCTGTTGCTTCGCCACGTGCCCATCGCCGCAGGACTTGAGGTGTGTGCGTTGACAGATCGGTGATGAGTTGCATAACGGACCTGTGCGTGAAGGTTTTATAGTGGGAAAATCGTTGCACGGGGGTAATCCCACTCTCTCGGCCTGGGGAGCCTTGATCCAGTGGCCGGAGAACCGTTACGACGGGAGACTGCCAGGCTGCAGTGGATGACCAGGACTTCTCAGGGTGTCACGTCCATGCTCGTAGCGCTTCACAACACTTGCTGCCACCGCCTTCACAACCGTTGGATCACCGATGATCTCTTTCGCTCGTTCCGCCGGGAGTCAGTCTTCACATGCAGTAGGGCTGACATAGCCTGAGCGTAACTCATCGAGGGTTTCAGACCCGACGGCTACCACACCTGGTTTAGCCGGCCTGCCAAAGCCGTTGCCCGGGGAGTGGCCGCTGTTGCATGCGACAGCTTCTAGGAGCCACAGGTGTGAGCTGAGTGACAGGTGAGGACCAGTGGCAGACGAGCTGCCCTAGAAAAGGACATGGCAAGCCCCCTGCTAAGGTACTACCTCTCCCTGACACCCCATACCTGCCGGCATTACACTTTAAATAACTGCCATCCGATTATCTCAAACACCGACGACGATTGTCCGACCATTTTATATATGACAATTCCGTTTCATTCATATGAGTGTAATATCTATCCCATCACTACACCAGGTACTGACAGACGTTTGACAGAAAGCAAAACTATCACATTCCGATCAATATTACACGCATGCTCATGATGTACAGGCATTTCTCCAACACATGAAATTTCTGTCTTTTTTTTTTGTTTTTTTGTTTTGTTTGTTGTTAGCTGAATTCTGATTTTGGTATTTCTGTAGAAAGAGAGGGGGTTAGTTACTGCCAAAGATTTAGACAAACAAAGTACAGGACAAAGCACTGTGTTTTGTCTGGTACCCTGTCTGTGTCCTTGGCGGTAATTAAACCCCTCTCTATATTTTACTCCATTTTCCCGCCCTCAGTCACTTTGTTTTGAAACTAACTTTGTATTTCTTTGTTTGATGACTTTGGTTCAGGAAATGCATATCAGATGTCTCGTAGCAAGCGGAAATAGGCAAATGTTTTCAACTCATCACTTAGGAACCGTCAGAGGTGTGACGTCACAAATGTGTGTGTGTGTGTGTGTGTGTGTGTGTGTGTGTGTGTGTGTGTGTGTGTGTGTGTGTGTGTGTGTGTGTGTGTGTGTGCACTGTCCCCTTACATTTTGTATGCCTGTGTAAAACGCGTATATTTGGCAAACTGGTTTCTATCTCATTTCGACAAAGGGTCAGTTGGACAGACCTATTGGATCCATTGAAAAATTGACTGAGGACTGAATGGAACTTGTAGCCCATGTGACATTCCAAAGCCAACTTTTCAAAGGCACCATCTGCACAAGAATGACATCTCGAGAGGCTGTTACAAAGTTTTCACCAGGTGATAACACTTGCGCTGAGTAGGTCGGAGGAAGAGTTTGGTTAGAGATCCGTCTTGTCGCAGTATCTGAGATTCGTCTTGTCGCAGTATGTGAGATTCGTCTTGTCGCAGTATCTGAGATTTGTCTTGTTGCAGTATCTGATATTTGTCTTGTGGCAGTATCTGAGATTTGTCTTGTCGCAGTATCTGAGATTCGTCTTGTCACAGTATATGAGATTCATCTTGTGGCAGCATCTGAGATTTGTTTTGTGGCAGTATCTGAGATTCGTCTTGTCGCAGTATATGAGACACGTTTTGTCGCAGCATATAGGATTCATCTTGTCGCAGTATGTGAGATTCGTCTTGTCGCAGTATATAGGATTTGTCTTGTCGCAGTATATGAGACACATCTTGTCGCAGTATCTGAGATTCGTCTTGTCGCAGTATGTGAGATTCGTCTTGTCGCAGTATATAGGATTCGTCTTGTGGCAGTATCTGAGATTTGTCTTGTCGCAGTATATAGGATTCGTCTTGTCGCAGTATCTGAGATTCATCTTGTCGCCGTATATGAGACACGTCTTGTCGCAGTATCTGAGATTCGTCTTGTCGCAGTATACGAGACTCGTCTTGTCGCAGTATATGAGATTCCTCTTGTCGCAGTATATGGGATTTGTCTTTTCGCAGTATATGAGATTCATCTTGTCACAGTACACAAGACCCATCTTGTCGCAGTATACGAGAGTCGTCTTGTCGCAGTATATGAGATTCATCTTTTTGCAGTATATATGAGATTCGTCTTGTTGCAGTATATGAGACTCGTCTTGTCGCAGTACACACACACACACACACACACACACACACACACACACACACACACACACACATATATATATATATATATATATATATATATATATATATATATATATATATATATATATATATATATATATATATATATATATACTTACTAACATGAACTTTTTTCTTTTTCGTCTTCTGTAATGACATCCAACTATTGTTGAAAGAGAGTGGCTGTTTGTTTTAAAGATGATTTACAAAAGTGTCAAAAGCACAATATCCCCAGAGTTAATGAACAGGATGTCAGGATGTTACTGTCAGCTCCACAGGAGAGAAATCCAGGGTCAACGCTTTTTGCAGCCTGCGTATTTTCCGAACAATTAAAATCGAAATTGGTAATCAGCTACTTGTTAGAGTACCAACTAATCTTGGATATTGAATCATGTGCTGTGACCCGCCTTGGCTTAAGGCTGTGTCAGGCCAATTGACATAGGCTAGAACATCAAGGTGCATCAAAATGTTGTTATGCTTTGCATTGTTATGCGGGGATGGTCTTCAGTTGTGACAAGCTCCTAACATAACATTGTCAGTCTCCCAAATCCCCGAAGTCGGAGTGTGCCCGCCCATGTGGCGGGGTAATCAAAAACGGTCACACACGTAATGCTCTCATCCCCAGCTGATGCGTTTGTACCATAGTGTTCAAGTACTTTGGCTGTTCGGATGATCCCTGGAGTCTTTTAGCCAGGGTACGACAACAACAACAACAACAACAATGCGCTGTGACTTGCTCTGTTGTCAATGGTAGACATGTATGTCACCATCGCATTTCAAAGTCAAGTCCACCCTCGTTAAACAGTAATGTATACAGCCAGGAGGGCACACGGGGACTGTGCAGATCTCCGTCAAGGACGAAAGGATAAGCTGACCGCTTTGATCACAAACTGCTCCACAACTCCGCTCCAACATTTTATGAGTTCATCTACAGGCATCTTTTCATCTTTCAAACAAATGCCATTCAATTAATTTGGACACTTTAGACGTTTTAAAAAGAGAAAGAAAGAAAGAAAGGTTGAGCAGATGCGGGATCCGTCCCTTGATGCGGATCTGCAAACCGGATCCGCGCCCGGAAATGAAATTGATTCGTTCTTGAGCTACATTCAATCTTTCTACCTAATTCTTTCAGAATCGGTTCAGTGGTTTATGCATAATCTTGCCGAGTCTCGCCTGAGAGGGAGACAAACTGACCAACAAAGGGAGATAAAAACGTGATCACCTTGGGGAGGCGGGGGCTAGGAATGGAGGGGAGATAATCAGTCCTCGTTAGTTTATTCAAGCAGAGGAGTGCCTTTTCCTATTCAAGCCTTAGCCCTGTAGTTCTGTGGTCATTAATGGTTATTCGTGGTAATTATTAAGATCCTGTAGTAAATGTTATGGTTCTGTGGTTACGATAGTTTTTCTGTGGTAACTATCAAGATCCTGTAGTAAATATTACGGTTCTGTGGTTATGAATGTTTTTCTGTGATAATTATCGAGATCCTGTAGTAAATATTATGGTTCTGTGGTTATGAATGTTTTTCTGTGATAATTATCAAGATCCTGTAGTAAATATCATGGTTCTGTGGTGCTCACTTTGTTCTGATTTTCATCCGTGGGATAGTCCAACAGAAACCATTTCAGCAGGCCTCTAAGGAAGGGATGCAACCTCCGCTTGCTCAACTAAGCCATTGCCTCGAAATTGCGTCCCTTCTCAGAAACTTCATTACAAGAGTGAACGAGTTCGCTTATTAGTCCGCTAAATGACTTGACAATATAGAAGCAACAGTTTCCATCACTGGGTCTTCAATTGACAAGACAAACAAGAGTGACCACACCAAAACGGGAACAACAACAACAAATACAAGAAACAGGCGGTCAAGACATGTTGCTGATGTCAACGTGGGCTGTTTCATACCTCCTGTGCAGCTTTCTGGCAGCTGCATGTACTTTCTTTAGGACTGAATGATGCATCCTCCCAAAAGGATTAAATCCCTTGGACCTACTGACTCTACAATGCAATCTGCTAAATTTTGGACAAAGATCTATCCAGCTCTTTTACAGTTATTTTGTCCACACCGCGCGAGTACGTGTGCGCGCGCGCTTACACACACACACACACACAGACACACACACACACAGACACACACACACACACACACACACACACACACACACACACACACACACACACACACACACACACACATATATATATATATATATATGTATATACACACACACACACACACATATATTATATATATATATATATATATATATATATATATATATATATTATATATATATATATATATATATATATATATATATATAGTTAAAACAAGTTAAAAGAGGAATCTTAAAACTATCTACAAATTTGTTTCGAGCGTGTTGCGCTGTCATCCTGAAGATGAGGTGAGGTGTTTATCTTTCAGAAGTCCTCCATGTCAGGTTTTTTTTTTAAAGAAAAAAAAGTGGGGCTTTTACCTTCCAAAAGTCATCCATGCTGGTAATAAGGACGCGAGGTGTTTATGTTTCAAGAGTCTTCCATGCCCGTACTAAGGAGGTGAGATGTTTACCTTCAAAAAGCCCTCCATGCTGGCGATAAGGCGAGGCGTTTACCTTCTCACAATCGTTCTTATTAGCACTGATAAAAGGTGGGTGGGTTGATGAGGTGTTTACCTTCCAATAGAGCCTCACACGAATACTGCTAATGATAGAATGAGGTGATGAGATGTTTATCTTCCAAAAGTCCTCCATACTTCTGATAAAAGGTGTAGGTGATGGTTTACCTTCCACACGTCCAAAGGCGGTGCAGAGATGAGGAATTGAGGTGTTTACCTTCCCAAAGCCTTCCACCCTCCCACCCACCATACTACTGGCAAGGGGTTGAGGTGGTGAGATGCTTACCTTCCAGAAGCCTGTATTACCACTATTAAGGGGCAGAAGTGATGTTGTTCTTGTTGTCGTACCCTGGCTAAAAGACTCCAGGGATCATCCGAACAGCCGAAGTACTTGGACACTATGGTACAAATGCATCAGCTGGGGATGAGAACATGACGTGTGTGACCATTTTTGATTACCCCGCCACGTGGGCAGCCACACTCCGACTTCGGGGGATTTTGGAGACTGATAATGGTATGCTAGGAGCTTGTCACGACTGAAGACAATCCCCGCATAACAATGCAGAGCATAACAATATTTTGGTGCAGCCTTGGTGTTCTAGCCTATGTCAATTGGCCTGACACAGCCTTAAGCCAAGGCGGAGAAGTGTTGATTTCTTTACTTTTTTGTAGTTCATACGACTGCTAAGGGGATAGCGTGATGAGATGCTGACCGTCCACAAAAGTCACCCATACCACTGATAAGGGGACGAGGTGTTTACTTTCCAAAAGTCATTACTACTTATAAGGGGATGAGATGATGAGGTGTTTACCTTCAAAGGTCTTCCAACCCGTCAATAAAGGAGGGGGTGGGGGTAGGGGTGATGGGGTGTTTACTTCTAACCGTCCATTTTACTAATGAATGGGTATCAGATCACCAATGAAATGCTCCTCCATCTCGGCCCAAAGGCAAAGAAAAAGCTTTTGCAGCTGTATAATGAAAGCTGGAAGTCAGGAATTGTGCCTCAGATATGGAAGGAAGCTACCATGGTACCTGTCCACAAAAAAGGCAAGGAGAAGTCCAAAGCTGATAGCTACAGGCCAATTAGCCTCCTGAGTTGCGTTGGCAAACTGCTGGAACGCATGATCAACACCAGACTCATGTGGCACCTGGAGGAAAAGAACCACATCAGTCCAGAGCAGGCAGCCTTCAGAAGCAACCACTCCACTGAAGACCAGGTAACTTACCTTGCCCAAGCCATCGAAGATGGATTCCAGGAAAAAAGCACACTCTAGCAGTCTGGATTGACATGGAGAAAGCTTTCGAAAAAGTCTGGAAAGATGGGCTGAAACTGAAAATGAGACAGTGTGGAGTCCATGGACGAATGTTCAGATGGATTGACCAATATCTGAACAACAGAAAAGCAAGAACACGGACTGGGCAACACTACAGCAGAAAAAAGGTCCTGAAACAAGGAGTCCCACAGGGTGGAGTCTTGTCTCCCACGCTCTTCCTTGTCTTCATAAAAGACATCATCCACAGACTGCCAAGAAACGTCAAGGGAGCAATCTATGCTGATGATCTTGCTATATGGTGCAGCGAAGAGCATCTTTCTACTGCCAATTACAGACTGAAAATGGCCCTCGGAGAAATAGAAGCCTGGACAAACAAATGGCAGGTCAAGATCAATGAGCGGAAGACAACCTACACATCTTCTCCCTATCAAGCCTGGAACAAAAGGCCAACCTTAAGATCAACTCCATGAACTCCAGCACGAAGACACCCCAACTTACCTTGGAGTCACCCTGGACCGCCGCCTGACATGGAAACACCAACTACAGAAAAGTCAGGCCAGAGCAAAAGGGCGTCTTGCACTGATGAAAAAGCTCAGTGGAACCCAGTGGGGTGCTGACCAAAGAGTTCAGAAGAGACTGTACGTCGGCAGAGTGAGACCTGTCATGGAGTATGGCCTGGCAGCAACCTCAACAGCTGCCAAGTCCCACACGGACAAGATTGCTAGGATCCAAAACCAGGCAATGAGGATCATGACCGGAGCCATGAGGACGACACCGATCAAAGAGCTGGAAACAGTCACAGGCCTGCACAGCATGGAGGACAGAAGAGATATCAAGGTCATGACACAGGCAGCCAAGTACAAAAGACTGGAGAGCCACCCAATGAACAATAGAATGGAAAAGCCCACCAAAGGACGCCTGAAAAGGTCCAGCTTCATCCACGAAAGCAGAATACGTGAGAGAAGGAACCCTGAACTGCTGGAGCACACGGCAAGCCCATTGCCAAAGAACACTACCATTCCAGCTTGGAAGAAAGAAGCCTACCCCATCCTCCAGACTACTATCCCAGGAGTATGCAACAAGGGGACACAGGCAGACCTAGCTAGGAGGGCCCTGACACTAGCTCATATCCAAGCAAACTACCCGTCTGATCAATGGACACATGCATACACTGATGGCTCTGCCACTGAAGCAACCAGAGACGGAGGCGGAGGCGTGTATATCACGTACACGGATGGTGAAGAGCGATGCGCCATTGCGACGGGAAAGTTCTCCACAAACTTCAGGGCAGAAGCAGACGCTCTGAAGAAAGCAGCAGAGAGGCTCACCAGGAACCACAACAGGACCCATGACAATATCGTCATCTTCACAGACGCCCTCTCTGTTCTACAGGCTCTGCAAAACCCAAAATCAAAAGAACTGGACAAGCTGTCTGGCACCCTGGCAATACTAGCAAAGAGCGCAAATCTTACCCTACAGTGGATCCCTGCACACTGCGGGGTACAGGGAAACGAGATTGCCGATGCTCTGGCCAAGGAGGGCGGAAAGCTGGACCAGACAGACACTTCCGTGTCATACAAGGACGAAAAAACCATCGTCAGGAGCATTGTCCAAAAGAAATGGTCTCAGCGGCATCCGGCATACAACAAAAATGACAGCTACCACAGCCTGAGCAGGGCTGACCAGGTCATCATCTTGAGGCTCAGGACGGGTCACAACAGGATGAACGCTCACCTGTATAACAAGATGAAGATCGGACAGTCAGAGATGTGCCCATGCCATACAGCTGCTATGACAACCGAACATCTCCTGCAGCACTGCCATCTGCATGACGCCCTGAGGAACGAAACGTGGCCTGAGGCAAAGGCCCTGAACGAGAAGCTGCATGGCGGCCAGGCAGCCCTGGAGAGGACGGCAGCGTTTGCGAGGCAGACTGGTGTATCCATCTAACGTGGTGATCGACGAAGAAGAAGAAGACTAATGAATGGGTGAGGTGTTGAGGCGTTTATCTTCAAAAATCCTCCATACAAGCAATAAAGGAGGGGTGGGGTGGGGGTGATGGGGTGTTTACATCTAAACGTACGTTTCACGAATAAATGGTGAGGTGTTGAGGTGTTCAACTTAAAAAAAGTTCTCCATACAACAATTAAGGGGGTGAGGTGATAAAGTGTTAACCTTCCAAAAGCCCCCATACCATTAATAAGGGGATGAGGTGATAAAGTGTTAACTTTCCAAAAGCCCCTATACCATTAATAAGGGGATGAGGTGATATCGTGGTAACCTTCCAAAAGCCCCTATACCATTAATAAGGGGATGAGGTGATAAAGTGTTAACCTTCCAAAAGCCCCATACCATTAATAAGGGGATGAGGTGATAAAGTGTTAACCTTCCAAAAGCCCCCATACCATTAATAAGGGGATGAGGTGATAAAGTGTTAACCTTCCAAAAGCCCCTATACCATTAATAAGGGGATGAGGTGATAAAGTGTTAACCTTCCAAAAGCCCCCATACCATTAATAAGGGGATGAGGTGATATCGTGGTCATCTTCCAAAAGCCCCTATACCATTAATAAGGGGGTGAGGTGATAAAGTGTTAACCTTCCAAAAGCCCCCATACCATTAATAAGGGATAAGGTATTGAGGTGTTTATCTTCCAAAGCTCCCCCCCCCCCTCCTCCTCAATTGTTTATATGGCCACGAAGTGCATGAAGTGATGAGGTGTTTACCTTCCATCGCACTCTATACCCTTTACAGGACAGTGGGGGGGGGGGGGGGAGGTATTTACCTTTCAAAGCACCCATACCATTAATGACCGGATTGGGTGATTGGACGGTTACCTTCCAGAAGGCTCCAAGGGGAGGGTGGAGGAGGCTGAAGATGCTGTACAGTCTGGTGGTCATGGAAACGGTGATGTAACCTGTGTCTGCTACCGCCAGACTGCACAGAATAGGAAGTTATTAGATGATGATGATGATGATGATGATGATGATGATGATGATGATGATGATGATGATGATGATGATGGTGATGATGATGATGATGGTGATGATGATGATGGTGATGATGATGATGATGATGGTGATGGTGATGATGATGATGATGATGATGATGATGTGAATGATGATGATGATGATGATGACGATGACGATATTGACGATGACGATGACGATGATGATGATGATGATGATGATGAGACGATGACGATGATGATGATGATGATGATGATGATGATGATGATGATGATGATGATGATGATGATGATACTCCTATCACTGCTGCTGCTACTGCTGCCCCTACTGATGATGATCAAATTTAATGGCAACAGCGTAACAAACGTAACACGGAAAGAGTGTAGCAAGCGTGGAGATGGGTGAGTGGGCAAACGTATGCCGGCAAGACATCAGGAAGCAGGCATGGGATTGGTCACTTCACCTGTGACTAAACTTCCGGCGTCCCAATGCCGCCCGGCCAGACAGCCTCCTGCAGACATGCCCAGCGTCCAATAGGCACCGCTTCTTTCAGAACAAAGATGGTGAAATTAACGCCCTGTTACCCCGAGGTTCCCATGGACAAGTTGTACCCAGACCAAAGTCAGGTTAACGAAACAAAGAGCGTCAGTCATTGTCAGAGTTTTAACGAAACAAAGAGCGTCAGTCATTGTCAGAGTTTTAACGAAACAAAGAGCGTCAGTCATTGTCAGAGTTTTAACGAAACAAAGAGCGTCAGTCATTGTCAGAGTTTTAACGAAACAAAGAGCGTCAGTCATTGTCAGAGTTTTAACGAAACAAAGAGCGTCAGTCATTGTCAGAGTTTTAAATCTCAAACAGCGTGAGAGTGTCGAGAAGCGCAGGCTGGCACGGCACCATCTTTGGTTCAGTGACGTCATTCATTTCCTCTGTACCAGTCTAAACGCCTTCTTCTCGTTTAGAAAACGGGTACGGGTCAGACACATTCATCGGTGTTTTTGTTCTTTCTGTCTGTCCGTCTGTCCGCATACCTCGTCTCACGGCAGAGCAGTCCTCAAGTGCTGCCCTCTCGGATGCACAGGCTGGTCTTCTCGTGGATCCGCGGCTCTGCCTGACGGCTGCACGTGCAGTCATGGCTGCGGGATCCTGTACTTCTTGCTGCAGTTCGAAGACATCCACATTCAGCGAGGATGATCTCGATACCTTGAGTCAAGGTGTCTCAGAATGAATGCGTGAGCTCAATGTGGGAGAAAACTGAGCGCAGTGGACAGTGATTGAAACTGCTACGGGTGTTTGTCTGTGGGTCAAGAACTTATGAAGGCGTGTGCGGCTGCCTGAGTACGAGGGCTGTCTGTTGGAGACCAGCCTGCAAATCAGCCTGACTGGCAGCAACGGACACGAATGAAATTCACAGAACAAGTTTACAGACTACACTCCCGTCAGCAGAGCACCGGCTACAACCACTTCAGCAACGAGCTGTAAAAGTGGACAATACCAGCCCCCTCTCTGACCCTCGGGAACTCCAACAACATGCGGGAACTGCGGGAACTCCAACAACACGCGGGAACTGCGGGAACTCCAAGAACATGCGGGAATTGCGGGCTACCTGCAGCTGTGGAACTACACGTTCACCCGAGCTGACCTCGACTACAGTTTAGACATCGTTCTTGCAGACGTTTGTGGTTGTTCAGATCTTACAGGACGTTAGTTGCACCATCTTGTACACTTCTCAGTATGTTGTCCTCATGAAAATACTGTCCCCGTCCATGCTTCCCCAACCGTTATGACTTCGTACCTCCCCTCACCCAACAGGCTCTCCATCAGTTATTGATCTGTTTTTGTTGTTGCTGCTGCTGCTGCTGCTGCTACTGCTGCTGCTGCTGCTGCTGCTGCTGTTGTTGTTGTTGTTGTCCTTTTAGAATTCTGTTGAACATTTGGGGTCACGTCTATAGCAGAAATTTACGCGTAAATTTGTCAGAAAGAAACATGATAGGATGACTATGTACAGAAAGAAACATGATAGGATGACTATATACAGAAAGAAACATGATAGGATGACTATGTACAGAAAGAAACATGATAGGATGACTATATACAGAAAGAAACATGATAGGATGACTATGTACAGAAAGAAACATGATAGGATGACTATGTACAGAAAGAAACATGATAGGATGACTATGTACAGAAAGAAACATGATAGGATGACTATGTACAGAAAGAAACATGATAGGATGACTATGTACAGAAAGAAACATGATAGGATGACTATGTACAGAAAGAAACATGATAGGATGACTATGTACAGAAAGAAACATGATAGGATGACTATGTACAGAAAGAAACATGATAGGATGACTATGTACAGAAAGAAACATGATAGGATGACTATGTACAGAAAGAAACATGATAGGATGACTATGTACAGAAAGAAACATGATAGGATGACTATGTACAGAAAGAAACATGATAGGATGACTATGTACAGAAAGAACATGATAGGATGACTATGTACAGAAAGAAACATGATAGGATGACTATGTACAGAAAGAAACATGATAGGATGATTATGTACAGAAAGAAACATGATAGGATGACTATGTACAGAAAGAAACATGATAGGATGACTATGTACAGAAAGAAACATGATAGGATGACTATGTACAGAAAGAAACATGATAGGATGACTATGTACAGAAAGAAACATGATAGGATGACTATGTACAGAAAGAAACATGATAGGATGACTATGTACAGAAATGAAAATAATGCAAACAGGAAAAAAAAATAATATGTGGACGAACTCGACAAAGAGAAAGAATGGAAAGGTCGTTGATGAAGATACAAACTTTCAGATGTTCAGGATTTTACCGCTAAAACACAAAGCATTAAGTCTATGAACATAATACAAAAGATGAAAGAATTGGAAGATCTGTCCCAAGACTATTTGAAAAAGACGCCAAAGGAAGAGAAGAAAAAGGGGAAAAAAAGCAAGAAAAGCTGACACAAGAACGTTCGTCTTGAGCCCAGTTTGAGAAGGTAAGTAACTGCTCGTTCTTTGTCTTCATTGTCCTGTATGTTGCTTATCTGGCCTGAAGAAGACCAAAGAGGTCGAAACGCGTCGTGTTCTGTCTTGTAATTGGTTTGTCCCTTTTTGTCTGGCAGATTGATTATAATTTCTCTTTAAAAATCTTAATGAATTTTTCAGTGCTACTCACGGCAGTTCACAAAATAACATCATGACCAATTTGCATGTCACCATTTTGCACTGACATATTTCACATGTACATCGGACATACACATAATTTTGAGAAATAATAGGAATAAAGTGAGGGGGGGGGGGGCAGAAAAAAAAAAGAACAAAGAAAAAAAAACGGAAAACAAAGAACAGACAAGCAACAGAAAACGAACCTGAAAAGACAGAGGTTGATGCGGTCCGACAAGCCTTGACGCGTAAAAACCACCATGTTGATGACGTTCATGATGACGCCACCTACCGTCAGCACCGGAAGCAGTCCCACTTGCACCACCGTCAACACGAGATGCGCCGTAGCTGAGCTGACCGGATCATCCGGGTATTTTTCACCTGAGACTCCGGACGACACAACGGTGGTGTGATTGTGATCATTGCCAACATAAATTGCGACGGTAGTGTTAAACAGAATGTCTGTAAACTGCCCAGGGGAAATGGAACTCTCTTTCTTCAGCGTAGAATGCGCCATGAGGGCCATGGTATCAGAGCCAGACATAACAAATGAAGCTTGAAGGAGCAGCCCGCACAAAAAAAAAAAAAAAAAAAAAAAAAAAATTCTGATTGGTCGGAAATGAAGTTACGTTTTCACGCCATTTTCGTGTTCTTCTTGTCGGAGATATCTGCAAAGTCTACACCACTATGCGTGTACCAGCACTTACTGCTGCAAGTGTCCAAAAAACACTTCAAAGAACTCGATGGTGATATTGCTGAGTACACAATGCACGCACACGCGCACATATACGTCTCCGTGATCAAACCATTCGGCTAAATCTGGGAAAGAACTGTCATGGTGGCAGCCGCCTGTGCATATGATTTTTCTGCATAACAAAATTGCCTGTTGGCATACATCTGTACGTAGCTGTATAGTGCGGTGCCCTGCTTTACTAGAGTACTGAACAGACAGACGGACGGACAGACAGACCGACGGTCAGACAGACAGACAGAGAAATGTGGTCATGTAGATGATCCTGAGACTCTGTGTCCAAGATGGACATGCTGGGAACAGTGGAGGGTTGACTAGTCGCAAAAAGGCGCGTACAAATATATAAGGTTGGAATGAGACTCTATCCCCTAGCCTGTCGCTTACGACTTACGCCGGAGGCCTCGGAACATCATTGACAACCCGACTGTTCGCTGCTTCCTCCCTTTAACGTAACTCTCAGGGGACAGGGGATAGGCGCGTCGTGACACAAGTCACAGAGGATAGGGGATGGGTGGGTCATGACACAAGTCACAGGGGATAGGAGATGGGTCATGACACAAGTCACAGGGGATAGGTGGGTCATGACACAAGTCATAGGGGATGGGTGGGTCATGACACAAGTCACAGGGGATAGGGGATAGGTGGGTCATGACACATGTCACAGGGGATAGGGGATGGATGGGTCATGACACAAGTCACAGGGGATAGGGGATGGGTCATGACACAAGTCACAGGGGATAGGTGGGTCATGACACAAGTCACAGGGGATAGGGGATAGGTTGGTCATGACACATGTCACAGGGGATAGGAGATGGGTGGGTCATGACACAAGTCACAGGGGATAGGGGATGGGTGGGTCAAGACACAGAGGATAGGGGATAGGTGGGTCATGACACAGGTCACAGGGGATAGGTGGGTCATGACACAAGTCATAGGGGATAGGTGGGTCATGACACAAGTCACAGGGGATAGGGGATAGGTGGGTCATGACACAAGTCACAGGGGATAGGGGATAGGTGGGTCACGACACAGGTCACAGGAGATAGGTGGGTCATGACACAAGTCACAGGGGATAGGGGATAGGTGGGTCATGACACAGGTCACAGGGGATAGGGGATGGATGGGTCATGACACAAGTCACAGGGGATAGGGGATAGGTGGGTCATGACACAAGTCACAGGGGATAGGGGATAGGTGGGTCATGACACAGGTCATAGGGGATAGGGGATGGATGGGTCATGACACAAGTCACAAGAGATAGGGGATAGGTGGGTCATGACACAAGTCACAGGGGATAGGGGATAGGTTGGTCATGACACAAGTCACAAGGGATAGGGTATAGGTGGGTCATGACACAAGTCACAGGGGATAGGGGATGGATGGGTCATGACACAAGTCACAGGGGATAGGGGATGGGTGGGTTATGACACAAGTCACAAGAGATAGGGGATAGGTGGGTCATGACACAAGTCACAGGGGATAGGGGATAGATGGGTCATGACACAAGTCACAGGGGATAGGGGATAGGTGGCTCATGACAAAAGACACAGGGGATAGGAGATAGGTGGGTCGTGACACAAGTCACAGGGGATAGATGGGTCATGACACAAGTCACAGGGGATAGATGGGTCATGACACAAGTCACAGGGGATAGGAGATAGGTGGGTCGTGACACACAAGTCACAGGGGATAGATGGGTCATGACAAAAGTCACAGGGGATAGGGGATAGGTGGGTCGTGACACAAGTCACAGGGGATAGGTGGGTCATGACACAAGTCACAGGGGATAGATGGGTCATGACACAAGTCACAGGGGATAGGAGATAGGTGGGTCGTGACACAAGTCACAGTTGATAGATGGATCGTGACACAAGTCACAGGGGATAGATGGGTCATAACACAAGTCCCCGGGGATAGGGGATAGGTGGCTCATGACAAACGTCACAGGGGATAGGAGATAGGTGGGTCGTGACACAAGTCACAGGGGATAGGGGATAGGTGGCTCATGACAAAAGTCACAGTGGATAGGGGATGGGTGGGTCATGACACACTTCACAGGGGATAGGGGATAGGTGGCTCATGACAAAAGTCACAGGGGATAGGAGATAGGTGGGTCATGACACAAGTCCCAGGGGATAGGGGATAGGTGGCTCATGACAAAAGTCACAGGGGATAGGAGATAGGTGGGTCATGACACAAGTCACAGGGGATAGGGGATAGGTGGCTCATGACAAAAGTCACAGGGGATAGGAGATAGGTGGGTCATGACACAAGTCACAGGGGATGGATGGGTCATGACAAAAGTCACAGGGGATAGGAGATAGGTGGGTCATGCAGGGGATAGGGGATAGGTGGGTCATGACACAAGTCACAGGGGATAGGGGATGGGTGGGTCATGACACAAGTCACAGGGGATAGGGGATGGGTGGGTCATGACACAAGTCACAGGGGATAGGGGATAGGTGGGTCATGACACAAGTCACAGGGGATAGGGGATGGGTCATGACGCAAGTCACAGGGGATAGGTGGGTCATGACACAGGTCACAGGGGATAGGTGGGTCATGACACAGGTCACAGGGGATAGGGGATGGGTCATGACGCAAGTCACAGGGGATAGGTGGGTCATGACACAGGTCACAGGGGATAGGGGATGGGTCATGACGCAAGTCACAGGGGATGGGTGGGTCATGACACAAGTCACAGGGGATAGGGGATAGGTGGGTCATGACACAAGTCACAGGGGATAGAGGATGGGTGGGTCATGACACAAGTCACAGGGGATAGGGGATGGGTGGGTCATGACACAAGTCACAGGGGATAGGGGATAGGTGGGTCACGACACAAGTCACAGGGGATAGGGGATGGGTCATGACGCAAGTCACAGGGGATGGGTGGGTCATGACAAAAGTCACAGGAGATAGGGGATGGGTCACAAGTCACAGGGGATAGGGGATAGGTGGGTCACGACACAAGTCACAGGGGATAGGGGATGGGTCACAAGTCACAGGGGATAGGGGATAGGTGGGTCATGACACAAGCCACAGGGGATAGGGGATGGGTCATGACACAATTCACAGGGGATAGGGGATAGGTGGGTCACGACACAAGTCACAGGGGATAGAGGATAGGTGGGTCACGACACAAGTCACAGGGGATAGGGGATAGGTGGGTCACGACACAAGTCACAGGGGATAGGTGGGTCATGACACAAGTCACAGGGGATAGGGGATGAGTCATGACTTTTTTTCACAACAATCACTTATTGTGAAACTGACCAGAGTGAAATAAACAAAGACATACACGCTTGAAACGCGCTCTCTCTCTCTCCTCTCTCTCTCTCTCTCTCTCTCTCTCTCTCTCTCTCTCTCTCTCTCTCTCTCTCTCTCTCTCTCTCTCTCTCTCTCTGTCGTTCGTGTATGTGCGTATGTGTACGTGCGTGCGTGCGTGCGTGCGTGAGTGCGTGCGTGCGTGCGTGCGTGCGTGCGTGCGTGCGCGCGTGCGTGTGTGTGTGTGTGTGTGTGTGTGTGTGTGTGTGTGTGTGTGTGTGTGTGTGTGTGTGTGTGTGTGTGAATAGCACGTGCATATAGTTTGAAAGCGAGCTGTAAATAAACCCCATAGAATTATATGCAAAACAATGGTCGAGATATCTGCACGTCAACTGATAATAATTATGGCAGTGTTTCCAAGAAATGTATCCAACATGCTCCAAATAGTGAGTACTGTATGCTCAGTATAGGTTTAACGTAGCTGCTTCGTTAAGAGACATGGGATACTCACTTTCTGATATGACCTACAGTCTACCAGGAATTTGGTTAGAATGGGCGAGAAACACAGGGGGAAAAACCCTGTCCTTTGTGACACTACAAACGATGAGTTGACACATCATGTAGAACTAAAACCCGAACATTTTGATGTTGCATTAAATTAACCTGAGTGTACACACACATCCCCCCTCCCTCCCCCCCCCCCATCCACCTCAACCCCCACACACATAGATATGTATCAATATATATGCATATGTATTATGTATATATATATATATATATATATAATATATATATAAATCTATATATATATATATATATATATATATATATATATCAGTATATTTAAAATCCTAAAACAATTTTTTGTAAGTGCTCAACCCCTTGGGGAGCAACATTAGTTAAAACAAGTTAAAAGAGGAATCTAAAACTATCTACAAATTTGTTTCGAGCGTGTTGCGCTGAGAGAACAGGAAAACACCGATTCTAACTCACCCTAGCCCTCACCTAGGTTCGGGCTAGGGCGACCTAGAATCGGTGTTTTCCTGTTCTCTGACAAGTAAGACTTCAATAACCAAAAAATAACGATTATCTACAAACAAACATACTGTGTAGGGTTATCCGTTTTCAATACTAATTTACTAAAGTTTTCAGATTTAATTTTTGCTTAATCCTGTGTTTTTCCTGATCATTTTCAATAACATCATTTTCGCGCAAACATTCATCAAATGAGTCTCTGTCTTTCATGTGAAATAGAACTACAGTCTTTAACTGTTCCCTAAAGTCCTTTTAAAACGGAGTTATATTTTGACATAAAATCCACACACTTATCCATCATGTCTTCCGCTGAAAGCCAGCTTTGACAAAGTGTTTCTCTTTTTAACTATATCTTTTTCTGCCGAACAGTCATCATAATAAAGAGTGTCTGCGTTCCTTCAAACACTTTATAAAGTATTCTAAACACTCACTCAGTTTAGTGCTAGGATTAACTAAATATACGTCATTGTCTGTCCATATAAACCTTCTATCATGATATGCTTTGTTCCTTTTAAGTGTTGGACAGAAAATCACAATATGATCAAAATTATAGCGATAAACTGTTTGTAATAAGTCTAGGACAAATATTGTTTTTCCACAACCAGTCTCGCCCACAAATCATTGAACAATGAGGGGATTTTATCATAAAGTTTAACTGCTCCATAGTTTTATAACAGAATTTAATCTAATCCAGTTATTATTTTTATCATACTCTCCGTCAAAACTTGTTCAGTATAATAAAACCCTATGAGGCCTAAATGTGTAAGATTAATCCAATTCAGTTCTGTAAGATTGTTTCTATTTAAGTCAACATTGATTTTGTTGCTTGTTGTTATGATCTTAATATCCTCGCCATTGTGAAGAACGACGATGGTAACGTTAAACGTTTAACGTCTAAGTTTTGCCAGCTAATATTAATTCCTTTTAAAAGGTCATCACTAACGCCCACAACCCCATCCCTCTCCACATCTTTAAAGACAGAAATTTCAAATATCATTGTGAACGTGTCTCCTAATTTTCTGCTTGGAAAGAACTGTAATTTTGTAGAAGCTTCTTAAAACCGTTTCTCTTCTGTGGAGGATGTACTGTTTTTTCCCATATGGCGTTATTTCAATTCTTTTCGACTATTGTCATCTGGCATAAGACTTACATGTAAAGGGCCAGAGTTGAATGCTTTTCTGAAACTTTTTTGACGGCTAAAATATGTAAATGGCTTATGGATTCAAATTTTATGTCCCATTCTAAATATGGTTCTAAGTGCCATTTGAGGTCAGGTTTTCGAACTATTTTATATTCATACTGGCCAACATTATTTGCCTCTAGATTGCGCAGTTGTTCTAGTTTAGGAAACTTTTTGCTGTCGGCAACCTCTTTACGTTTATAATCACCATCTTTAGTGTACTCAAAACCATACAAGCGCCTATCTCACCGTTCTGTCAAAGTCCGCAACGTCTGCAAGGTCTTTTAATTCTAAGGTTATACACCTTACAGGCGCTAATGTAACCTCCGTTCTTCTGGTCCACGCGACATGTTTAGTACAACTAATTATTTTATTTCCAAAACAATGTGCAGGCTATCACATTTCACGACTTTCCCTGTTTTGTCTGCAATTTTTTAAATTAAATGATCCGACCCTTCCACAAACTAATCTTTTAAACTGTAAATTAGGGAATTGTATAATTTCATAATCGCAATATGCAGCTTTCCCTGACGGAGAGTCTCTTAAAACAGTTGAGGGTCTTCCATCATATAAGTTTTCATCAGTGCTTAGCTCATCCAAATGAACATAGAGTAATGAATGTAATGCAAGATCGAGCGGATTTTCTCCCTCATAAGTAGTTTTGTCTGGTGTAACTCTAAATCTATAATTGTCACTGCAAAGCCTAACATTTTAGCTAGCTCTTTATCAAAATAGTAACCTCCTTCTTCTTCAGGCTTGAATGTTAACATTGTTTTTTAGATTTGCATTGTTAAGTTTGAGAGTAATGTCGAAGTTACTCATTGCTTCTTTTAGTGAGCAAAACCCGTAATAACCATCAGGTATTGTTAACTGGCTAACTTTGGCCCCTGTTTTGTCAACTTTTAGAACCTTATTATTCTCCTTGGCTTTGCTTATATAAACCATACGACTTTGTAGAATTTTCATGGAGCGCGACCGTTCTGGTTCCGCATTCGTTATCAATAGCATGTTCTAAAAACGAAGGGCTGTCTTGAGTTGTTATTGTTACAAACATTTTTTAAAACAAATTAAAAATGAGTGCATTCAAATATACTGATGCAAAATATTCTGTTGGCCGCACTACAATCTTAAAACATAACAACCGATACTCTTGACATTTCGGACCCAGACTGACACTTTCATAAAAAGGTGGTACTCCATTAAACAGATATCTTAACCCCCTATTAAAAAAGACTACATCGCAAAAGTGTGGTTAGTCACGATGCAGTTTTATCAGAACCATTAAACTTGCTGTGTTTTGTGCAACAACTGGGTGTGGAGTGCCCTTTATCGATCACTTTTTTTTTTTTTTTTTTTTTTTTTTTTTTTTTTTTTTTTTTTTTTTTTTTTTTTTTAAACATCCAAATTTTGGGGGCAGTTATAAGTTTTTAAAACAATACCCCAAAAATTTTTACGAACTGCAGCCCAACCAAAGCAAACCGTTTTTTCCCAAAACCAAAAGAATAAAGAAGGCTTTTGAAAAATCTGTAACTTCTAAAACTAAAAATTAACAAAATCATTAAGGGGAGGACCCCTTAGGGGGGTCCAGAAGTTCATAAACCCCAACACTTTCCTTTTGGAAAGGTGAAAAAAGGGGCCATAACAAAGCTAAAACCCGGAAATTTTATTTTAAAAGCATTTTAAAAACGGAAGAAAAAAAAAACCTTTGTTTACTTACTTTGGGTTTTTGAGGGAAGCCCAAAAATGAAAAAACAACCTTTTGGCCCCCCGGCTTTAAAGCCAAATTCAGTTGTTTATTAAATTAAAAAAAGGGCCCTTTTTTAAAAACGCGTCAAAAGTAACTTGCTTTCACGGGTTTTAAATCTTTCTCCCCTAGCTGGTAAAAAAATAACTCAACTGAAACTTTTGGGGGAATGCCAAAGGGTTGAAAAAACGTTTCACCTAATTTCGGTAAAAAAAAGACCCCCCAGTGGCATCCAACCCCCCCGACCCAAAGGGGTTGGCGCAACCCCGGGGGTCCAAAATCCCTTTTTATAGGGCCGATTATTTCCCCTTTTCTAAAAAAATTAACCCCTTAAGGCTTAAAGGGCCGGATAAACCCCTTTTCTTGCAGTAGCAAAGCCCTAACAATCCCTAAAAACCCCGGGGCCCCCCGGGCTTAACCCAATTTTTTAAAAACTCCGTTTAAATTTTTTTTCCCCCATGTTTTAGGGGTTTTGGGGATCGGGGAGGGGATTTGGCCCCCCCGCCCCTTTAATCCCAAAATGGTTATTAAACCCCCAAGGCGTTTAAACGCTCAATTACCCTTTCTCAAAAATGCATTTTTTCTTTTTTAAAAAACTTTGGATAGTTTTTTATTCCCCAAATTTTGTTTTTTCCCTCAAAAAAGCCATCTTTTATTTTCCCCAAAATTTTTTAGGGTTTCTTTTTAAAATCGAAAGGTTTCTCCCTAAAAAGTTTTTTTTTTTTTAAAATGATTTTTTCCCCCCCTTTTCTTTTTTGTTAATTCCCCCAAAGAGACCCCTACCCGAGGGGAACGTGTCGGAGTCTTTAATCTTTTTCTCAGATTTTCTCCTCAAATCTTTATTATTTCCTCCATTTTTAATTTTTAGTTTTTTTATTTGGTTTTTTATTCCATTTTTTTAAATTCCTGCCCCCCTCAATTTTGGGTTTTAAGAAAAAGGGCGATTTTGCCTACACTACTTTGAAGATCTTTTTTTAAAATTTGAGACTGGAGATGAAGTAAAAATTGTCCGGCCCCTCACCGCATTTTTTTAAAAAAAATTTGGGGGAAAATTCGGGGGTTCCCAAACAAAAGCCCCATTTTTACAGCCGGGCCCCCGGCATTTTAAAAATCTTAAAACCTTGAGGCAAAAAATTCTTACCAATCCCGAATTTTTTAATTTAATTTTTTTATTTGTTTTATAAAAAAAAAAGAAGGCTGATTTTTGCCCGATGAAATGAAAAGCCCCTAAAAATGGGGAATTTTAGGCCAAAATTCTAAAGACGGCAAAAGTTTTTGGGGCGATGTTTGGTAGGTTCCCCTTTTTTTAGAATTTTTAAAACGCACCCAACTTTCAAGGGGGGGAAATTTAAAAAAAAAAAATTGGGGCAAGAAAATTTTTTAAAAGCAAAAAATTTTTTTAAATTAATTCTACAGGCAACCGGAACAAAGGGGTACGCTTTCGAATCGAAAGAAGGAAAAAACTGTAGCCTAAAAATTAAAGCAAAAAGGTTTTGTAGCCAATTAGCAAAATGCTTTTCAAATTTTTTGATTTTCCCCCCCATTTTTAAAATTAAAAGCAAGCAAAACAAATTTTTAATTTAGTTTTAAATCTACAAACCGGGCAAAGAAAGATTTTTTTGCTTCGAAGGACACCAGAACCCCCTGATTGGGGGGTTAACCCCAAAAATACGAAAATTGCAATTTTACAAGGGGGACCCTACAAATTTCCCTAAAAGCGGCAACCTTAAATTTTTTTTATGAAAAAGAAATTTTACGGGAAAGTGAAAAAATTTCCAAAAAAAAGTTTTTGTTAATCCTAAATTTAAAAAAGTGTTAAAATTGAAAAATTAAAAAATTTTCCACGTAAACTTTTTTTGGTTTGAAAAAGAAACGGAGGATTAAAATCCCAGTTCCCTTGGAAAAGCGAAACTTTTTTAGAGACTTTAATTTACAACAAATTGGTTTAGAAAAGACCGGGAGTAACTTAATTGGAAGGGGAAATTAGAGCATAAAAAAATTAAATTTAAAAAGAAAAAACCAAAAAACCCTTAATTTATTTTTTTTTAATAAAAGCGCATTTTTTAAAATTTTTAAAAAAAAAAGGGGTAGAAAAAACAATAAAAAAAATTTTTAAAAAAAGCACTGCGGGTTTTCCCCAAATTTTACACCCCAACCCCAAAAAAGAAGGTACCCCCCTGCCCTTTAGATTAAACAAAAACCCCAAATCGACAAAAACTAAGCAGAACTTTCAAAAAAAGAAAAACCAAAAAGGGACGCCCCTTTAATCTGTTTTGTTTAATCTGGCCTGTTAATGCCTTATCACAGAAAAATTTTTTTTAAAAGGGATGGGGGGGGGGGGGGGGGGGGGGGGGGGGCAAAAAAAAAAAAAAAAACAAAACCATGGTTAAAACAATAACAGCTAAACAGCTCGTTCAAACTGACAATAAATAAAGCGCTTTTTTGATCAACCACACGGAAAGTTTTTAAATCGTTTACAGGCCGATTTTGATGATAAAAAACAAAATTTGATTTTTCAAAAAAAGGCGAGGAAAAGTTTTTCTCAACACCAGACCCCGAGCAGAAAAAAAGGAAGCTTAAAAAAGTAAACAGACATTAAACTCTGTTCAAAAACAGCTCCAGAAAAACACAAAGGGGTTTTATACTTATTTAAGTCCAAGCACAAAAAGCCCGTTGATATGATTCTGATTAAAAATTTTTTTTTTTAATTTAAATAATTTTTGATTAAAAAAGAAACTAAACATGGCAAGATATATGAAGGATAGACGAATTGTTTAAGGGAATGCTTGAAGAGGCGTTTATCAAAGCCTGAATGATTTTTGATCTAAAGTCATTGATCCAGCAAACGTGGGGGAAAGCTTTTGTCATGCTATTTCTAAAGTTCCAAGAAAACAACAAAAGACCCGCCAGTTAAGAAATGTTTGCTGTTTAATCGACTATAAACAAAAATAAAAAAATCTAGAACTGGGTCTCAACTAAACAACAATTTTTCTTTCCCAAAACGACTTAACCCCGGGTTGGGCCCGCTGCTTACCATTTGACGCGCCCGAAGAAGCCAAAAAAAGAGGCTCTGGTTGGTAAAGGGGCGAAGTTTTAGAGACAGATTAAAACAGCTAAGTATGCCCAATTGTAGGCAAGGCTTACTTTCCCTCCCCCCCACATTGTCGCAAAAGACATTCTAAACAAAAGGAATTTCCGACACAAATGTTTTATGTGGTGTTTTTCCCCGAAAGGGCTGCATCACGCCCGCAAAAACGCAGGGGAATGTCTAATTTCACCCTTACATAAATGACTTAACTTATTGGAAATACCCTTTTCCCCTTTTAGTGTAATCAAATTGATCATTTGAAGAACAAAAAAAACCCAATAACTGTCATGCTACACAGGGATGAAGAAAAAAATCAACAGCCGATTAAATGTCCAAGAACAGTCCAACAAATTGGCGACCAAACAAAAATCATTTTGATTTAACACAAATGTTTTCACCACGGGGCTCCCGCTTTACACTTAAACGCAAAATGAGTAGATAGGGCCCTACTAAAAAATTGGCAAAACAAGAATCTGTAGAAAATTTTAACAAAAATGTCACCTTCCACCCGCCTTAAACATAAAAACATTGTAAAAGTTCTGTAACTGAAAAACAAACAATTACCCCCCCCACCCGGATCTAAGTTAGTTTTAAGAACTGAAAGGGCTGCAAACAAGTCCAAAAGTTTTTACGCAACTTTAGTCCAGCCCTTTAAAGGGGGCCAGCGCCAAAAAAATTTCAAAAAAACGTCTTAATAGTAATCATCAGTTTTTTCATTTCCCTTCATTATTGCAGGTCAGGGCGTTCATTCAAGCAGATTAATAAGGGCCAATCTGCAGAATACTTCAAAAACGCATGCAGCAAGTGCAAACGCCTGTTCAATAATCTGAATTTACTAAATCATGAGACCCTGAAGCCCCAACAACTTTAGACCGCCACTCACTTTTGGATTTGGGGTTTAGGCCTCTCATCAGACGCGCGAATCCAACATAAAGACCATATCACATTAGGGAAAGTTCAGGGGAGCGCGCACAGAAAATGCAACCCTTCAACTAAAGTTTGATCCTAAACATGGAAGCTCCCATCTTCTTTCATAACTTGCGGGGTTACCCCCTCATCTTAAAGAAAGCGTGGCGATGCCTTCAGGTGTCATGCTTTGCACATCTCAGAAAAGTACAGTTTCCCTTTAAAATAACATTTTTTTTTATATCTAGCAACACTGAGGTTCTTTAGAGTCACGGGCAGTCCTTAAAGTCCTGCCCAATAAGGGAAGAACATTTTGACTCAACTTTTTGTTAAAAGGGGGCTTTTACCCTTATGTACAGAACAGGGGGAAAGGGGTTTGATGAAGATACACTTCCCCAAAAGGGCCCGTTTCTTTTCTAGTCTTAAGGAAAGGACATCATGATTCTGATTACCACATCCCAAAGATCGTGGCAAATTTTAGATTTAAAAAAAGGGAGACTATCAACTCCAACTTGAGGGCTGATACATTTTGTTGGCGGATATTTTTAAAAATTTAAGAAAACTGCATGAAACATTACACCCTGGATCCAGCGCATTATATTTCTGCCCCGGAGGGTTTGGGGGATGCTTTCTTAAAGTTCTGGAGTACGATTGATTTATTGTCTGTTTTTACCATGATTCAGATGATTGAAAAGGGTTTGCGGGGAGGAATTTATGGCGTCGCATCATTACTTAAAGCAAACAACAAATCTTGGACGACTTGATCCAGAAAAAAGCTAACTACTTATGTATTTAGATGCAAACAATCGATGGTTGGCAATGGCGCAATCATTTCCATTCGAAACTTTAAAATTACCGGGCGCGATCCGAAAAAATTTTAAAAAGGGCTTTAAAAGGGGTTTGGGGCATTTAGGCCTGATCAACAGCGTGGTTTATTCTAGAAGTTGATTTTAAAATATCCCGGGGAACTCCATGCCCTCAAATGACTATCCATTACACAAAAATCAAAAGGGATCCAAGAAACCACCTAAACTTGTCCTAATTTTCCCGGGGAAAAAAAAAAATTAGCTTCATTACAGACTTCTACAATTTTATTTAAGAAAGGGGTTGAATTTGACAGCTGTTCATCTTTAAATTGCTTTTAATAAAGAACATTCATAAAAATACATCATGAAGAACACGACTCAAACTAAATCCGCAGATGCTTCAAAAAAGACTTTTTCAAGCGAGAACACAGCTGTTTCAAAGACTATGGAAAATCCCACAACCAAAGATTCAGATTGGTCACCAAAGAGAACAAGCAATTAAGCGACTTAAAACCCAATTATCAGACTTCAAAGATTTCATGACACTTTTTTGGGATAAAAATGAAAAAAAGAAAGTCAAAATTGGGCAAGCCTGTATTTATTTGGGGTTTTACTGTTTTAGAATTATCAAAGCTTTTAAGTTAGTTCTTTTTTGACACTTTAAACCCCCGTACCAGATCCCAATCTTTTCCAGATACAGACATTTTTTTTATAGATATCCCTACTGAAAAAAACAAACTATAAAGACTGGAATTAGAAATAGCTAAAGAACGAGTGATGGTAGACACATCCGATTTTTCCTAAAAATTCCCTTTCATTCAATTACAACAAGAAGGTTTTTGGGAAAAATGAAGGATGAAAAACTGGAAGGGGATTAAAGGGGTATGTGGGGGTTTTAAAGGGAAAAAATTTAAAATTTTCGAGCCAGGAAAAACCATTTAAAAAAGCAAAAAGGGAAAATCTCGCAGAGTTGTGCAGTCGGCATATCGATGACAACTACAAAGAACACTGTTTTTAAATAAAGACTTTTCATCATACAACTAAAACTGCGATCTAATCTACATGAATCACACAAGGTTTTAACAAAGAATGTAGATAGAACAAACACAAAACGTGGTTTGTTTATCCAGAGTTTTCATATCATTGGGGCATTATAGAACCCTAAAATAATTAAACGGGAAATGTTCTGGGGGATTTTTTCAGTTCCTTTTACAAAAATCTTTGAGGGGCTGGTTTTTTGTTTTGTCAGTTTCTCGTAAAAATACCGGGGGGGATTCATTTTTTCAATTCTTTTATTTCTATGGATCAACACTCCAAACTGGGTCTGTTTTTCCCGATGCGAGTGTCCCCCCCTTTCCCCCTAAATAAAGGGACCTTACTTCAAACCAAACGGGAATAGTTTGCCGGTGAAGATCTCCTTCAAAAGCATTTATTTTTTTTTTTTGATTGCTTGAAATGGTTTTAGCCCTTTAAATTTTTCATTTTTCATTTCCGCAAAACGAGGGCATCTTCTAAACCCCTTCGTGTTGCGAGACTTGCATCACTCTCTGTATACTGGTAGAAAAAATCTTTCAATAACTGTTTTTTGGGTTTTCAAAAAGCCTGTGATCTGTGAACTCCTGGGGTGCCTCTTTTAAGGTAACTCATGTTTAAAAAAAAATTTATTCACTTGGCCTTTAAATTTTTTTTTCCATCATCAACTTGAATCATGCGAAAAATTAAGGGCCTCGTTGGTATTCAGTTGTATGGCAACGCAACACAGAAACCCTTTTGGTTAATGGTTCCCATCTTTTTATCTTTAACTATGTCAATGACTGTGGTGCGCTTAAATCTTTTTTGTCTAATCGTATCGGGGGGTAAATTAGAAATCCATTTGATGGGGGTCGTTTGGGTTGTATTTCCAAAGTGTGGGCCTGTTTCTCTAGGCCAGGGAAAAAAATTTGCCAAACCTTGTTTTGATAAAAAAATTTTTTTGCTGTTTTTCACTGACACCCGCTCTTGGCTTAGCTTTTTAATTTCTGTTTTTCCCTTCCAATTCCTTTTGCGAATAATAGATTTTTTTCATTTTTTTTCTCAGCCAATATTTTTGTGAACAAAATACACAACGGGCATAAAAAAGACAATAAACCCGATTTCTTGCATCTTTTGTTTTTCGATGGTTTGAAAAAAGTCCTGAATTTTTTTGGGGGGGAATGTCCGATTGGTTTGCCTGTTAAAAGATAAATTGTTTTATGCTTGTCAAAATCTTTTAAAAGTGTAAGCGCATGCCCCCTTTTTTTTTAGGTTTATTAAAAAATCTAACTGCTCAATTCTCCTTTTCATAGCGTCTTGTGCTGCGGCTATTGCCCACACTTTTTTATTCTTTTTCCTCGCCCTTTATCCGCATTTCAAAAGCAAAAATTTCTTCCACTAAAACGAGCGCATAACCCAGCGCCCCTATCATCATTACGATGAACCATTTTTTTTAAAAATTATTTTTTATTTACATATTTAACGTCTGGAATTATTTCCTTTCTTGACTAAAAATCTTTCTGGCAAACAACTGCAATAATAGCAATCACTTTGGTGAATCCTCAAAGTCTAGTTTGCCAAACTGCTGGGTTTTAATTCTAACAAGCTTTTACCAAACATTGATACCACACTTAACCCCCAATAACAGCAAATGGTATACAAAGGGTTTGCAACAGTTTTTCGGTGCTCATTTTTAGAAAATAAAATAATTATAATTAATAAAAACATGAAATGATGACTACTACGCTACAAGGAGCCTAAACCTTTCCCGAACTTATAATACCAAGTTTGAGGCCAAAACTGTTTCCCCCAAAAGGGGAGGTTTTTATTCTTGGGGGCGTGTGGAAAAACAAAACAGTTTTCCCCGGGAAATGAATTCAGCATAGAAAAATTTAACAGAGCGCCGCAAAACCCTTTTTAAAAATATCATAACAGGTTTTGAAGCGCAGCGGGGGGCTAAATGGGGAAAAATGTGGGGAAACGTTCTTAGTTTTACCTAAACTATCATAATTTTCTCCCATTGATTTTGAACAAGATCTTACGAGATTTAACGCAAGACCCGTTTTTAAAAAAGTCATTAATCTCTAGGATTGATTTAACTATAGATTTGGAACATTGTTACGCCATTAAACATGGAATTAAAACTTTTAATCATATAGATTTTATTTCCCTTCAAAATGACCGAGCCAGAAAATCACAAATCGAAACACAATCAGGGGGAAAGTAACCAACCAGAAAACAGCAAAAACACTGAATCTGGTGAGACCAGTGAAAAAAATCCTCATCCGGCGGTTAAAGAGGAGAAAATTACAGATGGAACAGACAAAAAAAATTTAAAGTTACAGAATTAACTCATAAGAAAACAAAAAACACCCCAACCCAGAACAAGTTGTTTAAGCCCCGCTATAAAAAATCCATGTGTTCAAGGCCTCACAACAAAATCTTCATGGGATATTGAATTAAAAATGTTGCCATTTTTGCGCCCTTGCTGCTGTGGGGGGGAGTTTTTCGGTTATAAAATATAACCAAGGCACAGAAACAAAAGAATCAAAAAATCTGAAAACCCTAAATACAGAAGGCAACAGCACGCCAGAAACCCTCAACAACAAAAGACATTTTGATCCATTTTTAATGGGAAAAATATTTTAAGAACTTTAAATTTTAAATTTTTAATAAAAATAGATCAGGCGTATTTAAAATATGGGTCAATAAAAAAAACATGGGGTCATAAAAACATTTCCCCTAACCAAATTAATCAAGCGGTTCTTAGGGTGTAAAAACTTCATTAAGATCTATGCTAAAACCCTCTCGCGCAAGAACGCCAGCAAATATTCTCAGTGAACGCTTTTTTGAGGCGTGTGTGTAAATAATTAGACATCTGCTGTTTAAGACAAAAAAATAATTGTATTTTTTTTTTAAAAATTAAAATAACTTTAAAAAGAACTTGGTTGTACTAAGGAGACTTAGTTTTTATCTTAGGGTTTAACTGAGTAAGAACTTTTAGGATGACTTTTAGGGCGCTTTAGTTAAGAACTTTGAAGTGACTTGGGTGATTTTAGGATGACTTAGAAAGGACTTGGGGGGAAATTCATTAAAACTTGTGGATGACTTAGTGTGCGTGCCGGGGTGGGGTGGGGGGGGGGAGTGCGTGCGGTGTTCGCGCACCTTTGATTATTTAAAAAACAATGTTCAGAATATAATCTAGTTATTATCATTTAAAAAAACAAAACAACAAAAATAACACCCACATGCACAAACTTTAAAAAAAAAAGGGAATGCTTGCATAGGAAAAAAGGGAAAGGTTTTATGGTTGGCGCTTAAGTGCCGAAATTTAAAAGGCTGTCAGTCTCTCTTCAAAGAAGATTATTCAAAGCCCACCAAGTGCATTTACAAAAACTTGATTTAATAAACAAACAGTTGAATAAATACACTCTGTGGCCGCCCAAGGCACCAAAAAAGTTGAAGCAGGACGTTGAAGCGAAGCAGGGAAACCATAATCCAGCTATATAAAAAGCATGGGGTGCTTGGTGGAATTCAAGGGAGTCAGCTCTAAATAAGTACCGTTTTACTGAACGGACTATATTTAGAGCCACGTCAGTGGAGGGCCGCAGGGTCTTACAGCCCGCACTGTTGCTAAAAAACCCCCACAACCCTGCCTCTAAACAAACCCGAACCTTCATGCATGAACGGTACTATATTTAGAGCCACGTCAGTGGTAGGCCGCAGTGGTCTTACAGTCGCGCGCACGTTCAAAACGCCACACAAACAACTTTATACAGGGCGTGACAGTTGAGGTTCAAACCGGATTTTGGAACTTTTTACCAGTATTTTTTTGTATTCTTCAATCTGTAGCATGGGTTTCAAAGCTCATTTTTTCATATAAAATTGGGGCGGGGAGACCAAATTGAAAACTGAGGAATGGTTGAAGTACTTTTGCAAGAGAAGTACTGGCGTACGTAAAATCTGAAAATCCCGTTTTTTTTTTTTTAACCATTTTTGCCCACTTTTTTCATTCTTCCTTCTTTTCTTTCTTTCTCCCCGCCCTTTTTTTTCACAAAATCAGAAAACCCACCAAAAGAAAATGAAACATTTTTGTTTTGGGGGTTCTGTCCTTTTTTTGATTTTTAATCCCTTTTTTTCAGTTTTTCTATAATTTTATTTCGCCCCTTTAGTGGTCAAAAAAAACAAATCTAAAAAGGCTTTTTTTGAATGCCATACTGGTGTCACTTCATTGCAACTAATAATTGGCAAATTTTGGAAAATCAAACTCTGCCCCTGTTTTTTTCTTCCTTGTTTTTCTTTGAAAAATCTTTAAACCCGTTTTGGGCCCTTTTTGGGATTTCATTGGCCTACTTTTTGCCTCTCACAATGTTTGCCATTTCTCATGAAATAGCCGTTCTCTTCAAATACATTCTTTTCTTCTTTGGGACAATTCGTGGGGTTTGGGGTGGTAATGGAAAATTTCAACTTATCCATGTCAGGTAAAATTAAAATATTTCCTGCTTAAAAATTAACAATTTTGATAGCACCTGGGTTTAAAAGTTCTCTATCTAATTCGAAGAAATACTACTTCAGACATTTGTGACCTTCCCTGGGTTTAAAATTAAAAACTTTTCTCCTAAAAAGCACCACAGCACAGCACAGCCTTCCCAAGAAAATGACAGTAGGTCGGTTTCACCCGGGCTGGAGCATGGTGCCTTTACACACGTGATTAAATCTTCTTATGTTGGTAAATGCAAGAAACATGTTTAATTTTTTTTGCCCCCAGGGGAAACCTATTGGCCCTTCCACTTAAACCCGACACCCCATTTAATTATCGGGGCGCCAAACGGGGCCCCCTGCAGTAATCGAAAGGCAGAGTCCTTAGGTAGCCCAACACAATAAAGGGTTACCTCCCCCCCCGTTTGTTATGGGCGCGTTCATCACGGCTGCTTTTCCCCTACGTTACTCTATAGGGCGGTTCAGCCGACTACTTTCCACTTATACCTACTTTTTGGTTATTGAAAGTCTTCTTGTCAGAGAACAGGAAAACACCGATTCAGGGCGCCCTACCCCCAACCAGGGAGGGGTAGGTATTAGAAAAGTGTTTTCCCGTTCCTCGCTTCATCAGGATGGTTTTTTTTTGCCCACCGCCGTTGTTTTATAGCGTGTGGGCTCCCGTTTGCGGGGGGTTTTTTCACGTGCGGGTTTGGGTGCACGGGGTTTTTGGGGGGGTTTCAGGTTTTTGTTTTGGTGTGTTCACTAACAACGATTTCCATTTTGCCTGCAGTTTTACTATTTTTGTTTTGGTGTTTTAAATTGCTAAGTGTGGGTTTCATAGTATTAACCATTTTTTTAGTTTAAAAATAGGTTTCACCTTTTGAAACATTTCTATTGATGCTCTTTTTATGATTTTCCAGGATAATTTTAGCTTTTTTTTGCGTCTTTAAGTTTCCAGATATATTTTCTCATCTATTTGGTTTTTTTATATTTCTTTATTAAAAGACTTTTGTGGTTTGCAATCTGGGTTTTGAATGGTTTTTGATCCCCCATGTAGTTTCTTTTTTATTTCGATGTCACAGTAGCCTGTATACAAAGTTTTTGAAGAATTTTTTTGTTTAGTGGGCACGCTCCTTTCTGGGCAATTGCAAATTTCCTTTTTTCCCCCTTTTTTGCTGTGTTGATTTTCATTTTGTTGATCGTCAATTAGTTTTTGAGGGTTGGGGATACATGAGTACGATAGTTTGACAGTGTTTTTGTTAATTTTTGGGGGTTTTTGGGGGGGTTTTTTTTGGAAAAAATTTAAAACCCCAAAAAGGGAAAAAGGCCCTTTTTAAAAAATTAAATGAAATAAAAAAAACCCTAAAAAAAATTGGGAAAAAATTTTAAAAAAAAATTTTTGGAAAAATAAAAAAAAGGGTAAAATAAATTGGGAATTTAAAATCGGGAAAAAAATTTTTAAGTTATAAAAATGGTTAAAAATTCAATAAACAAAGTAATACAAATTCATCCCCTTTGACATAGTTCCTTTTACCCCCCTATAATGAGGAACTACTCACCAAAGCCCTGACTTTTTTGCCAGTAACCACACAGCATAAAGGGTCAAAAATTTGGAAATCATTCTCCATCACCAAGAAAAAAAATTACTACAAAACAAAAATGAAACCTGGATCGGAAAACCAACAAAACTCAAACATTCGCCAAAACCATGGGTTCAATGATGGGGCAAAACATGTGAACTGGTCAAACTATTCATGCTGTCCAACATAAAAAAAAAAACCGGGAAAAAAAAGTGGGGGGGACAAAACAGATACGAGGCCTTGCTGCCAAACCAAAAATCCAAGAACCATCGAAAACAAGAAAAAGAACTTTGCAAAATTTTCCCAAAAACCCAAAACTTAAAGTTTAAACCCAATTGAAGCAAAAAAAAAAGGGTATGAACTACTTAGACATAACACGGATCTCAACAATCAAATATAAAAAAACCATACAAAAACCCAACGATAAAACCTTTTTTTAAAGTACCCACCAAAAGTAACCATCCACCATCTTAAAAAAACCAACCCCATGGCAAAAACAAAGACTATCAAACCTTCATGCAGTGAGAAAAGGGGTTCAACAAGGGCAGCAGTAGAATCCCAAAGGGCACTAAAAAACAAGGGGAAATATTTTTAAAAAAAATTTAAATAAAAAACCCAGACAACAACACAAAAAAAAGCAAGAAAAATAGAAAAGAAAAATCATATGGTAAAAAACCCCCCAAAAGAGGGGAAACCCTAAAAATAAAAAAAGGGGAAAAAAATTTTTCAAAATCCAAAACAATTTCATTCCAAAAGAAACACAAACTGTCCAAAATATTTAACAAAAACACTGTCAAACTACGTACTCAGTATCCCCAAACCTAAAAAACCTAATTAAAACGCATCCAACAAAAGAAAATCAACACAGCAAAGAAGGGGAAAAAAAGGAAATTTTTGAAAATTTGCCCAAAAAGGACAGTCCCCCACTAAAAAATAAATGTTTTCACAACAAAAAATTGTTTAAAAAGGCAACTGTGCCCTCAAAAATAAAAAAAAACCCATACAAAGGGGGGTCACAAAACCCCACTTCCAAAACCGGATTTTCCAAACCACCGGTTTTTTAAAAAAAATTTAAAAAACCAACAGAACGGGAGCAAATTTAATTTCTGGAAACTTTTAAAGACCGCAAAAAAACAAGCTACAATAAATCCTGGAAAATCAAAAAAAGACCCATCACCATACAAAATGTTTAAAAAAGGTAAAACCTATTTTTAACTAAAAAAGGGTTAATACTATGCAAACCACATTTACAACTTTAAACCCCCCAAAACAAAATAGTAAACAACTGCGGGCATAAATGGAAATCGTTTTTAGGAACACCCCCCAAAAAAAAAACCCTTTAAAACCCCCCCAAAAAAAACACGTCCCGGCCAACCCGCACTGAAAACAACCGCAAACGGGGGGCCCACACGCTTTAACATCGGGGGTTTGGGGGAAAACCCAAAAAACCCTCCTGATGACAGCGCAACCCCGCCGAATCAAATTTGTGATAGTTTTAAGATTTTCCCCTTTTTAAATTGTTTTTAAATATATATAAAATTAAAATATATATAAAACACCCGCACTTGTTTTCCCCACTACTTAATTTTTTCAGCAATTAAATTATAACTAAAAAAAATATAAAAGAGAGAGAGAGAGAGAGAGAGAGGGGAGAGATAGAAGAAGAGAGAGAGAGTTGAAAAGGGACCAAATGGTTTAAAAATGCTCAAACCAATAGGGGGGGGCCTACCAGTTTAAAATAGGGTTTAAAAAGGGAAAAATTTAAAAACCAAAAAAATTGTTTTGAGCTAAAATGCTCTCCACATACACACACACACACAACACACACAAAGCGCGTGCGCGCGCGCCCTTGCAAAATTTAATGTTTTTTTTTGTTTACTCGCACGAAGTGAATTTACGAAACTACATCCCCCCCAGCACAAAAATTTTCATGTCTAGTTTAAACCTTTACAAGGGTCCCCGTCCATGACCCTGTTTGGAAAGCTTCAATTTTTTGAAAAGAGGCAAAAATAAACCCCCCCCCCCCCGACCCCACCCCCCAACCCCCCCCCCCCCACCCCCCCCCCACCGGTCCTCAGGTCTCTGTTTTCCCGAATCCTTTAGAGTATTTGGGATTCGTACCCGAGCGAAAACTCCAATGACATTTATTTTTTGAAGAAATTTACCGTTTTTAAAATGATAAAAAAAAGGGACTATATCACACAAGTGGTTTTTAGAAAAACTAGTAAAGAAGAAATTTTTTAAATAATCTTTTTTTCCCTTTTTTTAACAACTGCTTGGGGGCATTTATCTGTCCCCGAATTACGGTTATTGTCTGTTATAAACAAGAAAATTTTTGTTCCAAACTGGACAATACAACCACTAGAATTTTTTGCATAGTTTTTGGGAAAATTGGGACATAACGTACGCTTTTTCATGCAAAAATAAAAAAAAGTAACAAGTTTACTTTTTCTTTACGAAACCCCCCCTCCCCCCTCTACAATTACGGAAAAGCTTTACAAAGACCTTTGTCTGCCCTTTTTCGAAAAAATTCCCTTAAAATTTTTTACACGTTTAAAAGGGAAAATTTTTTTCAACCCTCCGAAATTCTCTCTTCAAAACCCGCAGCGAAAAATTTTTTTCTGTGAGATTTCGCCAAGTGATTAGTAAATTTTACTAACTTTTTAAATAACCTACATGTTCCGCGTTCGATTTCCCCCTGTTTTAGTGTGTTTTTCGCAGTTTAGGGAAAAAAACAAAAAAAAACACTGCATTGTAAACAGCGTGCGCCTTTGGGGACAGCTCCCCCGTTTACCCGACAGACAATGGGGTGGGGGAATTTCCCCCGTTCCGGGGGTTTTGTTGTGCCTCAGTTTTCCCGCCCTTTTTTCCCTTTTGTCACGGGGCGAAAATACGCTTGGCGCGCCCTGCTAAACGTCAAACGCCCACCGTACATGAATTTTTTTTTTTTTAAAAACGGAAACTAAAAAATAGTCTGTCTGTTTTTCTGTTTGTCTGTCCTGTCTGCTCTCTCTCTCCCTCCACACACACACACACACACACACAAGCAGATCACACCCCAAAAAACACCCACACAAAACCCCGCGCCCCGCGCGCGCGCACCACGCACCCACACTGCATGCACACACACTCACACACACACAACCCCCGCACGCCCCGCACGCACGCACGCACACAACGGAATATAACCCCACACATATATACAAAATAAAACTCAACCAAAAGCAACACGCACGCACGCACGCAGAAAAACCCTACCCCAGAGACACCCCGCTCCCCCCACACACACCCCCACACACACACACACACACCAACACACACCACAAAACACACACACACGCACCCGCACACGCAAAACAAAGGGGGCGCGCGCGCACTCGTTTTCTTTCCCCGCACTAATTTTTTAGATCAAAATTGACTTAGTGCGTTTTTTTTTTTACTTGCAAAGAAAAATTTCCCGGGGGTTCGTTTTTCCCTTTTTTAATCGAAATTTCCCTTTTGCCCCAGTGTGAACAAAATTGATTTTGAAAACCAAGGGGTGTAAGGAATTAAGAGAGGAAGAGAGAGAGAGAAGAGAGAGAGAGAGAGAGAAGAGAAAAGAGAGAGAGAAGAAAAATGTTGCTTTCGTGCCCTGCGTGCGTGCGCGCCCCGCGCACCTAGTGTGTTGTGTGTGTGTGTTTGTGGTGTTGTGTGGGTGTGTGGTTGTGTGTTTTTTTTGTGTGGTGTGTTGTGGTGTACTATGTGTATCTGTTTCGTTGTGTGTGGGGTGTGGTTTGTGGTTTGTGTTTGGGGTGTGTGTGTGTGGTGTGTGTGTGTGTGTGTGGTGTTGTGGGGAGGGGGATTTCATCGTCTTGGGGCAAAAAAAAATTACAGCCAATTTAAAAAAAACCAATGGGAACCATATCTCTCAATTTTTCTTATCCGGTTTTAAAAACATTTAGTGGAAAGGAACCGGGGTATGCAGCAAAACAGAGGGGGTGCCCTGGTATAAGATGTACTTATTCCCTAACAGCAATGGTCTGCTGTGAAATGTGTAATTTGTTTTTCCTTGAAGGATTCTGTACTTTGAGTGCATCGGAAATGTAGTGGAAGCGAATTCTAAACCACACTACCAGAGTAAGATAAGTTTGATTGAAAGAGTTCTATTCTAGATGTGGGAACCTGGAATTTGGTTGAATCCCTAGGATTTATGCTAAAATTAGCCTGAAGAGTTTGTGGTGCTAAACCAAACGCAATTTTTTAGCAAACATTTGTTGACAGCAAACATTTCTTTTAACGGAAGAGCCCCCGCTTTAGTATATCCCTTCACCAAGACTAAAACGATTTTAATAGGGCTGCTTTAAGCACTCTTTTGTAGGCACTCGTAAGAGGTTTCATTGCATTAGCACAAGCAGAATCAAATAGTGTTGAACAATAATTGATTGAAGAGAAACACATGCGTGTAGGAACAATTTCTGGCATGAAGGTTTAAGAAATGCTTAATCCTGCACAGCTGATATATTTGTCTGGATATTGATTTACATAAACTGCGAAGGTGACAAGACCAAGAAAGACTATTATCAACATATACGCCTAGAACTCGATGGCTATCCACCACTTCAATTTCCTGATTATTAACAAAAACATTTGGGAGGCTGTGTGGTTATGTTTTGTCTTCTTTGCCTTGTTGTTATCAGCATTAGTTTTGTTTTATTAGGATTCAGTGACATGTGATTTACATTGCACCAATTACTTAAGATATCCGCATTCTTCTGTAAGTGGTGAAAACAGCTTCCAAGCTGGAGCTACTTGTATGGACAGTGGTATCATCACAAAAGAGTTCACATGAATCCTCAATATAAAGAGGAAGATCATTTATATAAATTGAGAACAGCAACGGCCCTAACACAGAACCCTGGGGTACGCCATGTTGGAAAGGTAGCTTCTCTGATAAATTGTTGTAGACACAGACGATTTGTTGATGGTTTTCTAGGAATGATGTGATTAGTTGGAAGGTATTCCTGTTAAACCATATGATAAAATCTTCCTGCATAACAATTTGTGGTCAGTTACATCAAAAGCCTTTGCAAAATCAACAAACAGTGCGCCACAACATTTATTCTCATTAAACACTGGCTAGCCATTGATCTACTAGGTTTGTAAGTGCTGTATGACAAGAATGATTTTTCCTGAATCCTGATTGATTTTTATTTAGTAGGTTGGAGGAGTCAAATGGTGGGAAAGATGCTTATTTATGTGTTTTTCCAAGGGCTTGGACAGAACTGGCAAATGGACATAGTCTGTAGTTCGATGGCTCAGATTTGTATTCAGATTTGAAAATGGGTATTACTTTTGCGACTTTGAACTGAGTGGGGAAGTGACATTTATCAATGCATAAATTGTAAATGTAGGTAAAAGTTTCGCATATAACAGGTGCTGATAGTTTCAGTATTTTTCCATCAATCCCGTCAAGTCTGCGACTTCCTGTCTGCTTTAATTCGCATAAATCTTGATAAACATCACTAACTGCCATAGGCGGAACTGATGTTACTGAACAAATGTTCTTAGCATTGCAAAAGGTTTTTTTTTTTTTAATTTTTGTAGTTCATTTGATCAGTTTTCTTTTCTTTGACAATGTGTTCTGCAACTGTTGTAAAGTGTTTGTTGAACTCATTTGGTGTTATGCTGGTAATGGGACTTGTCTTTGACTAAAGTTTTATTCGTAAGTTCATTTATTGCTTGCCATATGGACTTCGAATTTTGTTTGTTGGCCACGAGTTCATGAAAAAAATTCATTTTTTGCTGTCCGTTTGAGTGAATTGACTTTATTACGTTGCCTTTTAAATCCATTTGAATTCCCTTCTGCTTCAAGCAGATCGTCGAATTTCGAATTTCATCAGCCATCCACTTTGGTTGTGCACTACGCTTAACTCGACGCGTTTTGAATGGCGCATGCTTGTCATAAACTGAATTAAACGTGTGTAGCCAGAACTCTAGCGCTTTCTCTGGATCAGTGTAATTATAAACTTTTATAAGGGGGGAATTCATGAGGTCAGTGAGAAAGGTATCTTGGTGGAAGTGTCCAAAAGATCTATAAGTGATGTGTTTGTGGCCAGTTTTAGGAATTTTGATTCCTTTTCTTTTCCACGTAATGCATACTGGAAAGTGGTCGCTGCATCCATTCAAAGCACACATTTCTCAATGACGTTTTGTGGTTCAGAAAGATAAATGTGGTCAATTCATGTTTTGCTAGTGAGTG
>CM031614.1:13703544-13851044 GCA_018398815.1 Conus ventricosus
GCATGTGCTCGAACTCCTGAAGACTGTTTTTCCTGCAAAACCCGAGTGTAGCAGGTTGTTACAACTATCTGGACCTTTGGCCTCTTTAATTAGCAGTCTGTGCCCCAGGAGTGTGGCTACAACGAACACAAGCGTAATGCATGCCGTTTCTCATTTCAAAAGTTCATACATGAAGTTTTCAGAATTCAAGAGAGTAAGTATACTCGCAGATTCGCAGCTAAAGTCCTCAGGGAACAGAGATAAACATCAGCAAACACATTTCTAAGAGAAGACGTACTGTGCTTCCCAAATTAGATCGTTGATATCAATCAAACATTTCAAAGAAGTCTGACCAGAAGTTTATCACAGCTGATGTAGTCCCGCACAAAATGGTGACGGATCGATATTTTCACCCAAAGAAGAAAAAAGAAAAGAAAAAAAATGTTCCCTAAATTCGCACAAATTGTCCAAAATGGATGGAAAATTTGAAGAAGTCACACTATTTATCCTAAGTGACTCCCATATTGACAAAGCGACTGAATTCAAGTCATAACACAGCCGGTTTCACTTTCCTCCAACTTTGAACGTGAGCTCTCCAGCAGCAGGCGTTACTTCAGACGGAAATTTTAGTGTTTTGCACTAAAAATTCCTAAAAATAATAACACTTTTCGAATTTCTGTGGCTAGAAAAGGAACTCAATCCACCAAAAATAATACCAGAGCCAAAAGAAATAACAGAAATGTTTTAAAATGTCACATCAGAGTTCCCCAGGGAACATGTCTCGGCTCGCTCCTCTTCCTGTGCCACATCAACGACCTGCCCAACACTGTCAAGTCACAGGTCCGTTTGTTTACCGATGACTGCCTCTTGTATCGCGAGATAAACACTTTTCAAGACCACCTACAACTTCAGAGCGACCTCCGCCAACTTGAAACCTGGGCCTCCAACTGGGGCATGAAATTAAACCCAAAGAAATGCTAAATCCTCAGCATCCAACAGTCCTCCAACTGCATCTACTCCCTCTGTGATACCCCCCTCCAACACGTTACCTCCAACCCGTACCTCGGCATCCTTCTTTCCAACAACCTGAAGTGGTGCACCCACATTGCCGGCATCTCGAGGAAAGCAAGCAGCACCCTAGGCTTCCTTCGCAGGAACTTACGTTTCTTTCCCAAACACTGCAAGTTAAACGCATATCTAGCCCTCATCCGCCCACTCCTAGAGAACGGATGCATCACCTGGTCTCCATACCTGCAGCAAGATATCAACCAGCTGGAAAAAATCCAATGCCTCTCAGCCAGATTTATTACTGGTGACTACTCCTCCAGATCCCCAGGCGCCATCACCAACATGTTGTCAACCCTGCAGCTGCCCACGCAACAGCAACGTAGAAGTGACCTACGTCTCACATTCCTGTACAAGGTGGTTGAGGGATTGGTGCCAAGCGAGGTGAAGAGCTCCCTTCCTCACTGCAACCCCTGGATGAAAAGCCTTCATCGCCACTTGACTTCCTTACCCCACACAAAGCGGGACGTTGCATCAAACCCCACAATTATAGTGAATTCAATACAACAAGTGCCCTTTCCAACCACGTCAGGAACAATTCAAGATCCTTCCCAGTCAGAGCTCAGACTGATCAGAAACTCCTTCTTTATAAACACTGTTCGTGACTGGAACCGCCTGGACGAGGCGACAGTGACAACAACAACAGTCGAGAGTTTCAAGGCACGGCTCTCAGCGTGCCACCAGTGCTTGGCTGCGCACCCCCTCCCCCCCCCCCCCCCCCCCCCACCGTTGCGTCTATGCCATAAGTGGCAAAGCAACGTATCATACAGATACAAATCCAGATCGTCGAGTCCCCGAATCAGAAACACATCTAGCCACTACGCATGCGCTACCCCTCTTTTCTCCGCCAGAGGGAGCAATTTTCCAAAAGGGGAGAAACTGCTATAGTAACTGATTTATATATATTTTGTTTTTTTGTGGGTTTTTTTACTACTTCTTACTGGGAGTACATTTATAATGCTTTGCATCTTGTTTGAAACAAGGCAATGCCATCTGCAGCAACGGAATGCGTCAGTTCAAGACCCTATAGTCTTTGTGAATGAATCATTTCCCACACCCCATACTACTGCTGAGATTTCATTGGACACATCTCAGGGATGCGCATTCATTTTTGACCAGCCTTGTGTCGCAGTGTGTGAGGGGAAGTAACGCGGCACGTGCGGCCGGAACGAACAGCAGGGGAGACAAACAGAGCGGCGGGATACGGGCGAAACGAATGAAAGAGGGATTTAAAGCTGAAGAATAAAAGAATTAAAAACTAAGATGAGAGAATTTAAGAAGAGGGTCCCGTGGCTACGACTTAGCAGATGTCTGACCTACGCATTAGCCAAACGCGCTGGTCAGACCTTGAGTGCCTACCTAGCATTGTTTGTGGCTTTTTTTTTTATATCATTGTATGTGTGTGTAGTGAAGGTACACGTGTGTGTGTGGATGTGTGGGCACGGGCCCATGTGTGTGTGCGAGCGCATGTGTGTGTGTGCATGATATGTGTGGATGCGTATCCATGAGTGTGTGCGTGTGTGTGTGCGCGCGCTCTTGCTTGTGTATGTATGTGTGCGTGTGTGTGTGTGTGTGTGCGTGTGCAGAAGTGCATGTGCATATGTGTATGTGTGTGTGATTTGTGGGCTTGTGTGAGCATATGCACGCATCTGCATATGTATGTGTACATATATATATATGTGTATGTGTGTGTCTTTGCATGTGGGCGTTTACGGATGTTCGTATGTGTATGTGCGTTCATGTGTATGCCTGTATGTGTGCATGCATGTGGGAGTGGATGTACATATGTGTGCGTGTATGAGCGAGCACATGTATGCGCGCGTGTGTGTATGTATGCGAGTGCGCCTGTATGTGTGTATGTGTGTGACCGCGTACGCCTTTTATTCTATGCAGGTAATGAATGTTCATAAGATGACTTAGGATCAAGAACAAGAACATCAAATATAACATACACATGCACGCACACACACACACACACATAACAAACAGAACCACCACCACCACCACCCCCACACACACAAACACATGCACACACACACTCACTCACTCTCACACCACTCATATACCAAGGCTTGCACACTCACGTCCGTGGACTCTGATTAACACGCCTGCATCACCCACTGATGAACACACACCAGCGCACACACATCTCCACTGGCAGCCCTGAGAGATTCAAAGTCTTATCTCAGTTGGCATGTGTTTGATCATATGTCTGTTACTGGAAAGGCCCAGTATGACTTTGCCCCAATCTCTAGGAGTCTTCGCGGTGTTAGCCTTGTGAGTATTTCAGTGTTTGTTTGGTTGGTAATGTTTCTTGCTCTTGCCTTAATTAAGTCTGGATGTGCTGCCACTTCCTCTCTTGTGCGGCCACTTCCTCTCTTGATGTTCAGATCTGAAAGATCTGAAAGATTGTCTATAGTATAGTGGCTTTGCTCTTGTTTGCTTAAGTGATTCTTCAGATTTCTAATCACATCAGATCGGCCAAGCTGTAATCCAGTTCTTATCATTGCCTTGCCAGCCAGTGTGTCTGCTCTCACGTTTCCTTTAACTCCAGCATGTCCAGGGCAGTACATCCATACGAGTCTCTCCAATGGAAGGCTGCGCATTAGTTCATTCCAAGCAGGGCTTCCCATTCCACTTTTCGAAGAAGGTTCATGGAGTTGGTCAGTATCACAGCTTGTGTTTTAAACTGGCCTGTGATGAACGCCAGTGGAGTGCTTGTGTCACCGTTTCTACCTCCATTATTAGATTTAAAATTATTAAACTGTGTGCGCCGTTGTCTTCCTGGATAGTTCAGCCATTTTACTTCACTGTGTATCCCCAACCTGACTTGCCTTTGGTGACAGAACCATCAGTGTATATAACAATATCATCTTTTGTGCCAAGGTCTTCTACCTGCATCTGAATTTCTGCCTTGGCTTTGCCATCTGGCCATTCTCGACAATGTCTCCAAAGTTCTGGAGCAATGGCAATTTGGTAGAGGATACTTATCCAATTCCTTCATTTCTTTGAGTTCTGCTAACTGGCACACAAGCTGTATATTGTCTTCTGCCTGTCCCATCCATGATTTTCCACGTACTAGCTGAGTGACTTTTGTTTCCTTGACCGCCGCATGAAGTGGGTTTTGGGATTTTCAAGTGCTCTGAAATTATGCCTTCACTTGTTCTAGCTTGTGTCTTGCCTGCACTGAAAGAAGGTCGAGCAGGTATCGCATAGTTTCAACTGGTACCCAGGATCAATTTCATTGCTTCATATTGAATTCTTTCTAATTTAGGAAGATTGCTGCTGGACAGTGTTGTAAGCCCTAATCCATAATCAATCCACACCGAGTACAAGTGCGTGATACAGTCGGTAGAGATGGCGCTGTTCAATGCCTTTAGCTGCCATTGCTTTCATGGCAGATAGGCCTTTTTTGCATTTAAAAACAATATTCTCAACATGCTTTCTTAAGGTTAGCATTCTGTCAAAGCCTACACCCAAATAGCATTGGTTGTTAGTTGATTCAATTGGTATTCCATTGAAGGAAACTGGGAGGGTACTTGTCCTGATGTCTTGTTGTACGCAAGTGTGTTTATGTGTATGCATGTGCATGTGTGTATGTACCGGTGTGCCTGTGCATGTGTGTGGGTGTGAGTGTGTGCAAGAGTGCATGCATACACATGCCTTTAAGAGTGGTGTAACACACACACACAGCGCTTGTGTGTGTGTGTGTGTGTGTGTGTGTGTGTGTGTGTGTGTGTGATAAAATCAGTCGTATCTTACTTAGTTCTGCTTGCACATCACACCAACCATGCTTAATGGCAACTGACGAGTTGATAACTGAATGATCAAGGCTGTAGTAACACATCAAACACACGCACACACACATACACACGCACACACATACACACACACACACTCCCTTTCTCTCTCAAACACACATGTGTGCAACACCAAGCATATATACATGCATGCTTGTTCACACATGCACACACACACATGTGTGCATGCATACTTGCATACATACACACACAGGCATGCACACTCGCACGCACACACACACACACACACACACACACACACACACACACACACAGGTGCACCATAAACAGCATGTGTAGCCATCCGTTCCTCAAATGATGTATTTTGTCTTCACAAACGTCAACAAGAACCAACATTCCAGCAAGCAGGAATGATGAACACACATGATGATGAATACTAACATCACAACTGATATACATCAGTCCATCAGTTTATGCTCTTTCATCTACCGCACAACAGTACAGGACTTGGATGGCCAATGTTGGGTCAATGTCTTTACAGAACAAAATCATCTTTTTTGTTGACACAGAATGATCTTGCCCCATAACAGATTGTGCTTTCCGTTTTTTATTCAATCTTATCCATTTGATTAAATCACGATTAAGAAAAAAAAAAGTGCACTGGCTTGTGGCCTGTTGTTTTCTTTCTTGATGAAGAAGAGGAATGTCATTTTGAAAAAAAAAGTGATTATTGGCAAACCAATTTGACCTTAAACATATCAAGTACTAAAATGTTCTTTATTTAACAATCAAAACACAGCTGTTCTACCTTCACATCTCCCCATCCCAACCCTTACCCCTAACTCCCTTCTCCTCCCAACAGGGTGGGAAAAAAGATGCTGAACAATTTTCTACCTCTGCATTAACAGCACCTTATCTTCATTTCCCAAAATAACGATGGATCTTGAAAACAATACACTAACAGTGTCCAGAACTGAAAACATAAGCCAGCACTTCCAGAGCAACTCTTCTTTTAATATTAGGCCCCAAAATAATTAATCAAGCAATTTCTTCCATAACTGCACCAACCAGAAGCAGGTAACTATCAACAGAACAAAAACAAACAACATATCCTTCTCGCAACAGTGACATGGCTAAACATACAACATAACACTCACAGCAATCTAGAAAAAAAAAAAAAAAAAAAAAAAAAAAAACAATGCACCATATACAAAGTTCAGCATGCATAGTTGTCTAATACAGAAACATTCCTTTACTTTTTTAATGGTGTTTATTTTTGTTCTAATTGGTGTTTGCTGGATTCACTAATCCAAGCGTAACTGAAGAATCAATACAATAATACCTAATACAACAATAATCAAAATACGTGTCAACATATATTTCAAAACCAACGAAAGCAAAACACAAATGCAGCAAGTATAGTCGTAGTTTAAGCACATTTTCCAGTTCATTGAAGCATAGTTTTCATGGTGTATAATCAAATACAAAGTCATCTTCAAGGTAGCCAAGACAACATTCACTGTACTGTGTACAGCCTTGCACAGGGTTCAGTTCTAAGCATCACACATTCACCTATCCCCATATATTCTCACCTGCCCACTTTACAGGTAAATAAGTGCGCTTTGTTTGTGAGTGTCTGTTCGTGTGTGTGTACACACATGTTGAACATGTTGGTTGAATGTATGTGGAAGAAAGTTTGTATGCACATGGCAAACACCACCGACGGATTTGGAAAACAAAAAAGATAATAAGGTACAATCTGAACATGGCAGGCAAAACACACTCGTTCCTTAAGTAAACAGAAACTCTTCAGCCATGGTATACTGCAGTCTTCATGCACACCTTTAGCACAGAGCGCCAATGTTTGGAATTCATCATCAACATCTTTCCTATAAAAACAAAAAACAAAAATGAGGCAATGAAATGAAAAACAAAAACAAAAAAGAGAGTAGCCAAGTCTTCAACCCCATTTCAAACATTCAACATGAATCAGTGGTGGCCAGTCACTGGCTCACTACTTTGATCAACCCCCTCCAGTCCCATTCCTCCTCCTCACCACACTTCCTCCTATGCCCCCCACGTCTTCAACCCCATTTCATAGTAATCAAGAAAATGTCTTTTTTGCAAAGTCTGATATAACTCCATCTTGGTCATGTCACTGACCTTAATTCAATGGGTGAAAGACAGAACAAAACGACGACAGACCCTCCACAAAGGATAAGCAGGGTGTTGCCAGTCGTTGTCATGTATTTCACTGAATATTTTCTCTTCTTCTGCCTCCAGCCCCCCCCCCCCCCCCCCCCCCCCCCGCTGTTTCATATCTAGGTGTGTTCATGCCATTTCCACTCCCTGATTCTTACCACTTCAGATGTTTTGGTGCTGACTTCTTACCACCTCAGATGTTTTGGTGCTAATTTTCTTTTTCAACAAAACTAGGTTATAACAATTTGGTCATTAAAAAAAAAAAAAAACCTGCTGAATCTATCCACAGAAATGTATGTGGTTGCTGAACACCATGGATATAGTATGAGGGCATAGCGCTGAAGTGTCAAAATTCAATATCAAGGGAGTGAAGCGGCAAGAGTTAACTCAGGGTGTCTGAAAAGAAAGACTCCGGAACCGGCTGATTGCCGGTCAGTATCTTATCATGGACGCTGTGGGAGGCGTTTTCCTGGAGACATATATGCCAGAAACAGACATGTCTTCCTTTTTTTCTTGGATTCATCATTCTGTTAATGGCCCAGCACTTCCACTCTGCCTTAGATCGGGACTAGGGAAAGCTATCCAGTATTATCAGTTCTCGTCTATATTGCACACACACACAAAAAGACAACAATTGCATCAAACATGTGAAAATTGATTGAAAGCTCATTTTAGAAATGAAAGATTGAGCAAATAAAGAATATGGTCATATCCTGTTTAAATACATCTTACACAAATATCTAATACAATGAATCATACCTTATTTTATCTACAGTAATAAGACATTTTTTAACCCCCCCCCCCCCCCCCCCCAAAAAAAAAAAAAAAAAACACATACACACACACACAAAACTATATAATGTACCTTTCTTTAAAGCTGATGCAGGTTAAGTACAGCAGCATCATTTAAAATACAATTCCAATTTCTATGACTACTGTTTCCAATCAAGCACCAAACAATCTGCTTACATTTCATCTTTATATACATTTTCTCCCTATCAAATGCAAAGCATTTGAACAACCTATGAACTTAGAAATGCCAAAGAAAAATGCAAAGAATTACACCATATCTGTTTTGTGCTCATGTAACTCCACTTAGAATCAATTCGTTTTGTGCAGCTATACAATCATCTCATCGTAACTTCTCAGGCCATTTGCTGGCTGTCCTTAGTGCTGCTGCTGTTGGTGCTACTGATGTTACAAAGCCCTTTGTTTCTCTTCTGTGGAACTAATCAGTGCAAAAATAAATGACAATAAACTGCCAAGAATCAGACACAAATGACTGTGTCTATCTTTAATATGTACATGCATCCCTGAACTTACCCAACTGTACCGTGTGCTCTATTCCAGCTTGGGCCCAACTGACTAGAAAGATGGCAAAAAAAGAGTAACAAATTACCTGATCAAAGCTCTCCTCCTGGGGAACTGAGGTCCTGAGTGTGCTACTGATCACACGATAAGGTAATCTTCTTCAGTCATTAAAGCCTTTTCTTAGCCACAGGTTCTACTCATCCTGAACTCTCATCGATATGTCAAACCCCTTTTGAATTCTCACCTTCTTCATATGGAAGCTATTTGAAAAAAAAACAACCAAAACAACCTGGCTCAGTCACTCGATGTACTCCCCCAATCTAATGGCTAGAAGTCCTTTTTTCATAAGGTAACATGTTTGCCAGCTTCGATGACTTTGGCCTAAAACTCCTTCCGTCCCAACAATAACAATCATGAATGCCTCTTGATTTGGGGCTTCTGTCCTAAAACTCCTTCCGTCCCAACAATAACAATCATGAATGCCTCTTGATTTGGGAGCTTCTGTCCTAAAACTCCTTCCGTCCCAACAATAACAATCATGAATGCCTCTTGATTTGGGGGCTTCTGTCCTAAAACTCCTTCCGTCCCAACAATAACAATCATGAATGCCTCTTGATTTGGGAGCTTCTGTGCTAAAACTCCTTCCGTCCCAACATTAACAATCATGAATACCTCTTGGTTTGGGGGCTTTTGTCCTAAAACTCCTGTCCCAACAATAACAATCATGAATGCCTCTTGGTTTGGGGGCTTCTGTGCTAAAACTCCTTCCGTCCCAACAGTAACAATCATGAATGCCTCTTGATCTGGGGGCTTCTGTCCTAAAACTCCTTCTGTCCCAACAATAACAATCATGAATGCCTCTTGATTTGGGGGCTTCTGTCCTAAAACTCCTTCCGTCCCAACAATAACAATCATGAATGCCTCTTGATTTGGGGGCTTCTGTGCTAAAACTCCCTTCTGTCCCAACAATAACAATCATGAATGCCTCTCGATTTGGGGGCTTCTGTCCTAAAACTCCCTTCTGTCCCAACAATAACAATCATGAATGCCTCTTGATTTGGGTGGTGACAGCCCTGATGTGGCCCTTTGCGGTCGGCTGGGCTATAAGCAACATTATCTTAACTTATCTCTTGATTTGGGGGCTTCTGTCCAGTGCACTTTCAGCCAGCTGCTTCACCAAAAACAAAACAACACAAACCAAACCAAATCAAAAACAAAACAAACAAAAAAACCCATTGCTTTTGCAAAGAGAAGTGTTCCTGTTATTGCCACTGAACGTGTCGCCGTTGTTCCTTAACGTGCAAGCCTGAGCAGCTCAGACAAGCCAAACATTTTCTGCCTCAACCCAGTTCATGCAGAGCAGAAATCAAGTGTAGAAAGCAAGTTCACATCCAAACTGTTGATACATTGATGGAGTAAGCAAACCAGATATAAAGAATGGAGAAGAAGGGAAAAAAACACGGTGAAATTCTTAAATCATCACCAGCAAGCAATCAAAAGAAATATACCAAAGCATTTCTCAACGTTGCAGGAAACAATGATCAGTGATATGCGATTGTTTTGTCGGGTATATGTAGTATGAATGAAAATGAATCTTTTGAAGCGATTTTGATCTCATCGCAATATATTGCATGTAAATCTTTTGACTTTGTTGTGATGATGATGATGTGGCATACTTCAAAACAGAACCTTCACTGTAAAGTGGAAAACTTTTCTGTTCAAAAACACTTTCATTCTCAAAGGTTCCTTACAAACCACCATATGTGAAATACATTGTTTTCCTTTTTCCTTCTTTACAAATAAATCAATACTTGTAAACATAACATACAATTGAAATGATAAGTACATAAGAAAAGGGATTAAAAGAAAAGACTCCTTTTTCCATTTCAAATGCACAACTAGAGCTAAAGAGCAACAATACAAACCAAACAGGAATCAGGAAAAAAAATATATAAACATACAATGACTGTCATATGATATCAATCACCGACATGAAAAAACCCCTTATAAACTGATATGCCAAAAACAAATTGTATACATACATACAGTATGAGTACTGCTGGCAGGTTACACATGAATGCATAATGTAATGGCAGTGATGCCACTGCGGAGACACCTGTTGCACAGGTCCTCTTGGAAGCCACATATGTAAAAGACTGACCACTTGATGTCTGCTTCCTAACAAAACCTATGAATCAAATCAAATTAAATGTCATCACAAAAACCAGCGCAACACAAAATAACTTGAACAGCAATCTTACACCAGGCAAAGAGAAGTCAACTGTAAATCTTTAACAAGGATGGCAATTTTCACTCCTATGGTGGAACATTCGAAGGCATACCCCTGACAATTACACCCCGCAGAACCCATTCATGTAGCACACATGCAGACGAGGCACATAGAAAAAAAGATAAAACCTTCCCCTCTGTGAGAAAAGAATGGAAACGTTTAAGGAATTTGGTTTGGAGTTGCGCGCATTCAACTGTCTTGCGATCAACGGCAAATGCTGGTGTACTTGTCTATCTACAGAAAAATCTTTTTCCATTTTTCGAGTACTGACCCTCGTCTTAGTATTCTGCACACACTCATTCAGTTCACGATGAAAGAACAGTGAGCAGAACAAGGTTAACCTAACCTCCCCCCTCCCCTCCCCTCTCCTCCAAAAAAGGTTAACTTCTGCTCCCATCACATCCCCGGAATTTAGCTTTCCACCCACCCTGATATACGAAAAAGCAAGTGGTCACATGAAATCACAATCCACATCAACACAGGACTTCCCACATCCTGCAGTCTGAATACTGGGGTTTGTGAAATACGTTATAGCAGTAATATGTAACCAAGTCCCGCTCTCCTTTGGCTACAAATTTCAAAAGCTGAAGGCTGTCTAAGACTGGACACTGAGGCACAAAAACAAGACTCATGACCACATTCCCTTCAAAGCCAATAAAACACTAGGGCCAATAAGCAGGCCATTCAGGTTCAAAAATAGCCCCAATGTTGTGTCTCTTTCCTGCTACTGATGCCATAATCTGGTCCATTTGTGCTTTGATCATTTAAAAATAAAGTTTACAAAATGCTGTTACAACAAAGTACCAGAGCCCAAACTTCGACCCAAAGTCAATCGAAGCCAATCATCATTACAACAAAGTACCAGAGCCCAGACTTCGACCCAAAGTCAATTGAAGCCAATCATCATTACAACAAAGTACCAGAGCCCAGACTTCGACCCAAAGTCAATCGAAGCCAATCATCATAGTCTTTGTCTGATGGCGTCATTTCACCATCTTCTCTTCGAGTCAAAATCTTTTTAAAAGGTCTAATACAATTCCTGCTGCTGATTACTTTCGAAACATATATTCAAACATTTTAGAATAAGCAGACAAAGTTCATCAACAACTTCAAAATCCTATTGTCACTGTCAGACTACAACTACCACACTGCCGACCATTTTCTTCTCTGCCTTCTTCTTGTCTGACATTATGCTGTAATAAAAGAAACGACTACTAAGTAAATGGATCCATGCTGCATACAACTCAGCGCTGCAAGCATGACAACCCTTGTTGCTGCTGTACATCAAGCATGGCAACCCTTGTTGCTGCTGTACATCAAGCATGACAACCCTTGTTGCTGCTGTACATCAAGCATGGCAACCCTTGTTGCTGCTGTACATCAAGCATGGCAACCCTTGTTGCTGCTGTACATCAAGCATGGCAACCCTTGTTGCTGCTGTACATCAAGCATGGCAACCCTTGTTGCTGCTGTACATCAAGCATGGCAACCCTTGTTGCTGCTGTACATCAAGCATGGCAACCCTTGTTGCTGCTGTAAATCAAGCATGACAACCCTTGTTGCTGCTGTAAATCAAGCATGGCAACCCTTGTTGCTGCTGTACATCAAGCATGGCAACCCTTGTTGCTGCTGTACATCAAGCATGGCAACCCTTGTTGCTGCTGTACATCAAGCATGGCAACCCTTGTTGCTGCTGTACATCAAGCATGGCAACCATTGTTGCTGCTGTACATCAAGCATGGCAACCCTTGTTGCTGCTGTACATCAAGCATGGCAACCCTTGTTGCTGCTGTACATCAAGCATGGCAACCCTTGTTGCTGCTGTACATCAAGCATGGCAACCCTTGTTGCTGCTGTAAATCAAGCATGGCAACCCTTGTTGCTGCTGTACATCAAGCATGGCAACCCTTGTTGCTGCTGTACATCAAGCATGGCAACCCTTGTTGCTGCTGTACATCAAGCATGGCAACCCTTGCTGCTGTACATCAAGCATGGCAACCCTTGTTGCTGCTGTACATCAAGCATGGCAACCCTTGTTGCTGCTGTACATCAAGCATGGCAACCCTTTTTGCTGCTGTACATCAAGCATGGCAACCCTTGTTGCTGCTGTACATCAAGCATGGCAACCCTTGTTGCTGCTGTACATCAAGCATGGCAACCCTTGTTGCTGCTGTACATCAAGCATGGCAACCCTTGTTGCTGCTGTACATCAAGCATGGCAACCCTTGCTGCTGTACATCAAGCATGGCAACCCTTGTTGCTGATGTAAATCAAGCATGGCAACCCTTGTTGCTGCTGTACATCAAGCATGGCAACCCTTGTTGCTGCTGTACATCAAGCATGGCAACCCTTGTTGCTGATGTAAATCAAGCATGACAACCCTTGTTGCTGCTGTACATCAAGCATGGCAACCCTTGTTGCTGCTGTAACATCAAGCAAGACAACCCTTGTTGCTGCTGTAAATCAAGCATGGCAACCCTTGTTGCTGCTGTAAATCAAGCATGACAACCCTTGTTGCTGATGTAAATCAAGCATGACAACCCTTGTTGCTGATGTAAATCAAGCATGGCTACCCTTGTTGCTGCTGTAAATCGAGCATGACAACCCTTGTTGCTGCTGTAAATCAAGCATGGCTACCCTTGTTGCTGCTGTAAATCAAGCATGGCAACCCTGTTGCTGCTGTAAATCATTTATTCACAGCACTACAGTTCCTGTCACTTATAAAATCAAAGCTTGCTGACACAGTATTGTCCCCCCCCCCCCCCCCCTTTTTTTCTTTTTTGTTGTAACCATTGATAAAACAGATAGATAAGATAATGTTGCTTATAGCCCAGCCGACCGCAAAAACAGATACTGGTATAAGCTCTGTACAGTATAAACTCTGTGAACGTTTTCAGTATCCAGTTTTAGATCCAGGCTGTTTAGCCGTGACTCTGGAAGTCTCTACCACAGGCATTGCTGCTCTGCAATCTCCAAGAGTACAGATCAGACTTCGCCATTTGTTTTCCACTTACTTTGGTGACGTGGCAATGTGATGTCTGCCTGGATCAGTCCACTCACAGTCAGCATACCTGACTGATTTAATTATTGTTAAATGGTTTCATGATAACTGCTGTAAACAGAAAGTTACCGCGTCAAGTAAACAACAACAACAAAATGTTAATAATGTGTGTTACATACATGTAATTTTGTGAATTTCTGATGTTTCTCAGACTGTGTGGGGTTTGCTTTGACTTGTTATGTTTGATCTGCTGATCTCCACATCACGTAAATAGCACATTTCTGTGAACAACCCAGGTGCCTTTGTACAGAACCCCCCCCCCCCCCCCCATCATCTTGCTTTATTGTTATAAACCGTTTCTTTTACTTTTGTGGCCCATTCACCTGTAGTTTCTTGTATGAAGCCTTTACACCCATTTCTCCTCATTATAATTCATAGCATGTCAGGTGTGTGTGTGTGCGTGTGTGTGTGTGTGTGGTGTGTGTGTGTGGTGTGTGATCTCTCCTACGTTGTACAAATATAAACCCTATTCAAAGTGGACTCTGGTTATCCATTCTGCCGTTCATATGGTTCCTTTGTTGTTGTTTTTCTTTTCTGTTACATTCGTTTTTAATTTTCTTTTTTTTTCAACACTGGTCATAAATCAAAGAGAGCCAACAGGACTGAACCATTTTTCTTTTTTCATTTTCTAGCACTTTTCTCTAATACAACAAGTCATAATCAAGCAGAATGACAACAGTCTAGGGGCATAATTCCCTGATGTTATGTTCTCATTTGCTTTCTCTCTCTCCCACCTTACACCCCCCACCCCCATTTTATTTGTAATTTAATTGTTTTTAATATATACCAAGTCATAAAAGAACACAATGGAAATTAATTTCTCTTTGAGTTTAGTTAATTAATGGAATGTTTGATTGATTCACTAAGACCACAAAAAAAAAATTATAAAAAAAAACGAAAACACTGAAGCACTTCTCAGTGGCAATCATGTCAGACATTTGGCTATCCTGAATTTACTTCATATATGTCTGTTTTGTAAATGATTTTGTACTGTTGTTGGTTTGTGTGTGTGTGTGTGTGTGTGTGTGTGTGTGTGTGCGTGTGTACGGGGGTTTGAGGAGGAGGGAAGGGGGGAGGGGAGTGGAAGAAGGGGGTTGGAAGACAGGGCAGGAGGGGTATTGTTGTCTCCTACATGGTGTGAACCCTGAAAGAGCCCAGTGTGGCCTGTGCAACACTAGAGCCACCCTTACCACCCCCGCTCTCCACGACAAATAGTGCTCTTGTCACCTTTAGTCAGCAGCCACTGCCAACAGGTTCCTCCTGACCCTCAACCATAATCACCATCCAAACTATGCACTAGTTTTTCATTGACCGCAGAATTTCCAGTCAGCGAATCCAAACTTTTTCAAAATCAACTCACTGGTGTAAGTGAAAATCTGTCTAAAAATACAGATTACCCTATGACCCTGACGACATAAAAAAAAAAAAGAAAGCACGCTGGGGATGCTACGCTTTTTTTTCTTCGTTCCTTTTTTTTTTTTTTTTTTCTTCAAATAGTCACATACCATGTTTACATGCAAGTTCAATGCTTTCAAATTCGGCTCACTGGATTTCAAGAAAAAAAAACAACAACAAAACGAAAACCAAACTTTAAAACACACAAAACCAAACTTCTGACTTCAAATCAAGATAAAAGTAAAAATGACTAATAATTCGTTTGTTCTTTTTTTTACTCACTTAATATTAAAACTCTTCATCTACTGGTCTAGACTGCCAAGAAACAAAAAAATCAACAGTTTGAGTGACACCACTGCTGACAGACAGATTATGGGCAAACACCGACCCTTGGCACCGTTCTCCAATTCATTGTAATCCCTCTTCTTCCAAAACAAATCGGAAAAAATTTGGAAGTCACAGGGCAGGGGAAAGTGAACAGTAATGCATAGAGATGAAATGACACTGGGATGAACTCTCCCTTGTCAGCATTCACACCAATAACATAGAGATGAAATGACACTGGGATGAACTCTCCCTTGTTAGCATTCACACCAATAACATACAGATGAAATGACACTGGGATGAACTCTCACTTGTCAGCATTCACACCAATAACATAGAGATGAAATGACACTGGGATGAACTCTCACTTGTCAGCATTCACACCAATAACATAGAGATGAAATGACACTGGGATGAACTCTCCCTTGTTAGCATTCACACCAATAACATAGAGAGATGAAATGACACTGGGATGAACTCTCCCTTGTTAGCATTCACACCAATAACATACAGATGAAATGACACTGGGACTAACGCTCACTTGTCAGCATTCACACCAATAACATAGAGATGAAATGACACTGGGATGAACTCTCCCTTGTCAGCATTCACACCAATAACATAGAGATGAAATGACACTGGGACTAACGCTCACTTGTCAGCATTCACACCAATAACATAGAGATGAAATGACACTGGGATGAACTCTCCCTTGTCAGCATTCACACCAATAACATAGAGATGAAATGACACTGGGATGAACTCTCACTTGTCAGCATTCACACCAATAACATAGAGATGAAATGACACTGGGACTAACGCTCACTTGTCAGCATTCACACCAATAACATAGAGATGAAATGACACTGGGATGAACTCTCCCTTGTCAGCATTCACACCAATAACATAGAGATGAAATGACACTGGGATGAACTCTCACTTGTCAGCATTCACACCAATAACATAGAGATGAAATGACACTGGGACTAACGCTCACTTGTCAGCATTCACACCAATAACATAGAGATGAAATGACACTGGGACTAACGCTCACTTGTCAGCATTCACACCAATAACATAGAGATGAAATGACACTGGGACTAACTCCCACTGGTTAGCATTCACACCAATACCATAGAGATGAAATGACACTGGGATGAATTCTCCCTTGTTTGCATTCACACCAATACCATAGAGATGAAATGACACTGGGACTAACTCTCACTGGTTAGCATTCACACCAATACCATTAAGTTGAAAGCAATAAGGAAAGCACGGTCCACCAAACCAACAAATCTTTCATAAATACGCAATACATAAATCTATGAAATGAATAAATGATTATCATCATCTATCCTCCACCACCCCCCTCCCCACCCCAACATTCCACTCTCATGTCTCCCATACCCTTCCTTCCCATGCCCCCCTTCTGTGCACACCCCTGCCCTTCCAGCTTCTGCTGTCCACCCTCTGTATCCCCCCCCCCCCCCCCTCTCTCTCACAACACCCCTATTGAAAATCCATCAAACACATGTCTTTCAATTCAGAACAATCTGTAACTGGTGGCTCAAAAAAACAAAGTGTTGAATGTATCTTCCTTAGGACAGAATGCTCCGACTCTTACATTTCTAAGAATCCTGTCATGTTATATAATCATGAATATCCTGGCACGTAAATCAGAAGTGATCGAGACACAACCTTAGAATATATACATTTGTGAAATCTCTCTTCATCTTCCTACCCTAAGTGAAAACGTAAGCGATACACAAGACATGGAGTTAGAAGGGACACACAAAGGAACCTCCTAACAAACTCACATGATAAACATGAATGAGTCTGTTGCACACTTTCATCCAGCACTAGCGTTTATGGCAAATCAAATCAGGAATGAAAGACACATTTTGTTGGTAGAATTGGTGGGTAGTTCAAGAAATGAAGAGAGCAAATTGCAATACAAGAGAACTTCATATTTTCCAGCAAATGGATTTTTCTTTTTCTTTTTTACATCCATCAGCAATCAATGATCAAACTTTAAAAGTTATCGTTTAAAAAAATTAAAATAGAAAAAAACCAAGTACTGTAATTTTTGGACTAGAGGATACTTCAAAATACAGAGCGTACCCCTTAATTAAAAAAAAAAGAAATTCTTTGTTTTATCAATAAATAAGGCGCTTTGAAATATAAAGTGCAGACGTTTTTTACACAATATAATACAATGTAGAAAACTGCAAATGTGACCAGCCTTGGGCACATGGAAGTAAAAAAAAAAAAAAAATGCAGTGGTATGTATGATGGAAGGAGGTGTACATTGGTGGTCACTGCTCGGACCTGTGTACACACTGGACATAACTGGAGGCCATGCATACAAGTTGGCCTGCACAGATGGGTATAAAAACTGTTTTCGCTTCTGAATACAAGACGCCCTGGTCAGAATTTGAGAAACAAATGACACCTTGTAGTCCACAAATTACGGTACCGGAAGAAAAAAAAGATGATACATGTAATTTAGTTCTAAAGAAAAACATTTAAGGGAAACTCAAGGAACATCATCAAAAGAAAATACGTATACACCTGATGAGTGAAAACATACATCTTAGGAACAAAAACAAAAAGAAGACAAACAAATGAAATAAGAGGAGAAAAAGGTTTCCTTATGACATGGGTGAAAGTATCCTATGATTAGTAGGTTTGTTGCATGTGATCCCAGGACTACAGCTCTGCAACAGAAGATGAAAGCACTTGATGATGGACGATTATAATCCAACGGCATACTTCAACGCATAAAAGCAATACAAAATATTGAAATATATACATCTCATATCATAATTTGTGAACAGCTGACGGACACACCCAGGATTCAGTATCAATGTTTCCAATACAACTACACAGTCCAGTCCTTTACACATGATGGATTTCGCACTGTTGTTTTTGGCTATCACAGGAGCACATTCTTCCTTCTTCAAGGATGTCTAAGTACTGAAAACGCACAAACAGCAGGACAGTAAAACTGGCAAGCACTTGGGTACAGTCATCACACAATATCTCCCAAGTCTCCCCATGACGGCAGACTTGCAGTCATTATCTTTTTCTTTTTCTTACATCTACCACAGATCAGAACAGAGAAAACAAATTCTCCAGCTAAAAAAAAACTACTGTATGATCATCACAGTGCTACTATTGTTTGTTTTGAAAGTCGTCTTTTTCTCTCTTTAGATTTTGTCAGTGCTTTAAAAAAAAAAATGAATGTGAGCTTTACACAGACTAATAATGCAAGACAGAGTTATGATTGAAGTTCATCAACACGTCTGTGAACAGACCTCCCAGAATGTGTGCTTTACACAGACTAATAATGCAAGACAGAGTTATGATTGAAGTTCATCAACACGTCTGTGAACAGACCTCCCAGAATGTGTGCTTTACACAGACTAATAATGCAAGTCAGAGTTATGATTGAAGTTCATCAACACGTCTGTGAACAGACCTCCCAGGCAGAAGCTTCTCTTGTACTGGGTTTCTGTTCCACAAGCTTGGCGTCTACCTCTTTACATGCTAACAGACATTTTTTTCATTCCTGCTTGCAAACTATCTAAAACAACCGATACCTGCAATGATAGATTCATGGAAACATCAACAGCTGATTGATTCATGGAAACATCAACAGCCGATTGATTCATGGAAACATCAACAGCTGATTGATTCATGGAAACATCAACAGCTGCTAAGCCTGGACACCTGTAACAGACCCTCCCCTGAAAAAACTGCCTCCAAGAAAAGGGCCAACCCCATCAACACATCAGACCTTAAGACCGAATCTACACAACACGCATTCCTGCAATAGCACCGGATTGAGTCCAGCCAGCAAAAAGCATGCAAAGGATACCCCACCAAACACTCTGTATGTTTCCACAACTTTGACAACGAAAGGAAGCCTTGGCACATAGTATTCTCTTGGATTTTCTACGAGCAATGGGATAACACAAGATCATCACATCCATGGCAGACACAGTCACCCTGTACCAAACAAACGAAGTCCTGTTCAACAAGTATGAACAGAAGCAATACCAGCATGAGTTGATATCCACACAACCTCTAGACAACAAGGCATCAAGGTCAGTAGAGCATGTATGTTTAAATACTATTACAGATCTACTTCCTTTGTTAATTATCAGGCAAGCAGAGTGGTCAGATTCAAACCGTATGCCCTGTAAGACTTCAAATAATCCGTTGACTATCTCCAGCCATGTATTAACCATGAGAACAATGAATTGGCAGCAAAGAAACATTTTCACTTGAAGTACATAAACTGTGTCTTGTGTGAAGTGTGTGTGTGCTGACAATATCACTGGTTGAAAAATATACCGATTTTTGGAATTCTTTCTTCTGGATAATCCTGTGAGGCTACAATACAAGCCTAGATGAAATGATAGTCTGTCTGGAATTTGGAAAGGTATGATCATTTTGGCATTTTATCCTACTTTCTACCTGAAAGCTACTAGGATGATGACAAAGGCATTTTCGTACCTGTTTAAGGTATGTGGAATATACCATGAGTGTCATGCACATGAGACGAATCAGGTTAGTAAAATATATAACATTCCTACTACTCTGACCATTGTCTTGACATTTGGAATTAACTTACAACCAGGTAAAACTAGGCCACCTACAAAACCTGCCTTTTGGGCAGCACAAACATTTACAACAAGCACTAATGCATAATCACTATGCCAAAAGAATTGTTCATTGGTTCAATGAACTTTATCACAGAAACAACATCTGAAATCAAAACATGAACTGAATCCGATACCGGTGTAACCAAGATCATCTCGCCCTATGTTTAATACTAATAATAGTTAATCTGATTAAAAAAAAGAGAAAATCATTGAAACCAATGCTGACTGTTTCTGGCAAGTCACTGCGACACTGAATCATGCTATGCCAAAAACATAACCCGTTGAGGAGATTGTCACTCTCACTTTCAAGCTACTACAATGAACACACCAACCAATTAAAAAAAAACCCAACTTTTAAGAGTAAATGGCTAAGTATTATTTTTCACAAGAAAGCACATCTTAAACTGTCACCTGTCAAGATGAGCAATTACATGTACAACAGAGCTACAAAGAAGCAAACAACCAAAATCCATCCACATACAGCTAGCGCATGTTGAACTCATGTTATTATTATGACTCAACCAAAGGTTGAAAATAGGGAGGACATTTACACACAAAAACAATTTCATGGTCAGAACAGTGACGATACTGTTCACACACACACACACACACACACACACACACACACACACACACACACAGAGGAATGGTCTCAGTAGCAAATACTGAAATTCTCCAAAGCCCTGGATGGCATTACCAGAAATGTCAGAGAAGCAGAACCAATGAAGAACAAAAGCTGCACCCATTCCATACCCTTGGGTAAACCAGGGAGGAATCCATCACACACGCCAGAACACATCCCACTCAAACCACCATAACACCTATCAAGCCCAGGGAGGAATCCATCACACACGCCAGAACACATCCCACTCAAACCACCATAACACCTAAGAAGGTGAAAGCCACAAAGTCTACAACAGCTTGGCAGGTTCTTCAAGGCATTCCGACTTGGCTAGGATATTTTCAATTCTATCTTTCCGGCACACTGATCTTTCCACCTCGTTGGTTAGGAAGACATCTCAATCTCAGGATCAAACTTTGGGCAGGAGTACATCACAGGACAGACTCTTCTTCGCTTTTGATATATGACTTGGTATGTGTCAGAAATAAAATTTCAGATTTTGTCCTCAACAATCTTACACCATACTCTCAACTTTCATAACTTTTTTTAAAAAAAATTGTTAATCTTCTGAGATCAATGGCAATCTTTTTAATTTCCCATCAGTAATAATGCACATTAAGAGAATAAAATTAAGAATGAATTTGAAAAAAAAATGAAAGTACAGAAGAATTTCCCTTATTTTCAGGTTTTTCCACCTCTCTCTTTTAAACACTCATGTACACAACAAATGAAGAGGAAAACTTTTACATATATGCATACACACACCACAGAAAATTAACATGCCTGGAGCAAAATCATATATAACGAATGAATGATTGGGTTTTTTTTTCAAAGTCTCCTCTGCTACTATCGGATGCCCATTTTTGTTTTCAGTCCAAAAGCACTCAATGGGTCTTTTCTTTTTTTTTTCTCAATAATCTCAGCAAACCCCAAAAGTAAAAGATAAAACATCATAATAATAAAGAAACAAATTGTTGAAGTCCTCTTACTATGAACCAAATCAACCCACACAAGGTTACCACACAACGTGAATGGGACTGGACAACAAAGGCCGGTGGGAGGAAGAGAGCAGCTGGGAAGAAAGCTGACAACAGGAACGGGAAGAAGGGAATGGCTGGAGGAAAGCAAGTCAAAGAGAGCAGCTGGGAAGAAAGCGGACACCAGGAACGGGAAGAAGGGAATGGCGGGGGGAAAGCAAGTCAAAGAGAGCAGCTGGGAAGAAAGCTGACAACAGGAACGGGAAGAAAGGAATGGCTGGAGGAAAGCAAGTCAACGAGAGCAGCTGGGAAGAAAGCGGACAACAGGAACGGGAAGAAAGGAATGGCTGGAGGAAAGCAAGTCAAAGAGAGCAGCTGGGAAGAAAGCTGACAACAGGAACGGGAAGAAGGGAATGGCGGGGGGAAAGCGAGTCAAAGAGAGGAGACAGGGGTGGCGGAAGGAAGGAAGCCACCACTGTTTGAAGGGACAAACCGCTGATTGCACACACAGCCACGACACTCCTCAAGGAGAACAGCACACTGGTAGGAGAATGGAGCGATATGCAGACACTGTTAGTGCTGTATCCAACTCAAGATTATTCTTCATCACAGTCGTCTCCCCCAAACACATCACCTACCAGCACCTTGTAAATGTAATCAACACAACGGTTTAATTCTTAAACTTCACCAAATTCGCACCGCCTACCACACCCCAAAAACACACTGGGTGTCATGGCAACATGAAAGGTTACAGAGACCATGAAAAAAAAATCTGCTGCATTTTATGTTTGAATCTAGTTTCAAAAATATGCGTTAGCTAATCTGATACTCTCAATTCAATGTACATAAAATCCATACAATCTACCTTCCAATACACTAGCTAGTCAGGTACTAGAACTTCACGGTACATGAAAACGTGTCTCACAGAGTTCTGTTATGACTTATGTACAATCTCTGGGAAATCATTAACCACCAATATGGGGAAGAGAAAAGAAACAGACAGAGCATGTTGTCACCCTTTTGGCAAACATAAGAAAAGTACAAAACATCTACAGTACATTTTTGATCCAATGAAAATACACTGTTGTGGTAATGATCATCTATCAAATCTCACACACACAGTACAATTTATATATCTATATAAACACAGAAAATTGAGAAAGAACAACAGACTCATAGTCCCAAAATATATATACACACACATAAATAAAAACAGAGAGAGAGAGAGAGACTTACACAATCATAACAAAATTCAATGCTATGCCTTTGTACAAATTCTATGTGATTAGAATGAATTTTCAGCTGGTATGAATGATAAAATTTTGTGTGTTTTAAAGGGGTGTAGTACTGTCACACAAATCAAAAGAAAATACACTATCATCTGAAATGTTTTGGCATTCTTGGGTGAAAAAAAAAAAGTAGCCTTCAGGATGGGAAAAAAAAAGAAGAAAAAACATTTGACGATTCCACTGTAAACAAATCTGCACATGCAGTAAACTCTCTCAAACATTTGACGATTCCACTGTAAACAAATCTGCACATGCAGTAAACTCTCTCAAACATTTGATGATTCCACTGTAAACAAATCTGCACATGCAGTAAACTCTCTCAAACACTGCTCTACTTTGTTTCGAAGGTCAGCTGATCTAGATTTCAACATTAAACCGTGCAGTGTCGCCCCAACACGAAAATTCAGAACAAACAGCTGTGATGATTTGTAGCATGTTGGTCACGTAAAACAGCCACAACAACAGACGTCTGATATTCCCATGGCTGACAGACAAAAGGACGGTCGGTCATCCCGAAATGCCTTGGAATTGTGATTCATTGCAATAGTTTCATGTTCACATCCATGATCATGCCTACGCACCCACTCACAGCATACTTGCACCTGCATTATTGAGAAACAATACTGTCATCACTCTCGTAGACGAAAAACAAAGTAATCACGACACTGAAAAATCAGAATCCACATGTTAAAAAGTTGCGCTGAAACTAACCATTTTTATTAAGGACCAAGTAATGAATTCTCTTCTGGTCTTCTTGGTTCTTACAAGTCTTGCTGCAATCTTTTCACAATTGCGACTTTTGAGTAAAACAGCATATACAATAGCTATGATAGAGGTCTCATGTGATTTTTCAATAAATCTGATCACAGACTGATATTTACACAGGAAAATCCTCATCTGTGTGCTCAAATAGCCTATCACTGTTTGAGCTTTAAAAACAACCCTATATCGTAATAATAATAAGAAAATCCAAACAATACCCTAACTTTACAACAGCTATGAAGAATGTTCAGTTGTTGTCTCCCCTTACTTTAATTTCTGATCAGGTTTTTAGATTCAACAATAATATCCTTCAACGATCAGAATCTTAATTAAATCACTAAACACAAAGCAAATACTAAAAATAAAAAAGAATTGCAAGGGATTGTAATTCGCAAATCCTGGGTAGTCACATCTTTTAAATCTATAACAAAGCATTAATTCACCCATACAGATCTACATCTAATCCCTGTCAATGTTTTTTCAACAGGAAAATGTTAAAACACACACTCACACGCACAGACACACACACTCACACACACACACAGAGACACAGACACACACACACTCACACACACACACACACACACACACACAGAGGCAAAGCAAAACTGTTACAGGCAACAGCTAAATCATCCATTACAGACTGACTCACAAGTGAATTCTGGGTATTTTTCACTACATTAGTAATCTAGTCAGATCACTGCCATGATAAAATCTAAAATTTTATCAGATTTCAATTCTGCAGTCATTATTTTCTAGGCTTACACATCATATTTGCGGCACAAAACCAATATTTTGTGGAGACGTAAGCCTGTGACACGCCATTTCCTGCATTCGGCACTCTCATTTCACAACACTTGTCTGGTGAAATGTGTTCAAGGGTTTCCTCATCCAGAGCTAATGAATGGGCTGCTGACAGACAGGGCAATGCATGACCTGAAGACTCCCTGTTCAACACTATCCATGGAAGCTTCATTTGAAAACACCAGAACAGCTGACACTCAGTTCTCTCAAAATAGTTCATGAGCCGATAGTTGCACAGGGAATGAAAAAAGAACTTAGTGAGGAGACAAGAAAAGATAAGATGTCCAAATGATAACTTCAGACTGATTCTGTTGTGGACGGCAACCGAGAGAGAGATATATATATATATAGGAATAAATGGATCCAGTCACACACTGCCACCCTGAACTATCAAATACTATCACATTCCACAGTACAGCAGCAGTGTCTCCTTAAACCCTTGTTCTCTGGCAGATAATCATTTGGAAAGCAAGACTTGGACAGATCTTACCACGTAATAACTCATAAATCTTAGGGAATTTTTTAGACACTCTCTCCCTCTCTCACTCGTGCACACGGACTAACATACACACTCAGAGCTGACTCCAACCAAGTATCGAACATAAACGCCACAGCACACGGCTGAAATGAAAAGACAAAAAGACAACCAAAAAAAGATGGAGGTGGTGTTGCTGAAGTGACAACGGGGGTGGAAGGCAGGACAATATCTTTGGGTAAGGAGTGCAGGTCTGACAGGTGGGAAATTCACATGGGAAAGGTTCCATCCAATACATTATCCACACAGTGTACGGCTGTAAAAAAAAAAAAAAAGGTGGAGAAAATGACAAGACCCAAACTAAGGAGCATCCTGTCAAGAAGCCTAGGAGGATAACTGGTGTGGCATCAGGGGAAGTAAGTGTATTGTGCACAGGAGCACAGCAAGAAATCTGAGCAAGGGGATTACAGCTGGCAGAAGATGCAGCAGCACGGGTCCTAGGTGCTTGAAGACAGTTCCTGCGACAGTTCCATACAGAATGAACAATACAGACGGCCCACTCTACAGGACTGTAAAGTCTGCTCAATCTGAAACTGATCAGCTGATCATATTTTGTTTAATATGCTCCTTGTGAAATAAAAAGTTTAAAAAATTTTTAAAAAATGGATCTAACACTTTGTAGTAACACAGCCAAAAATAACATCCTTCTTGCCAAATTAAAACTAAAAAAAAAAAAAGGGTCTAACATTTTGTAGTTACACAGCCAAAAATTATTCAACACTTTTAGTTAGTTTCTTATATACTCAAAACCATTTCTAATGCATGTACATTCATACATCACACACATACACCAGTGCATGTGCATATAAATGCATGTACATTCATACATCACACACATACACCAGTGCATGTGCATATAAATGCATGTACATTCATACATCACACACATACACCAGTGCATGTGCATATAAATGCATGTACATTCATACATCACACACATACACCAGTGCATGTGCATATAAATGCATGTACATTCATACATCACACACATACACCAGTGCATGTGCATATAAATGCATGTACATTCATACATCACACACATACACCAGTGCATGTGCATATAAATGCATGTACATTCATACATCACACACATACCCCAGTGCATGTGCCTGTTCACAAAGGATACATTCAAATCAGAACTTTGGAGGCATTGTCACGGAGAGCACGATACAGTGAGGATACAGACAAAGTGCCACCCAGACAGACTAACTCTGACACACTGCTTACAGCCACAACCTATACCTAAACATCAGCTAACTTCCCTTTTTGCACCACCTCTACACAGAAAACACCAATGATATTTGAGCACATGGGATAATGTCTCTTTATACATACAGTGTCTCTTGAAATATCATTATCATTTGGAGAAAAAAAAAAAGAAGAAGTAACCATGTTTGTTAATTAAGCAAGAGCCAATCTGTTCTGAGATCATTCCAGAGAAGAAAAGTCAACAGATAATCAGTACAAGACCTTTGGGAGAAAGGAGGATATCACCTTCAGGTTGTCAAGGGGCTGATCGACAACTGGATACTGTCGTAACACAGTGCAGCATGACACATGCTCAATACATGGGTCTGTACCTTCGCCATCACGTTAAAATACCTGTATGGACATTCTCTCGATACCTGGGTCTGTAGCTTCACCATCACATTAAAAGACTGGTGTAGCTTTGCCATCACATTAAAATACCTGTGTGGACATTCTCTCGATACCTGGGTCTGTACCTTTGCCATCACGTTAAAAGACTGGTGTAGCTTTGCCATCACATTAAAATACCTGTGTGGACATTCTCTCGATACCTGGGTCTGTAGCTTCACCATCACATTAAAAGACCAGGTGTGGACATTCTCTCGATACCTGGGTCTGTAGCTTCACCATCACATTAAAAAAACCTGTGTGGACATTCTCTCGATACCTGGGTCTGTAGCTTCACCATCACATTAAAGACTGGTGTGGACATTCTCTCAATACCTGGGTCTGTAGCTTCACCATCACATTAAAAATCCAGTGTAGGACATTCTCTCAATACCTGGGTCTGTAGCTTCACCATCACGTTAAAAGACTGGTGTAGCTTCACCATCACATTAAAAGACCGGTGTGGACATTCTCTCAATACCTGGGTCTGTAGCTTCACCATCACATTAAAAGACCAGTGTGGACATTCTCTCAATACCTGGGTCTGTAGCTTCACCATCACATTAAAAGACCGGTGTAGACATTCTCTCAATACCTGGGTCTGTAGCTTCACCATCACATTAAAAGACCGGTGTGGACATTCTCTCAATACCTGGGTCTGTAGCTTCACCATCACATTAAAAAACCAGTGTGGACATTCTCTCGATACCTGGGTCTGTAGCTTCACCATCACATTAAAAGACTGGTGTCGACATTCTCTCAATACCTGGGTCTGTAGCTTCACCATCACATCAACCTTTACCAGCCGAGTCGTGACAAAAGTGGACGACAGGATTTCTCTCCCTTGAGGCGCGTCGTCCAAGTCCAGATGACGGACAGACAGCAGTACAGTCTGCCGTGTCGTCCACAATCAGATGACGGGAACATAAAAAATTCCTACACTTTCCATGAAATGGTCCAAGGGAAATAACCTCTGTAACTAGTCTTGGGGATGTTGGAACGAGTCGTCGACCATACTTTCAGTGGCCTATTGTGAACTTGGCTGACCCCGGCAGCTTTGAAACAAAGGAACTGACGGCGCACGCCACGTATTTCCTGTGCCAGAAAACATGTCGGTCAGGCAAAGGGTGGTAGCAAGTTCTCGTGCAATGAAGCGCTTGAAATCGTATTACAAAGTGGATCTGGTGATGATTGGAGTTGAGTGTTTGTTCTTTCCTGTGACACCTAACACAAGACCGTCAGTTGTTGTAGAGCTACCGTAAAAATAAATTAAAAAGTGGCCAAATCTGTGCGTCGGCAGGGAATGAACGGCGTGCGGGCGCGCGCGGCGCCAGGGAATGAGCGCTGTGCGCCGCGCTCGGCTGGAAAGAATTAAAAGACTGGTGTGGACATTCTCTCAATACCTGGGTCTGTAGCTTCACCATCACATTAAAAATCAGTGTAGGACATTCTCTCAATACCTGGGTCTGTAGCTTCACCATCACATTAAAAGACCGGTGTAGACATTCTCTCAATACCTGGGTCTGTAGCTTCACCATCACATTAAAAGACCGGTGTAGATATTCTCTCAATACCTGGGTCTGTAGCTTCACCATCACATTAACCTTTCCCGTACGCCGTGGGTCCCCATGGACCCACGGGGGTAATTTTTAATTGATAAAAAAAAGTTTTAAAGCTGTCTTCACTAAATTTTATGACTTTGTCAATATCGCATAGCCCCACTTATGTACCAAAATTTCTTTGTTTTTGTAAAAAAATCAAAAGAGTAAACAAACAACAAACGTCCCAGTACGTCGTGGGTCCGAGCGGACCCATACTTTCAAAGAACAAACCTTGAGCGCCGTACGTCGTGGGTCCGAGCGGACCCATGCTTTGAAACAGAACAAACCTTGAGCGCCGTACGTCGTGGGTCCGAGCGGACCCATGCTTTGAAACAGAACAAACCTTGAGCGCCGTAACGTCGTGGGTCCAAGCGGACCCATGCCTTCTAAAGACACAGAAACTGAAACCTCCGTTCGCAATCCATTTCCCGCAAAGCGCTAGCCTCAGCAGAATGGCTGACATCACCGACATAAACACGCGACTGCTGAGCATGCGGCCAAATTTTGCTACAGTGGCGGGAATCGCTCTCTCCACGTGTCTCTGGGACTGCAAGTCCGACGTCAAATTCATCAGATCTGCTTTCTAAATAATAATAATGAATATTTATATAACAGACTGCCCAGAAGACTGCTCTTTGTGCTTTACAAAAATGACAATACATGTATACATGACAACTAACGATTTTGAAAGCAGAGGTGCAGTGCCCAATTCATCAGAGTACTGTGTTTTGGATTGTAGGCCTACACACTACTTGTAACGATACTGTATGAGATACCGACGTCTCTTTTTTTTCTTACCAGCAGCAGGCCAGACCTGGTAACATAAACATCCTCCTGGTGCTCCAGCTTCTGTAGGCCAGTGTGCGCGCGCGCGCGTGCGCGTGATTGCGAGTGTGTCGGTGTGCATGCAGACGCAAACTTGCCTAATTTCACCATTATATTGTCTGCTACATACATGGAAATAAGTTATCAGCATTATCCACCTAAAAATCGAATTTCCTTTCAGTTCAATTCAACCCTATGGCTGAAAGAATGAACATCTTCGAGGCTCTGAACATCGCAAATGGCGAAGATATTGGAGAGGGTACGAAAGTTATCATTTGACGACTGTGTTGATCATTTTCTTTTGTCTACACTACATTGACATCCCTCAAAATTTTCAAATTTGTAATAGTTTGGACGAAAGTGTCCCACGGACACACTTCTAACAAAATCGGAACATCTCAGATTTTAATAGGTTCCTATGTTTAGGTTTTTCAATCTCTCTCTCTCTCTCTTGCTTAGAACAAACTGCTCCCTACCAATGTTTTTCTCACGACAAAAACGACCAAATGTTCCCTTCCACGTACCACTGCTGTTAGCATCGCCTTTTACATAAAACAAAGGCGACTAGATATGAGCGCAAGCATCAAACAGTACCTGTGGATCGCAATGACATTTTTCCATGGATGTGTGTGTGTGTGTGTGTGTGTGTGTGTGTGTGTGTGTGTGTAAGTGCGTGTGCGTGTGTGTGTGTGTGTGTTGTGTGTGTGTGTGTGTGTGCGAGAGAGAGAGAGGAGAGAGAGAGAGAGAGAGAGAGAGAGAGAGAGGAGAGAGAGAGAGAGAGAGAATGTGAAAATGTGTGCGAGTGATTTCTCAGGCTACTGAACAAATTTAAGTCTCTTTACTAAACCTATAAACCATTGTTGACAGAAATGTACTTGTGTGTGTGTATGTCTTCCCCCGTTACAGAGTGAGTGGCCTTTACATTCTGTGTGTGAGACATATTGTTGGAGTGTGCCGTGTAAATTCTTCACTGGAGGCTCTCGTTATTGAAAATTAGGCTGAAACTATTTTTAGTATGCTAAAGAAGCATCAAGTTGGATACATGTAGGCCTACAGTCACTCCTAAACACGCGTCCTCTCTTCCGTGCCCATATTTTGTTAAGTCCACCACAAGCACACTTTCCTCTCATACATATATCCGTACATACTTGCACTCAAGATCTGCACTATCATACACAGACTGACGAACATACCTGCATGCACGCACGCACATACACATGCACTCGCATACACACAGCAACACACATACAAACTTGAAAACGACACACACACACACACACACACACGCACGCGCGCCGTGCGGCGCACACGCACGCACACACACACACACACACACATACACACCAGCGCATTTTCATTTTGTGTGTCACAGCTGGTTTGATTACCACAACGTGCGAGTGGAGTGATGTTCAAAAGCCAGATGTGTGCCTGAGTGAATGTGTGCTGGCATGCGTGTACACATTGTCACCTCGATCGATGGTTTTTCACATTACAAGCATTTTGAAACAAACAATAAAGTTCATTCTCTTGCACGAAAACTCTGTTGGTGCTTATAAAAAAGAATGCTATTCCAATCCGTCTAAGACATATGACTTTCTTAAATCCGTACACAAACACAACGACGGCAAGGCTTTGTTCCTTCATGAAAAAAGCATGGGTCCATGCAGACCCACGACGTACGGCAAGGCTTTGTTCCTTCATAAAAAGCATGGGTCCATGCGGACCCACGACGTACGGCAAGGCTTTGTTCCTTCATAAAAAGCGTGGGTCATGCGGACCACGACGTACGGCAAGGCTTTGTTCCTTCATAAAAAAGCATGGGTCCATGCGGACCCACGACGTACGGCAAGGGTTTGTTCCTCCATAAAAAGCATGGGTCCATGCGGACCCACGATGTACGGCAAAGCCTCTTCCTTCACTAAAAGCATGGGTCCATGTGGACCACGATGCACGGCGCGCAAAATTTTAGGCGACGTACGGGAAAGGTTTAAAAAACCGTGTAGGACATTCTCTCAATACCTGGGTCTGTAGCTTCACCATCACATTAAAAGACTGGTGTGGACATTCTCTCAATACTGGGTCTGTAGCTTCACCATCACATTAAAAAAACCAGTGTAGGACATTCTCTCAATACCTGGTCTGTACCTTCACCATAACATTAAAAGACCGGTGTAGACATTCTCTCAATACCTGGGTCTGTAGCTTCACCATCACATTAAAAGACCGGTGTGGACATTCTCTCAATACCTGGGTCTGTAGCTTCAACATCACATTAAAAGACCCGGTGTAGGACATTCTCTCGATACCCGGGTTTGTGGCTTCACCATCACTTAAAAAGACCGGTGTAGGACATTCTCTCAATACCTGGGTTTGTGGCTTCACCATAACATTAAAAGACGGTGTAGGACATTCTCTCGATACCTGGTCTGTAGCTTCAACATCACATTAAAGACCGTGTAGGATATTCTCTCGATACCTGGGTTTGTGGCTTCACCATCACATTAAAAGACTGGTGTAGGACATTCTCTCCATACCTGGTCTGTAGCTTCACCATCACATTAAAATACCGGTGTGGACATTCTCTCAATACCTGGGTCTGTAGCTTCACCATCACATTAAAAAACCAGTGTGGACATTCTCTCGATACCTGGGCCTGTAGCTTCACCATCACATTAAAAGACTGGTGTGGACATTCTCTCAATACCTGGGTCTGTAGCTTCACTATCACATTAAAAAACCAGTGTAGGACATTCTCTCAATACCTGGGTCTGTACCTTCACCATCACATTAAAAGACCGGTGTGGACATTCTCTTGATACCTGGGTCTGTAGCTTCAACATCACATTAAAAGACTGGTGTAGGATATTCTCTCGATACCTGGGTTTGTGGCTTCAACATCACATTAAAAATCCAGTGTAGGACATTCTCTCAATATCTGGGTCTGTAGCTTCACCATCACATTAAAAGACCGGTGTGGACATTCTCTCAATACCTGGGTCTGCACCTTCACCATAACATTAAAAGACCGGTGTGGACATTCTCTCAATACCTGGGTCTGTTGCTTCACCATCACATTAAAAGACTGGTGTGGACATTCTCTCAATACCTGGGTCTGTAGCTTCACCATCACATTAAAAGACCAGTGCACACATGGAGAGATATGATTTATGAGTATGAAACTGTAATTAATTTACAGTAACCAGCCTCCCTACATTCACTGGTTTGAGTTAAGTTGGGACAGAAATGTCTCTGGAGAAATAGCCATGTTCTGGATTTTCTTAGCTGAGTGGCACCAGTAGAGGGCAGGCGCTTTCCTATAAACTTCCTTACTTTTCAAACATCAACAATGACAGCTTAATTCAGCTAGTCATGGAGGACTAACATATAAACTACCAGAGCAACATGTTGACTTATGATTGCCAAACATTTTGCAAGTTGAAAAATAACTTTTTTGTGGTTGTCGCTAAGAAAATGACAATTGCCACCTGAACTTTTACTTGGGGATATGAAAAAAAAAACCACAAAGTATTTTCTGCAGGTGTGTGAAACCCCTTAATCGTTTTGGATGTAAAAACCTGTGTGAGCACGTGTTCCATGTTGACATGGTGTAAGGAAATCAAGTCAGTACTGCGGTCAATGCCACCAGCTTGTGACCGACATCACTAGTGAGCCCAAAATGGCAGACCAGCAAACAGCCAAGAAGCTTTGAGAGGTGTAGCCTTTTTGTATTATCGCCGGCAATAATGACAGGCAAAACAAACATGGTGGATCAGACAGCTGATCCACTGTTTCCATCCTATAGACTACAAAAAACCTGCTTGACTGAGGTCATCCAGCAGTCTAAAATTTCAAATTTCATGCTCCAGTGCTCGATGGAAACTCCAGCAGACTGGATCCCTGGCGGACATCAATTTTGCTGGACAGAGGAGGCACTTTCTGTGGGTTGTGGCAGGTATGAATCATGGCAGACTGCTGTCATACAGCATTGCCTAGTCGTCAACCAGCCCCTATAACTTTCATGGCAGACTGCTGTCATACAGCCCCTATAACTTTCATGGCAGACTGCTGTCCTACAGCCCCTATAACTTTCACGGCAGACTGTCATACAGCCCCTATAACTTTCACGGCAGACTGCTGTCATACAGCCCCTACAACTTTCATGGCAGACTGCCATCATACAGCACTGTCCAGTTGTCCACCAGCCCCTATAACTTTCATGGCAGACTGCTGTCATGCAGCATTGCCCAGTTGTCCATCAGCCCCTACAACTGTCATGGCAGACTGCTGTCATACAGCCCCTATAACTTTCATGGCAGACTGCTGTCATACAGCACTGCCCAGTTGTCCACCAGCCCCTATAACTTTGACGGCAGACTGCTGTCATACAGCATTACACAGTTGTCAACCAGCCCCTATAACTTTCTGCCCCACAAAGAAACAAAATACAGGCATGCCCAGGTGCTGCTTATGCAATGGTTTTCTGACCTATCACAACGGATTTGCTCTGAAAGTCTCCAACCAACCCGTTTCTCCAAAACTGCAGGTCTTTTCTACTAGTTGTAACATCAATAGTGAGACACGAACAATACTCTTCTGTATATCCACCAGAACCTGGTGAAAAATGTTTGCCCTTCATTTTGACCATATTTGGGGCCACTGCAAATATGAACGGTCATCCAGGCCACCAGACAACCACAGCTTGGACGACCAGACAGTTGTAAGAATGTTCCATCCTTCACACTGTACACCACTGCTTCCAAGGATGACCAGACAGTTGTAAGAATGTTCCATCCTTCACACTGTACACCATTGCTTCCAAGGACGACCAGACAGTTGTAAGACTGTTCCATCCTTCACACTGTACACCACTGGTTCCAAGATCTCCCTCCACACTTTCTTCCATTCATTCCAACTTATATTCGCATGCCGCTTCAGGCCTTCACACTGCTAATGGTCAGGCCTTCACACTGCTAATGGTCAGGCCTTCACACTGCTAATGGCCAGACCTTTACACTGCTAATGGTCAGGCCTTCACACTGCTAATGGTCAGGCCTTCATACCGCTAATGGTCAGGCCTTCACACCGCTAATGGTCAGGCCTTCACACCGCTAATGGTCAGGCCTTCACACTGCTAATGGTCAGGCCTTCACACTGCTAATGGTCAGGCCTTCACACCGCTAATGGTCAGGCCTTCACACTGCTAATGGTCAGGCCTTCACACCGCTAATGGTCAGGCCTTCACACTGCTAATGGTCAGGCCTTCACACTGCTAATGGTCAGGCCTTCACACTGCTAATGGTCAGGCCTTCACTATGCTAATGGTTGGCATTGCTGCTCCTGTTTCGGCGCTCAGACTTCAGCAGCTCCTCCTGCAGGAACTGCAGGGTGGCTACCAGGGAATCCTTCTCCCTGTTGGAGGTGCTCAGCTGCTCCTCCAGATGCATCACACGCTCTTGAAGCTTGACATTCTCCACCTCCAACCCCAGGCTGCCCCCGTCCCCTCCGCTCACCCTGCGGCTGGGGGAGGACAGGTGGTTCTTGGTGATGGAGGTGATGGAGTGGGAGCGGCTCTTGGGCTGGGAGGGAGGAGGAGGGGGTGCCTGCTGCTGACTTACTTGCAGCTCCAGGTCCCGCATCTTGTCCCTGAGCAGGAGGATCTGCTCCTCATACAGCTTGTTGGCACGGTTCAGCTCCTCACACTGACGACGCAGCTGAGCGTTCTCTGCCTGCGTGTGGGTCAGGATGGCCAGGGAGGAGGAGGAGGAGGGGGTATGAGGGCCCCGGGCTTCCACTGTGTCCGTGTCTTCAGCACCTGGGCTGGCCTCTCGTGATCCACCCCTACTGGTGCCACCTGTACAAAGACATGCTACCATATACACAGATATGAAAAAACACAAAAGGAAAACAAAACAAAAAACCACTGCAAGTTATAAATAAGATAAGTCTGAAGATGAATGGGAAATGGAATTTTTAAAAAATTTCAAAACCCAACAACAAAGCACTGCAAGTTACAAGTGAGATAAATGTGAAGATGAATGAAAAATGGAATTAAAAAAAAACAAAACCAAAAAGAAACAAAGCACTGCAAGTTACAAGTGAGACAAGTGTGAAGATGAATGAGAAATGGAATAAAACAACAAGAACGACAACAAAGCACTGCAAGTTACAAGTGAGACAAGTGTGAAGATGAATGAGAAATGGAATAAAACAACAAGAACGACAACAAAGCACTGCAAGTTACAAGTGAGACAAGTGTGAAGATGAATGAGAAATGGAATAAAACAACAAGAACGACAACAAAGCACTGCAAGTTACAAGTGAGACAAGTGTGAAGATGAATGAGAAATGGAATAAAACAACAAGAACGACAACAAAGCACTGCAAGTTACAAGTGAGACAAGTGTGAAGATGAATGAGAAATGGAATAAAACAACAAGAACGACAACAAAGAACTGCAAGTTACAAGTGAGACAAGTGTGAAGATGAGTGAGAAATAAGATATAAGAAGTACAATCTCTTCTGTTCATTTATGAGTACTCTGTGCCTTGCTGGGGCAGGGAGAGAGAAGCTTATATGTCCTGGGTAGCGCACCCTGTTACCATGTATAGTCTTGTTTTACCTCCAGGTATGAAAAAGTAAAAGGCCCACGACAGGCACAACACATCTCTTGAAGTTCATTAATAAGAAGAGCAGAAAAGTGAATGAAAAATATTACCTTCTGGGTGCAAAAACCACAAGAGCAACAGAATGTTCCATCCAAAATCCAGGTATAAGAAAAGCAGCATAATAAAATACGGACGACGAAGTTTGATTACCAGAAAAACAGGAAGCAGGGGACAGAACAAATCAGGGAAGACAGTGACAGGACAGAGAGGAAATCTTCACACAGGTCCGGGGGAGGTGGATACAATACAGAACCAACCTGTGCCCATGTAGAGCTGTCATCCCAATGGCTGTGTTCTAACCTAACATAGCAGAGACATCATGACACAAAAGCTACACACCAACACAGCTGGCTACCAACCTTGTGGGATCCATCTTCAGGAGGCCATGGGTACAGAGGCCTTTGACTCAGAATACCATATCAGCCAACAACACTGCAGAATGCACAGCTAGTGCCCATTCCAATGGCCAGTCTGTCACTACTTTGTCATCCCAGGCATGAAAGTGACCAGCAGTAAAAAAGGCTGAAAAATCGGCGGGGGTCTGGGGGCCACCGTAGGCCCCCAGTGGGGCCCAGGGGCAACACCCCGGCGGGGGTCAGGGGGCAGAGCCCCCTGAAGCTGAAGCTTTTTATGAAATAAAAGGCCTAAAACTGCAAATAAACCCCTATTTCAGCGCTGTTAAGAAGGGCAAATAAGCCACATTTTCATGTTTTCAGTAATGAAAATAATACTTCAAAAGATCATATAATAATATACTTTTATATGTGCATACTGACTCATTCACTCGCATTATTTTGTGTTATTTTATTTTTACTTTTTAACATGCGCGCTGGTGACCTACTCGTTTTTGAGTGAACCAGTATTTTAGAAAGAAGAAGAAGAAAACAATGAGGCAGCCTTCGTCACAACATTGATTCAGTCGGTCAATCTTTCCACATGGAACACAAAATGCAGCGCCTTTTTCGTCTAATTTGCGAAACACATCGCCAACTCGAACATCGTCCACTTCCTGGTCTAGCCAGTCCCACCTCCAATCGTTTCTCATCCCTTTTTTTTTGGCGTGAAATCGCGACGTGCTTGACAAACTTCGGCAATTTAACGATGTCCGACAGTCGCGAAAAGACCGGATGTTGATTGACGGCGGAAGTGACCGGTTGACTCTTTTGAGAATAACAAATTGTCCAAATGGGAATAGCATCGAACGAAAGTTTATTTCAGGATTTTTCTTTTTTTTTTTTTTTTTGGGTGGCACATTTTTTGGGGGGGCGGCGCAGATGAAAAAAATGGGCGGAAAATCCGCCTTAGGCGGACGAATTTCATGCCTGCATCCACTTATAACAACAAAACCCAGGTTTATTACTAAATGTAACAAGAAAAAAGTTCACAGACATTCTACATCAAAGACATGTGAATATGCCACAAATGCAGAAAAAACCAGTGGACGACAGTAAAGAACAGAAAATTCAAAACGGCAGAGTCAAAGAGAGTCACGGAAACAAGAAAATTAGTAGCTCAGTTTTCCAGACATCTGAAATACAATTTATTCTGAAACACAAACACACACACATAAGCATACACACACACACACGAACACACGTGCGCATGCACACAAACACACACACACCACCACCACACATTTGTATGCCTTCTTGAACAACAAAAAGTGAATGGGCCAGAGAGGAAGAAATATCGCAGAAAAGTCAATGAAAAACGAGGCATACTTGTGATGTTGTAGATACCATCCATGCCTCTATTGATGTACAGCTGGTCAATGTGGCAATTCATTGGCATAGCGCTGGGATTCGATGAGGGACGATCCTCCTGAAATAGTCCCACATGCGCAGGATGGAACATGGCATCTCCACTCCAAAACAACCTCAACATGTAATCTCAATCAAATGCAACATGTTGCTATGGTACAGATCACGTATTTAAAAACACACTCTAGAAAATTCTCTTTCTCATCTTTTTTTAAAAGCTGAAAAGTCTCTGCATGGAGACTGAATGGTGTAAAAAAAATTTGAGAATGGACGTGAAACACACACACACACACAATTGAAAAAGAACACCACATGGGAAGGAAGAGAGAGAGAGGGAGAGAGAGAGAGAGAGAGAGAGAGTGAGAGAGATTCCTTCGAATAAAGACTGAAAGAATGTGATGGAATCATTAGAAATACTGGATACAGCTGTAAAGTTGTCTGTTTCAGTTTTAGTACAGCCCACTTCATTTCTTCATTCATAGAGATATAACGTTATATCATCAACCATATGTGTTCTTGAGTACACTCAATATTTACACTATTCCCATCTCTGATCTTCATGGCTTATGCTCCAACTCCAGGCATACTCGGATTTCTTCTCAGGTACCGTATTAAGGATGTCTAAATCCTGGTGCTGCCAGCTGATCATCCTCACCCAACCGACATGTTCTGGCCAATTGGTTTGATTCCTTCAGAGTCACCGGTATCAGCAAGTTCATAGGGGCTGTCGTTGGATGGACGTGGTGGCACCCTCTGGAGGGCGAGCCCACTCATGCTAGCTCCATGACTAAGCAATTATTGTTGTCAGCAGGGGGCTTAGTAGGTGGTGTCCTTCATATGTTAGATCAGAACAGGCGCCACTGAACACCACTAAAGTGACTCGGCAGAAGTGCAGTTTCTCCTCGGTGGGTTGCCTCTTGACTTGACACAGGCTGCTCCCTGTGGATTGCTGGTGCAGGGGCTGTGGCAGGTCGGGCCGGGCTGCGGCTGTGGACAGCGGGACGGAATGAGCAGCATGGGTGCACTGCCACTGAGATAACAAAAGAAGATGGGACAGCAAAACCCCCCAAAAAACCCTTATTCTGGCCCATATCTCGCATGTGTTACATTCATCTTCACTCCAACCAAAACTTCAGCACAAAACTGAAAGCAGAACGCAAGTATGACAGAAAAAAGGACGATGAGGAGGGACGCTGGAGAAGACATCGAGGTGGAGGGGTGAGGCTGAAGAAGACAGGAGAGACAGGAGGTGGGGTACTCACATCCAGCACCACCAGGAAGTTCTTCACGGTGACAGACAGGGGCACCACCTGGGGCTCCGCCTCATCTTCAATGAAATCAGACAGGGAGGCCAGCCCCGACATCTTGAAGTGCAGGCTGTAGTCCTCCACCCGCACTGTCACTGCTCCTGCATCTTTGCCACACGCCGTCTCCACTGCTGTTGTCGTTGTTGATGGTGGGGGTGGCTGTGAAGGTGGTGGTGGTGGTTGATCTGGTGGTTTGGTGGCAGTTGTTGTGGGTGCTGCAGGAATTATCAGCTTCATGCGGATGGGAAACTTGGGTGGGGAGTCCATCTCTTTGCGAGTGTCTCTTGCAGGAAACCTGAAAAAACATCCTTCCCTTTTTAGGCATGATGCTTTACATAGAGACAAAACGAGGAGGTGGCGGTGGCAGAGGAGGGGGATGATAATGAGAGAGAGAGAAAGATGGAGAGAGAGAGAGAGAGAGAATGTGTGTGTGTGTGTGTGTGTGTGTGTGTGTGTGTGTGTGTGTGTGTGTGTGTGTGTGTGTGTGTGTGTGTGTGTATGTGTTAGTGTACGCAGATGTGCTTGCACATGTGTATGTGTGTCTGTGTGAATGTGCTTTGTGTGTCTGTGTTGTTGTGTGATGGTTGAAACGTGTACCTGTGTTATTGTGCATTGCACATGTAGAGTCAGATCCAAGAATGTTACGATCTGGTATTGGTTTTCTGAACAACATAACCAAAATAAAACCTCATCAGAATGTTGTACATTAACATCTCTTGTGCATCTGTTCTTCTGTATCCTGTTTATTTTTCTCTCTATTTCCCAGTTCACAGAGTCATGACGTCTCAGCTAAGACAAATAATATACTGTGTAAATACATTCATATTGATACTCTCCATCTTCAGTACTAGATAATGACAAATTAAAAGCAAGTATGGCTAATCTGGTCATATTTATTCAGCCCTTACATCTGAATTGTACAGACAAACACACACACACTGTCACGAGGCCTACGACGTTTGACCCAACTGGGGTGGCGGAATTATTCATTTGTTTATTATCGTTGTTGTTGTCACGTGTCCGTCCCTTAGTGTGGCTTGTGGTGCGGTTGCACCTTGGTGTAGTTCAGCTCACGTTCGGTTTGCTTTCTCTCTCTCTCTCTCTCTAATTCCACTGCCGTGCTATTCATCCTGCAGGTTCACGGGTGGCTGGTACCTTTCTCTCGAACTTGCTGTCTATCGGCCTCTCGCCTGTCTTTTTACCTGTCGCACGTGCTTCATTTCTTTTAGTTTGAAGTATGCTCACTCTGTGACGTAGCGTGGCATGTTGGCCGCCATCGCTGAGGGAGGTTAGCTCTTCACTCGAGCGGAAGATGTCTCTGGGAGCGCCTGCTCCGGTCTTGGTTCTTCACCCTATCGTCGAAGGTACAGTCGGTATCTTCAATTCCTACAGTCGGCCTGTAGGAGAGGGACATCACTTCTTCTTTTTCCGCATCTGTGCCTCTGTCCTCTCGACTGGACAGAGGGCAGAGAGAGTCGTTTGACCCGCCTCTTCGGGTCACCCACGGGTAGCTGGTAAGCATCAGTTTCGTGGTTTGTTTGTTTTGGTTTGTTGTTGTTAGCCGGCTTATTCTTCTCTTTTGCGCATTTTCTTTTGTTTGCAAAATTGTAAAAGAAATATTGTTTGAGACCTTTTCTCTGGTTAATTCAATCTTTAACCTGGCCATTCTAAATTATATCCAAAATTCTTTCTCCTATTTATGCATCTGGTGATGCGGTAGTCGGTGGGGATGGGAGAGAACCTGGTGATTCAGGGTTGGTACTTGCCTGGTCTCGCTCGTCCGCCCCTGTCACATTCACCGGACTCTTATCCTTCGGCACCGTCTGTTTGTGTGTGCAAGGAGAACGAGTTTTATGTTGCGTGCGTGCGTACGCATGATTTGTCGTTCGGATGCGTGGTTGGAGATTTGTGTTATTTTGAAATGTGGCTATAAAATGTGACAATTATGCCATTGAATTATTATTTGCAAATGTGGTGGCAGTTATAAAGCGACGGTCCGCTGTGTTGGTTTATTTCCTAAGAAAGGAAATTGTTAAACGTGAGTGAGAGAAGGGTGAAGATAATTCTTTATTGGTTTTATAGCCTGTTGATTTAATGCAGTCTTTTACCTGCTTCGTGTGAGAAGACGTTAACGAACATTCCTGATTTGATTGGTTTACTGTGTTATGCTCAGGTCTGTGTTGAGCTGGTATTGTTAGTAGACCTCCCCTCGCCATCATGCGAGTGGCTGTTAGGATTTAACAGCATGGGTCAGATTGTACTGACGGCGGGGTTCCAGTGCCCTTCCTTCCCTCCCTTTCTTCTCTCCTCCCAGCTACCTTTCCCCCCCCCCCCTCCGGGGTCTTCACCCGGAGGCTGGACTGGTTGGTGCACGCTCTGGTTGGGGCCACGCTCTGGTTGGGGCCACGCTCTGGTTGGGACCGCGGACTGGTTGGTGCCACGCGCTGGTTGAGGCCACGCTCTGGTCGGGACCGCGGACTGGTAGAAAAGCCCGCCGGCTTGACTGGCCGGCCCTGATCCCCGTCCAGGACCTCCAGTAACAACGCCACGTTTCCCCCCCCCCCCCAGGACGCGCTCTTCACTGCCTGCTTGTGTGTGTCGAGGGTGTCGGCCTTGAACGACTCTTTTCAAGAACCGACCCGGTTTGGAGCACCTAGTGCGACAGGGTGCTCCCAGTAGACTTGGAGAGGCAGGGGTGTGGAGGCACTCCATGGTGTGGAAAGGGATGGATGCTGGAAATGTTTATTTATAATTGTGTATATGTTATATGTGTTGAAATGTTGTGATTGTGATTGTGTACGTCGTATGGTGAAATGTTTATTTATAATTGTGCATGCTGTGTGTGTTGGAATGCTTAATTGTGTGTATGTCGTGTGTTGAAATGCTTGATGGTGATTGTGCATGTTGTGTGTGTTGGAATGCTTATTTATGACTGTATGTTGGTGTGAATAAATGGGGTGTTGTATCGTAATCTTTATTGTGTGGTCTCTTGCGGGCGTGTGAGGTCAGTCACTCCCTTCACTCCCACCTAGACCGATCCTGTCAGGGCAGACCTCCAGGGGTCGGTCGTGACAATTGTGGGGGGCTCGTCCGGGATGTGAAGGGCTCTGACTGTCTCTCTCGTTTCGCGGAGTTACCTGTTTAGTTCTGTCTATTTTGTATACGTTTATTTTAGTTTGTCGTGTTTGTTCGTGGGTGGTTGGCTGGGTGACTCTAGGGGTGAAGGGAGTCTCTTGGTGGCCTGAAGGAACATCTGGCGTGACTGGGGAATCGAGGCGAGTCTGGGCAGAATCGACCGCGTCCAGACCTCCTTCCGCCGGGTGCCTTACGCAGGTACGGCCGTAAGTCTTGCCTTTCTGTCGCCGCTCAGTCTGCCATTCCTGTTTTGTAGTTAGCCAGTTTTTTTTTGTTTTTTTTTCCCGGGTGGTTATTGAGTACAGGGGGTTGTATCGGACGTTAGTGTCCCTTTTTTTTTTTCTCTCTCCGGATTCCGTCTGCCAGTGTGTTTTTTTTTTCGGCCAGCCCCACCGCACTGTTGCTCGTGCTGTGGAGCGCGGTGTTGCCAGAGTGGGGCAGCCGGACATAGTTTTTTTTTTTTTTTTTTTTTTTTCGGTGAGCCCCACCGCACTGTTGCTCGTGCTGTGGAGCGCGGTGTTGCCAGAGTGGGAGCAGCCGGAACTTGTCCGCACACACGCACATACACACATATACCACCCTAAAATATTTGTTTTTCAATTGGAATCGTCTTTTCCCCGTATTTGAAAACCGTAGGATATTGTTGTCATGGCAACGTCCGGTGCTGGTGGTGTGGCGACGCGTGCGTCGAAGAAGAAAGGTATTCAAAATATAGTCCCTACTATTAGTACCAGTACTTCGACTACAGTAACTTCTACTTATTCCAGTGCTGTAGCAGATAGTCCAGTGGGTACTTTTACTACCTCTTCGCTAAGGGATCTTCCTGTCGAGACCCCGACTGGCACTTCCGCTCGGAAGCGTCAGAGCATAGCGAAGCAACTGTGGGCTTCTGTTGAGTCGCAGAAACCAAAGCCCTCTCTTCTCCATGCTTCCCCTCGTAAGGAGTATGCCCCGGGAGACTTTCCTCATGGTAAGGTCGACCCAAGGGACGGGTCAGACGGGTCATCCTCCCGTGTCGGGAGTGGTGAACCCCGCCCAGGACATCACCTCCGTCCTGATGTTTCTGGAGCGACAGCGACGGGAGGATGAGGCCCTCCGTAGGGAAGAGGCTTCCAGGCAGGAAGCCCTACGTAAGGAAGAGGCCTCTAGGCAGGAAGCTCTGCGTAGGGAAGAGCGCAGGGAGGAGACTGCTAGACAGGAGGCCCAGCGTAGGGAAGAGACTGCTAGACAGGAGGCCCAGCGTAGGGAAGAGGCTGCTCAGCGTAGAGAGGAGGCTGCTAGACAGGAGGATCAGCGTAGAGAGGAGGCTGCTAGACAGGAGGCCCAGCGTAGGGAAGAGGCTGCTCAGCGTAGAGAGGAGGCTGCTAGACAGGAGGCCTCCGTAGGGAAGAACTAGACAGGATGGAGGCTCTGCGTAGGGAGGAGATGGAACAACTTCTTTCGCGGTCTCCCGCATCTGTAAATCAGGGGGTTGATCGACAGGCAAGCGATAGAGTTAGAGGCCCAAAGTTAAAGCTTCCAGAGTTCAGACCTAGTGAGGACATTGATATGTTCTTAGAGCATTTTGACAAGGTGCTAGTTCATACCAATTGTCTGAGGAACAAAAGGCTATGCACCTTTTTCTGGATTATCTGGTGCTGCAAGGGAGTGTGTGCTCACTCTAAATGAAGGCGCGTCTTATGCAGACATGCAGTTGGCTCTGCGTAAGCGTTTTCACCTTAAACCCCAGAGACGTACAGGAGGAAGTTCAGGTCCATGAAGAAGAATAACGAGACCTTCGTGCAGTTTGGTGATAGGCTGCGCAAAACGCTAGGGTACTGGCGTCAGTTGGCTAAGTTGGAGCTGGAGGATCTGATCCTCATTGAACAGCTCACCAACACTGTGTCCCCAGAGTTGAGGATCCGGATTGGCGAGACAGCACCTCAGGATTTCGCGGCTGCAATTCGTACCGCTGAGGTGTTTGCTGAAGCTCGCAGGCTTATGGGCATCGCCCAGATACGGAGAGGAAGCCCTCCACAGGATTTAGTGGCAATAAGGCGCCGACAACTGCTAGCGGGGTGAACAAGGCAGGCAGTTCATCGGGGATTTCAGCGCCCCGACTGTGTTTTCTTTGTGGTCGTCCTGGCCACATTAGGAAAGATTGTCCTAAAGCCGCTGGTAGTCGTGGGGCTAGTCCTTTCCAACGTCCTCGTGCCTCGGCTAACGTGGGTTCCATCCAGCTTCTGGTGATTCAGAGTGCCCAGTGTTTCTCTCTGTTGTTGGTTCCTCCTTGGTCGACACCATCAGGGATTCGGGAGCATCAACGCTCTTTGTTGATAAGGATTTGGTTTCCCCTGAGGCCCGGCGGGGCGCTAGTTATGATGTGTGCGGGTTGGAGGCTGGTTTTACCTCCACCGTCCTTCTGTACTCATTCCTATCTCCACCCCCTACTTCTGTGGCGAAGTATGGGCCATCGCGGTGGAGCGACCTCTGTATTCCCTTATCATAGGGAATACTATCACCTTCGCGGACGGACGCAGTCAGTCCGTGTCTACGGATCTGCCCGTACAGGCGTGTGTGGGAGTCACCACACGCGCCAAAGCTAAGAAGCAGGAACAGGAATTGCGTCCAGTTCTACAGCCGATCTCTGACGAGGTCTTGCGAGTGCCGATCCTGCATCCATTGTTCGTCTTCAGGCCAGGGACTCGGATGTCCAACGCCTACGACAACTGGTGGATCGTTCTGCTCAGTCTGCCCGACACGCCAAGGTGAGCTTCAAGCTCCACAAGGGGATCCTCTTTAGGGTTTTCACTCAGGCAGATCGTGTGGCCAAGCAGCTTGTCGTTCCCCAAAGCTTGAGAGAATCTGTTCTCCGGCAGGGCCCATGATTCACCTATGGCAGGCCATATGGGCTCAAAGCGGACTCTCGAGCGGGTGAGACGAGACTTCTTCTGGCCGGGGATGAATTCTCAGGTTAGGCAATACTGCCGCAGTTGCGATATCTGCCAACGGACAACGCCTAAGGGTCGCTTGAGGCGCGTTCCCCTAGGGTCAGTGCCACGGGTTGGGGAGCCATTCAGCAAGGTTGGGGTCGACCTGGTGGGACCCATTAATCCACCATCCAATCGCGATCACCGCTACATTTCGGTAGCGGTAGGCTATGCGACTCGATGCCCAGAGGCTGCCCGCTTAGGACTATCGATAACCCCTACTATTGCTGAAGCTCTCCGGCAGATTTGGACGCACACAGGCGTGCCCAAGAAGAAGTACGGCCGGAAGTTTGTACTGGAGAGCGATCATCATCCTCTCCAGTGCTTGGACCGGATCCGGCCAGTCAGTCGTAGACTCATGAGTTAGGCAGTGGAACTGCAGAGTCATGCGTTCACTTTCCGTCATATCAAGGGTTCCTGTAATACGGATGCTGACTATCTTAGCCGAGCTCCGTAGTCAGCACATTGGAAAATCAGTCAGAGGGACACTTCCCCTCAACCAGGGTCATATCCCCTTTTGGTCTCTGTATCAGGTGTAGTGACAGTTTTCACTTCAGTGATGTTAACGGTAGTGAATCACCAATGGTTCGGATTGTTACTTTCATGGTTGGAGGTTCGCTTAGTTGTTTGATAAATGTAGTATTATGTATTTCTCGGTGTGATTCTATCGTAGAATGTTTGTATTGGATTTATCGTACTCTGACTGTCGATCACAGAGAGTTGGGTTCGGTCCCATTGTTGTGAATTTGCACATGCGTCAAGGTTCAAAGGAGCACTGTATCTCAGAGAAACAGATGCTTTTAGAAGGGGGTTTGTCACGAGTTTGTCACGAGGCCTACGACGTTTGACCCAACTGGGGTGGCGGAATTATTCATTTGTTTATTATCGTTGTTGTTGTCACATGTCCGTCCCTTAGTGTGGCTTGTGGTGTGGTTGCACCTTGGGGTAGTTCAGCTCACGTTCGGTTTGCTTTCTCTCTCTCTCTCTCTCTAATTCCACTGCCCGTGCTATTCATCCTGCAGGTTCACGGGTGGCTGGTACCTTTCTCTCGAACTTGCTGTCTATCGGCCTCTCGCCTGTCTTTTTACCTGTCGCACGTGCTTCATTTCTTTTAGTTTGAAGTATGCTCACTCTGTGACGTAGCGTGGCATGTTGGCCGCCATCGCTGAGGGAGGTTAGCTCTTCAAATCGAGCGGAAGATGTCTCTGGGAGCGCCTGCTCCGGTCTTGGTTCTTCACCCTATCGTCGAAGGTACAGTCGGTATCTTCAATTCCTACAGTCGGCCTGTAGGAGAGGGACATCACTTCTTCTTTTTCCGCATCTGTGCCTCTGTCCTCTCGACTGGACAGAGGGCAGAGAGAGTCGTTTGACCCGCCTCTTCGGGGTCACCCACGGGTAGCTGGTAAGCATCAGTTTCGTGGTTTGTTTGTTTTGGTTTGTTGTTGTTAGCCGGCTTATTCTTCTCTTTTGCGCAATTTTCTTTTGTTGCAAAATTGTAAAAGAAATATTGTTTGAGACCTTTTCTCTGGTTAATTCAATCTTTAACCTGGCCATTCTAATTATATCCAAAATTCTTTCTCCTATTTATGCATCTGGTGATGCGGTAGTCGGTGGGGATGGGAGAAACCTGGTGATTCAGGGTTGGTACTTGCCTGGTCTCGCTCGTCCGCCCCTGTCACATTCACCGGACTCTTATCCTTCGGCCACCGTCTGTTTGTGTGTGCAAGGAGAACGAGTTTTTATGTTGCGAGCGTGCGTACGCATGATTTGTCGTTCGGATGCGTGGTTGGAGATTTGTGTTATTTTGAAATGTGGCATAAAATGTGACAATTATGCCATTGAATTATTATTTGCAAATGTGGTGGCAGTTATAAAGCGACGGTCGCTGTGTTGGTTTATTTCCTAAGAAAGGAAATTGTTAAACGCGAGTGAGAGAAGGGTGAAGATAATTCATATTGGTTTTATAGCCTGTTGATTTAATGCAGTCTTTTACCTGCTTCGTGTGAGAAGACGTTAACGAACATTCCTGATTTGATTGGTTTACTGTGTTATGCTCAGGTCTGTGTTGAGCTGGTTTGTTAGTAGACCTCCCCTCGCCCATCATGCGAGTGGCTGTTAGGATTTAACAGCATGGGTCAGATTGTACTGACGGCGGGGTTCCAGTGCCCTTCCTTCCCTCCCTTTCTTCTCTCCTCCCAGCTACCTTTCCCCCCCCCTCCCGGGGGCTTCACCCGGAGGCTGGACTGGTTGGTGCCACGCTCTGGTTGGGGCCACGCTCTGGTTGGGGCCACGCTCTGGTTGGGACACCGGACTGGTTGGTGCCCACGCGCTGGTTGAGGCCACGCTCTGGTCGGGACCGCGGACTGGTAGAAAAGCCGCCGGCTTGACTGGCCGGCCCTGATCCCCGTCCAGGACCTCCAGTAACACGCCACGTTCCCCCCCCCAGGACGCGCTCTTCACTGCCTGCTTGTGTGTGTCGAGGGTGTCGGCTTGAACGACTCTTTTCAAGAACCGACCCGGTTTGGAGCACCTAGTGCGACAGGGTGCTCCCAGTAGACTTGGGAGAGGCAGGGGTGTGGAGGCACTCCATGGTGTGGAAAGGGATGGATGCTGGAAATGTTTATTTATAATTGTGTATATGTTATATGTGTTGAAATGTTGTGATTGTGATTGTGTACGTCGTATGGTGAAATGTTTATTTATAATTGTGCATGCTGTGTGTGTTGGAATGCTTAATTGTGTGTATGTCGTGTGTTGAAATGCTTGATGGTGATTGTGCATGTTGTGTGTGTTGGAATGCTTATTTATGACTGTATGTTGGTGTGAATAAATGGGGTGTTGTAACGTAATCTTTATTGTGTGGTCTCTTGCGGGGTGTGTGAGGTCAGTCACTCCTTCACTCCCACCTAGACCGATCCTGTCAGGGCAGACCTCCAGGGGTCGGTCGTGACACACACAAACAAATTAATACATATCAAAAATGCAAGTTTTATCATGCTGAAACTAACACCAGCAGAAGAAAGCAAAACAGAGAAGACAGGAATGTGATGTAAATACACAATGACCATCATTTGGAATCATGGCATGAACTTGTCTTTCCAGTCAGGTAGAGTCCATGCCATTTACATTACAGTTAACGTACCCCTGTGGAAGAAGCAAGCAGAGAAAACAGAATTAAGAGCAAAAGTACGCCTTGCCCTCATGAAGAAGCTGGAAGGAACAACATGGGGTGCAGACAACATGACCCTCAGGAGACTGTACACTGGTAGAGTCAGGCCAGTGCTGGAGTATGGCATGACTGCATGGGGCCCTACAGCCAAATCCAATTTTGAACGGATCAGCAAGATTCAGAATCAAGCTGCCCGTATCATCACAGGAGCCATGAAGTCTACGCCAATCCAGGAGCTTGAAACCATCACAGAGCTCCAGCCCCTTGAGGACCGCAGAGACGCCAAACTCCTGACCCAGGCTGCCAAGTTCGAGAGGCTGCAAGGCCACCCCATGAAAGACAGACTGTCCCAGCCAACAAAAGGACGGCTGATGAGAGGGAGCTTCGTACACCAGAGCAGGATCCTAGAATGGCAACATCAAGATATCCTTGACCATGGACCCCAAAGTGATACCCCGGTGTCTTGCCGTCCCTCCCTGGAGTGAAGGAACCCTCCCTCATCCAGTGCAGCATCCCTGGTGTTGGCCCAAAAGATTCCCAAAGCGGCCCTGAAAGGAAGTCCCTCACCTTGAACACCTCCCTACCCAGTTCACCAAAGAGTCCTGGACTCATGTCTACACTGACGGCTCTGCAGCAGATGCCATTCAAAATGGAGGGCAGGAGTCTATGTCCAATATCCAGGAGGCAGAGAAGAAAAGATCTGCCTTGCTACCGGCCTGTACTCCACAAATTACAGAGCTGAAGCAGAAGCCCTGAAAACAGCAGCAGCCCACATCGAGGTCAGCCCCTACACCCGCCACAACGTTGTCTTCCTGACCAACGCCCTGTCCATCTTGCAGGCCCTTCAGTCCAACAGAGATCCAGAAATCAATGATCTGTCCTCCTCTCTCGCCTCCTTCTGCACAAGTCACACAGTCACCCTGCAGTGGATTCCCTCCCACTGCAACGTGCTCGGCAATGAGACTGCTGACTCCCTGGCAAAGGAGGGCACTACAAAGGAGCAGATGGACAGATCTACCAGCTACACCGAATCCAGGACCATCATCGAGGCCAAGCTGCAGAACAAGGGAAGCAGCAGCATCCACGCCACAACAGAGCAGACCCGTACTAAACCCGCTGACTCGACGAGAGCAGGTAGTCATCTTCAAAGGGTCAGGACAGGCCACATCCGCCTGAAACACCACCTATTCTCTAAACTCCGCATCGGCAAACACAGAGCAGTGCCCCTGCAGAACAGGCAGCCAAACAACAGAACATCTGCTGCAGTCCTGCCCACTCCACCAAGCACTTTGAGAGAAAACCTGGCCCGACCCAATACCAGTGGCCCGGAAGCTCAACGGAGGACTGGAGGACCTGCGACGTACTGCCACCTTTGTTGAGGAGACAGGGGAATCCATCTAAAGAAATGACGAACGAGACAACAACAACAACAACGTATCCCTGTAAAAAACTATGTTACTATCCAGGCTAATACCAGAAACAAAGGCTTCAGATGGAAACGAAAAGTGCAAAAGTCAAGTGGGCTTTTGATACAACTGGCTTGATGCAAGAGGCTGTAACTGTTCATAATGTGTATACATTCTCATCAGCGTTAATTTAAGAGAGAGAGAGAGAGATCGGAGGGATCATTATATTGTACCTTTTGGGGAGGAGAACTTCCCATAGAAGTCGTCGTAGCCAACATTACCAGGCTGGTGGAGCATAACCTGTGACACCTGCGCAGCGAAGGCTAAGCCTTTGTCCGACACCTGCAGCAACAACTCCGTTCCATCCATCTTGAACAAGACCAGTGACACCTGAAAGCAAATAGTAAAGGTGAAAAGATCAGGGACACCTGAAAGCGCACTGCCAAGACCAGGGACACCTGACAGTACACAGCAATGACCAAGGACACCTGAAAACACATATAAAGACCAGGGACACCTGAAAGTACACAGCAATGACCAAGGACACCTGAAAACATATAAAGACCAGCAACACCTGAAAGTACACAGCAATGACCAAGGACACCTGAAAACACATATAAAGACCAGGGACACCTGAAAGTACACAGTAATGACCAAGGACACCTGAAAACATATAAAGACCAGGGACACCTGGAAGTACACAGTATTGACCAAGGACACCTGAAAACATATAAAGACCAGGGACACCTGGAAGTACACAGTATTGACCAAGGACACCTGAAAACATATAAAGACCAACGACACCTGAAAGTACACAGCAATGACCAAGGACACCTGAAAACACATATAAAGATCAGGGACACCTGAAAGTACACTGCAATGACCAAGGACACCTGACACACATACATACATAAAGACCAGGGACACCTGAAAGTACACAGCAATGACCAAGGACACCTGAAACACATATAAATACCAGGGACACCTGAAAGTACACAGCAATGACCAAGGACACCTGAAAACACATATAAAGACCAGGGACACCTGAAAGTACACAGCAATGACCAAGGACACCTGAAACACATATAAAGACCAGGGACACCTGAAAGTACACAGTAATAACCAAGGACACCTGACACACATATAAAGCCAGGGACACCTGAAAGTACACAGTAATAACTAAGGACACCTGAAAATATATAAAGACCAGGGACATCTGAGAGCATCTACATCTGAAAACACACAATAAAGAGTCATGACACTGGAATGTACACAGTAAAGTTGAAGGACACCTGAAAGTACACAGTAATGAAAGAGGACACCTGAAAATACATATAAAGACCAGGGACACCTAAGAGCATCTGTAAAGGCAAGGTACATCTGAAAACACACAATAAAGAGTCATGACACTGGAATGTACACAGCAAAGCTGAAGGACACCTGAAAGTACACAGTAATAACCAAGGACACCTGACACACATATAAAGACCAGGGACACCTGAAAGTACACAGTAATAACCAAGGACACCTGAAAACATATAAAGACCAGGGACATCTGAGAGCATCTACATCTGGAAACACACAATAAAGAGTCATGACACTGGAATGTACACAGTAAAGCTGAAGGACACCTGAAAGTACACAGTAATGAAAGAGGACACCTGAAAATACATATAAAGACCAGGGACACCTAAGAGCATCTGTAAAGGCAAGGTACATCTGAAAAAACACAACAAAGAGTCATGACACTGGAATGTACACAGTAAAGCTGAAGGACACCTGAAAGTACACAGTAAAGACCAAGGACACCTGAAAATACATATAAAGACCAGGGACTCCTGAAAATACACAGTAAAGACCAAGGACACCTGAAAATACATATAAAGACCAACGACAGGTAGAGCATTTTTAAAGGCCAGGAACATCTGAAAATACGCAATAAAGAGTATTGACACCGGAACATACACCGTAAAGATGAAGGACGCCTGAAAATATGCATTAAGACCAGGGAACACACAAAGATCAAACATGCTCGAAAGTACACAGTAAAGACCATGGACACCTTTCACAGGGTACCCAGGGACGTTTGCTTCTGCAAAGTAAGGACCTTGTCAAGACATTTCTGGACTTTTTTCCGCATTTTGTGAGGACCAATATAATAACAACTTAATCACAGAATACAAAACCTACCTACTGTCACTGCCAGACCACTTAAAACAGAGAGTTGGAGACAAAGTTTTCAAAATGGCAGACGACGAATCAAGCCTGGCCCACGACGAACCAAGCCTGGCCCAAGTGGTGTAAGGAGAAGGCGTGTAGCTAAGTATCGTTTACTAAGTGTGCGTTCGTGTGTGTGCGTTTACGCGTGTGGGTTTTTGTTGCTTTGTGTTGAGTTTGCCCTCTGTGTGTGTGTGTGTGTGTGTGTGTGTGTGTGTGTGTGTGTGCTCCCTTCTGCATGTTTAAAATTGTACCCTGTGCAGTGTTCATGAAACTGGAGGCGGGTGGGTGGGTATGGGGGAGGGGATGGGGGTTGGTTCTTTTCTTCTATTCCCAAATTCTTGTCGAGCGTTGTTCATATAGTCATGTGTGTGGTGTGTGTGGGGTGGCGGTGTGTGTGTGTGTGTGTGTGGGGGGGGGGGGGGGGGGGGGGAGGGAAGATAAAGTGAGGGGGGATGTGGCTTGTGCATCTGTTTTAGTGCTTGCTCTGTGACCTATTGTTTTGATGCCTTTTTCTCAATACTGTGCAATGTTCATGGAAACTGTTATTTTTCCTGTATTGTGAAGCGCTCTGAGGATGAGTCTTCTTCTCTCATTGAAGAGCGCTATATAAGCTCGATTTATTATCATTATTTTATTATCTATGGTGAGTTTGTCACTCGGGACAATGAAGAAGTTCTAAAAATCATCCAGGATAAAAATGTGACTACAGTGGTTGGTGGGGCAAAGCCCAGTCAGAAGATTTCACTCAACGAACATGAAGGTGAGACTGGGGGTTGCAAGGGGGTGGTGGTGGTAATGTTGTAGAGCTAGATATCACTTGTATTATGCGACAGCATGCAAGCCAAGGGAAGAGAAGAGGCTGACTATAGCTCTGTGGCCGACCCAGATTTGACCTCAGCCACAGTCAGTCCTCTGATCAGTTACAGAAGGGAGGGGGATGAAGAGTGGTGTGAAGAGGGGGGGGGGGCGTGGTGAGACAGCCAGCGAGCTCGTGGCAGAGCACGTGGCCACGATTATGTCGAATCAGGGGACCAGTCTGAGCTCCCAGGCCACGTAGGAGTACTTTTCCCACTTCACTGCAGCTGTGCTCTTTCTTTGCTGGTTTCTGTGTTGCGCGTGTAGGAAGAGGCGAGTCTCACAGGGGGACATACGCATGGCAGAGGGGGGCGTGGCATTGCAAGAGAGAGAAGGCGTTATTGTGATCGTGATGTCATGAATGTGTTGTGCGTTTGAGAGTGAGCATGTGTGTGTGTGTGTGTGCCTGTGTGTGTGTGTGCCTCTGTGTGTGTGTGTGTGTGTGTGTGAGAGAGAGAGAGAGAGAAGAGAGAGAGAGAGAGAGAGAGAGAGAGAGAGAGAGAGAGAAAGAGAGAGAGGGGGGGGGGGAGATTTTGTTTCATGTGTGGAAAAAGGGAAGAAAGAACAATTACAATTCAGGACTTGTTTCTATAAAGGTAGGGAGGTTTTTATTTCATTTCCTATTTACTTTCTGATTTTATTCTTCTGCTTTTACTAACTCTTTATAACATATGTTCTGACAGTATGAAAAATTTATTCATCTCACATGACTTAGTTTTCAAATTCTCTCCCTTGACCATGCATCATGTGCTTGGAATTAGAATTGATCAGTTTACGGTGAACTATTTTTGTTTACACTTTTGACTGAAAATGTCAAGAAGTTTTTTTAAGTCATGATGTGGAGGAAAAAATGCTTTTAAAAGACCCCAAGTACTCTGATGCAGAAAAGAGCACCGAGTGCTGGAATGGAAGTAATTCACTGAAATTAAAGGACTTAAAAAGCTTCTCACGGCAAATTCAATTTCTGAGCTGAAAGACCCACACAAAATCTGCAGAATTGAGAATGTCCTTCAACCATCAAAGCAACAAAAACTGGTAGGAGTAAATACATGGGCACTACAAATTCATACAATAACTGAACACTAAAAGCATAGGAACGGTTGTCATTTTACCATTTCTCTGCCTTGGTTGTGGAGCTGTCAGCGTAGATACTGGAGGTCTCCATGTCCATGTAGGTGTCGGGGTTTGAACCAGCATCTGATCTCCTTCGTGGTTAAAGGCTGGCACCTCCTCCGTATCCTCTAGTGACAGCAATTCGTTGTCATCATCATCCGATGTGTCCGTCTGCAGCGACATCGAGTCTAGATCATCTGACAGATTGTCATCGAACGTGTTTTCAGCTTGTCCGTGAAGTTGGAAAATGCGGAAGAAAAAGCTTTTTTCACCTCGCCCCTTTGGAGGTCTTGGAGTTTTTGAGGGAGGACTTCCTCTCTAAACCGATGCCAGAGTCTGTCCCTGCCGATGTGGACATCTGTGACGACCGAATGTCAGAAGTGACAGACTGCATGCTGCTCTGCTGCTCTCCAACATATGCTGGGACAATGTTTTCGTTGGTCCTTGCCTCTGATATGGAGACTGAGGTGTGGTGAACTGAAGTATTGGTCATATTGTTGGAGGCGTCTGTGCTCAGGACTGGAATAATGTTGTTGTTCTCGGACATGCTGTTTTTGTCGGTCATATAGGCCTGGTTTGTCACGTCTGAAAGCAGAAACGTCTTCTGTGAAAAAAGATCAGTGACATATTATACGAAATCTCATTAAGACTGGAATATTCAGAGGACATTTTATTTTCAATCAATACATATTTCTGTTTCATTCCATAATGTTCCTTCAAAAACATAGAATACATACAATATGCATACAATATTTTTTTTTACTATAATGTAATACTTCTCTGTTAAATCTAAAAGGTCATTGCATAATCTCAATTGTCATGTGTACCACCATATTTGTTTGAACACTGGTAACCAATCATGCTCTAGACCCTCTCATACCTATTAACTATACATGGTCAATAATCAAATTTATCATATACGTCAAACCAGCCAAAGAATCAGTTATTCAGTGTGCAAAGGGACAATCACCTGTGACACTGTCACTCACACTGCTAAAGTACATGTATTGTTCACACAAGCAGCACACACAAAACAAACCAGTCATCAAAAATCTGTTTCTGAGCTGGAAATAAACGACTTGACTACTTGGACATGAAGAAAACATTAAGGTTAGCTCTAATCTGACCCAGAGCAGACGGTATTCAGGGCAGAGACTGAAGCTGAGCTAGAGATCTATTTCATACACAATGAATGTTGTGTCCCATCTTCAAAAGAGACTTGGTTATCATTGATATATTGTTTTTCAAACATCTAGGGGAGTGCATTACATTCAAAGTGTGCTTAAGTGCAAAAATTATAATACTGTTGAAAAAATAAATGCCCTTGATATATACGTCAAGCGCAACAGCATACCTTGGGGGGGGGGGGGGGGGGAGGGGAGGGGGGGAGGGGGAATGTGCAATAACTGACAATTGAGAACAACACAAACAATCCTACACATTCTGAAAGGAATCCAACATCATCAGGTTTCCTAACAGTGAAGGATACAACAAAAGTTCCACACACTTAACCCGGAACTTATCACTATCACAGGCTTTCTGACAATAAAGACCACTCTTAAAACCTACCATCATCACAGATTTCCAGGCAATTAAGAACTACGCAGCATAATCCCACACAAGATGAAAGAAACCTGCCATGAAACAAATATAACATACTCCAACACACATATGGCAGGAACCTACCTTTATCATGAAATTCCTGACAATCCCAGTCCCATGTATATGGCAGTAACCTACCACTGTTCACAAGTTTCTTTACAATGAAGAACACGAACACACTACAAAACACATAATACAAAAGAAATGTACTGTTATCACATTTCTTGGTAATAACAACAAAAACTCGCATAACCCCAGGCATTAAAAAAGGAACCTACCATTTTCACTTTCCTGCACCACGACAGTGTCCACCGAGGGTGGCCCAGCACCAGTGCTGCCCCCTGTGCCAAACACCTCCAGGAAGTTGGGCAGGCTGGGACTGAAGTCATCGGAGAAGGTGCGCTGGTGCATCTGGTAGGGGCAGATGATGGCCAGCTCTGACTGGTCAAAGTGGACAGGCATGTGCACAATGGACGTCTGGGTGGAGCCCCACAGGGCCAGGTCGGCAGCCAGCTCCTCCTGGAACTTGGCAAATGACTCGGACAGTCGCATCAGGAACAAGTACTGGTAGTGATTCACCTGCGTGCGCATCTTGGCCCCAAAGTGGCAGAGGATGAACACCGTGTTGTCCGCATGGGGCTGCTGCAGGTTCAGCTCCTCGGACTGAAGGGAGTGGCAGTCATCAAAGCTTTCCCGCTGCTCACTAAGTGGCAAGTGGCCTGGACGCTTCTCTGCCTCTTCCGACTTGCTTGGCAAGGGAGAGTCGGAGTTGCTGCCCTGTGGTCAGACCTCAAGGTGGCGGTGCTTTGCACGGAGAGGCGGGGTGCAGGGTTGTGGGTAATCCCCAGCCACATAGTGAGGGGGAAGGCTTCCACACAGGGCACGGGGCGATTCCTGAAGTTCTGGACACCAATGAACTCCACCCATACCTAGAACACACAGATCTCTGTGAGACCAGTGTGTCCATTTTCTTCATGAATACATTCCACGTTTAACATTTCACTGCCATTCCATTCTACCTGCTAAGACAACACATATCACTTTGTTGTAGGCAGATAAACAACAGCTCAACACATATCACTTTGTTGTAGGCAGATAAACAACAGCTAACTCTTTATCAGCTTATTATACACTACAAATGCAACAGAATCTGTCACAAATGAGATGCCATTTTAAGGTGTAAAGTACCAGCTGAGCGTTTCACTTCCTTCACATGTGCACAGTTAGTGGTACAGCAAGTGATAATATATTTCTGTTCACTGTCTCAGAAAAAGACACGCCCCTACTTCTTCCACCTTAGCCTTCAATCATCATGGCTTACAAGCTAGGCCCAACTAATGATCTTGGCAAAATCGGAAATGAAATGAGGTAGGGAACAGTAAACGATAAACAGTAAACAAGTGGGGTACGTTTTGCTCCCATAAGGAAACCTAACACAGAGTAACTTTTATTCAAGACTGGCACAGCCTTTTAAACTTGAATAAAGTCAGACAAATACATAGACGAACAATCTAATAGTGGGGGAAAAAACAAGCGCAGGCCAACAACTGAACTGTCTGGCAAAGATTTGGACTTGAGGGGAGGAGAGAGGGGAAGGGAGTTTGAAGATGGAGAAAGTGGGAAAATGAAATTAAAAAAAAAAAAAAAAAAAAATGTTACAGATATGAAAACTCTTCTTAGCTGCATAAGGGAACCATTGCAATCCCTTTTGAAGGCAGATATATTTGTATTGCCTGCTCCGAGGCCTTTCGCCCGCTGGATCGGGACTCATCAGGGAGACACGGCTGGTTGTGTCTGCGCTCCCGGCGTCAAATAGAGACATACCACAGTCCATAATACTGTGGTGTTCTCACCACCATGGGTGCAAAAAAGAATCCAATAGCACCCCCAGAGCAGCCAGCGAAGAGTAGTAAATGCAACCAAACGAAAGTGTGGGAAGGAAAAAAAGTTGCTGTAAAACTAAAGACATTATGCAAATAATATAAAATGTAGGGGACAGTCTTTGAGCCTACGCCTGAGGATCCACCCAAAGATGCAAGGGAGATCAAAAGACAAACACACAGACGGACAGAAACAAATACAAATAACCTCAATTTAATCAAAGCAAAATCGTTAATGAAATGAGGTAGGGAACAGTAAACGATAAACAGTAAACAAGTGGGGTATATTTTGCTCCCATAAGGAAACCTAACACAGAGTAACTTTTATTCAAGACTGGCACAGCCTTTTAAACTTGAATAAAGTCAGACAAATACATACACTTTCTCCATCTTCAAACCCCCCTCCCCTCTCTCCTCCCCTCAAGTCCAAATCTTTGCCAGACAGTTCAGTTGTTGGCCTGCGCTTGTTTTTTCCCCCACTATTAGATTGTTCGTCTATGTATTTGTCTGACTTTATTCAAGTTTAAAAGGCTGTGCCAGTCTTGAATAAAAGTTACTCTGTGTTAGGTTTCCTTATGGGAGCAAAACATACCCCACTTGTTTACCGTTTATCGTTTACTGTTCCCTACCTCATTTCATTTCCGATTTTGCTTTGATTAAATTGAGGTTATTTGTATTTGTTTCTGTCCGTCTGTGTGTTTGTCTTTTGATCTCCCTTGCATCTTTGGGTGGATCCTCAGGCGTAGGCTCAAAGACTGTCCCCTACATTTTATATTATTTGTATAATGTCTTTAGTTTTACAGCAACTTTTTTTCCTTCCCACACTTTCATTTGGTTGCATTTACTACTCTTCGCTGGCTGCTCTGGGGGTGCTATTGGATTCTTTTTTGCACCCATGGTGGTGAAAACACCACAGTATTATGGACTGTGGTATGTCTCTATTTGACGCCGGGAGCGCAGACACAACCAGCTGTGTCTCCCTGATGAGTCCCGATCCAGCGGGCGAAAAGCCTCGGAGCAGGCAATACAAATATATCTGCCTTCAAAAGGGATTGCAATGGTTCCCTTATGCAGCTAGAGAAGAGTTTTCATATCTAACATTTTTTTTTTTTTTTTTTTTTAATTTCATTTTCCCACTTTCTCCATCTTCAAACTCCCCTCCCCTCTCTCCTCCCCTCAAGTCCAAATCTTTGCCAGACAGTTCAGTTGTTGGCCTGCGCTTGTTTTTTCCCCCACTATTAGATTGTTCGTCTATGTATTTGTCTGACTTTATTCAAGTTTAAAAGGCTGTGCCAGTCTTGAATAAAAGTTACTCTGTGTTAGGTTTCCTTATGGGAGCAAAACATACCCCACTTGTTTACCGGGTAATGATCTTGGGTTTTTTAATTTGTCGGGGTTTTTAATTTGTCATCTTTTTTTTTTTTTTGCTGCCCCAACTTCTGTGCCAACTCAGTGGCAGTGCATCTACGCCGCTCATTCCGACACCCCGTCCACGGTCACAGCGCAGTCAGTCCGGCCGCAGCCACGGCACAGGCAGTTCACAGGGAGCAGTCAATGTCAATTCATCAAGAGGCAACCCACTGGAGGAGACACTGCACTGCTGCCGAGTCACTTTGGTGGTGTTCAGTGGCGCCCGTTCTGATTCAACATAATTATGCAGGACACCACCTACTAAGCCCACTACTGACGACAATAATTGCTTAGTCGCGGAGCCGGCATGAGTGAGCTCTTCCTCCGGAGGGCACCACCGCGTCCATCCAACGACAGCCCCCATGGACTCGCCGATACTGGCTACCCCGACAGAACCAAACCCAAGGTCACAGACGTGGAGAGGACATCGAAACCAAGGTCACCATGAGAGAAGGGCATGAAGGGCAACAGAATCTGAGACTTTTTTTTATGCTGATCGATGAGAATGAGGATGATAAAGATGAAGCTACAAATTTCCATTTCGGTCTGAGACTGTGTGACAGGGCTGTACTCTACGCTTCCTTTCATAATACATCCCAGCGTCAACCAGGCCAGAGAGATACAGATACCTGCAGTGTTGATCAGGAAATTTGAGCAACACTATCAGAGACGCATCCATTACATGGATGAAACTCAACTGTGTGGTCCCAGTCTTCCCAACTGAGCCCGTAGAAAACTTAACTCTGGGTTGGAGCCGGTCAGGGCATAAAAATCCCACATGATTCTGATGGGAATCGAACCGCAACCTCCCAGCCAGGAGTCCGCGACGCTAACCACTCGCCACAGTGGCTGGTTTAATTTGTCACTGTTGTGTGACTGCCTATGTTGTGAGGCCCAGCTAACGATATTGCTTTTTTAAATTTGTCATTGCGTGACTGCCTATGTTGTGAGGCCCAGCTAATGATACTGGGTTTTTTTATTTGTCATTGTGTGACTGCCTATGTTGTAAGGCCCAGCTAATGATACTGGGTTTTTTTTATTTGTCATTGTGTGACTGCCTATGTTGTGAGGCCCAGCTAATGATACTGGGGGTTTTTATTTGTCATTGTGTGACTGCCTATGTTGTGAGGCCCAGCTAATGATACTGGGTTTTTTTTATTTGTCATTGTGTGACTGCCTATGTGTGAGGCCCAGCTAATGATATTGCTTTTTTAAATTTGTCATTGTGTGATGCCTATGTGTGGGCCCAGCTAATGATACTGGGTTTTTTTTTATTTGCATTGTGTGACTGCCTATTGTTGTGTGCTAATGAAAAAATGACCCTGAGCCCAACCCCTTCACTGGCTGAAAAACTTTTAACCTGAGGAGTGCCTTTTAAGCCGTCAGCTGACGCCGAAGAAAAAATGCTTTCCCAGTGTCACTGATGTCATGCATTTTTCTTGAATTTTTCATTCATTACTATTTCTATCAACAGACTCAAATAGAGTGTGCGTAGAAAGCTTATATGTCTTTTAGTCTTAAAATAATAGTAAATGACCACACGTGACGGGAAACCCCAAATTTATTCATCACGACTGGATGACCAGCCAGCACTTCGTCTCGCTTGCAAAGTTGGCGGCGCAACCTTCGACAAGCCCAGCGCCCAAAAAATCAACGTATTTACACACTGAGCAGGCTCTGCTAATGATTTTGACAAAGACAAAAATCTTTTATTCAACGACTCACTCAAGCATGAAGGTGAGATGATGATAGTGGTGGAAATTTGCCGACCTTATTCGTCAGTTATTGAGTCGGGCTGTGTGACCTCAGTGTGTGTTCAGCTGACTGTGTTTAACGAGCTAGCCCTAGTGTGTACTCTGCACTGTGTGCCAGTGGCCAGTGATGTGAAAGTCAGCGCGAGAGGGGAGCACGGCCTGCTCGTGGCGTGACACGGGTGCTGAGGAAGGTTGGGGAAGATGAGGAGTGAAAGGAGGGTTTGAGTCCAGCAAGGGGGCGTGGTGGGGAGAGGGGGCGTGGTCGTGGACTGACCAGTCTGCACAGAGACCGAGCGTGTTGATAGACTTCTAAACTGTTTTACTTTCATTTTACAGGTGTAGTGTGACAATACAAAAATTTAATTTTCAACTTTTTTGCTTTGTGTTCTTGTTTGGATGTGAAGATGTAGTGGTAAATTCATATGTTTTTGATCGTGCAAAAAAATCTATCCAAATCTAAATGCCTAAATACTTTTTTATTATCAAATTTTAAAAAAAAAAGAAGCCCAGATTCAAAATCTTCATTCAATTTCCTTCAAAAATTATATAGATTTCATTTTTATATCTTTGTAGTTTCTGAGCTAGAATTTTTTGTTAATTATTACCCCCAAATCATTAGATTTCCCTGGTACTGGGAAAGCCTTTGGTTTTTTACTATTTTTAGGCAGTGAATGGGTTAAATACCTGCCCTTTGCCAGCAAAGGCACACATAGTGGTAAGCACTGCACTGTTTGGTTAGGTAATGTCACCAAACCAACCAACCAATCTATTTTAACTGGGTGAGCACCCTGCAGTCTGGTTAGGTAAAGTCACCAAACCAACCAACCAACCTAACATACTGGGTGAGCACCGTGCAGTCTGGTTAGGTAATGTCACCAAACCAAACCAACCAAACCCCCAACATACTGGGTAGCACCGTGCAGTCTGGTTAGGTAATGTCACCCAACCAACCAACCAACCTAACATACTGGGTGAGCACCCTGCAGTCTGGTTAGGTAATGTCACCAAACCAACCAACCACCTAACATACTGGGTGAGCACCCTGCAGTCTGGTCAGGTAATGTCACCAAACCAAACCAACCAACCTATCATACTGGGTGTGCACCGTGCAGTCTGGTTAGGTAATGTCACCAAACCAACCAACCGTTCCAGATGCAGCCCCCACACATCACAGAGGCATCCATCTTCAAGCTATCAGTGGTCAGCGTGTGGGTCACGGCTGAGTCTGGCCACTGCAGGAGATTGGAATCAGACTCCAGGAAGACTCTTGACCGTCTTGTCCAGGTACGGGTTGTCCTTGCTCCCTGCTGGTTCTCCAGCTGCCAGGGAGTCAGGCGGTGGGGTAGTTCGTCGTTGGGGAATTCGGCCGTGTGGAACAGGTGACTGCCGTAGTACACGTCCAGGGCCTTGCGCAGGTCTTTCAGCGTCAGTTTGTCGTCCATGCGGCAGTTGGATGCCGTGAGCTTAGAGATCTGCATCTGCAGGGCTTCAGGTCGGTCTGGCTGACCTTCCACCTTGGCCTCTCCAGGAACCACCACCTGAGGATTTCATGAACAATGACCAGTGCGACAATCTGCACCTACCTCATGCCTATTTCAAATTTAAAAACTTTTAAAATGATACGAAAAAGGAGCTGCTTTCCTTCCGGCTTCAAAAAGAAATAGTAAGATGGGGGGAAATGTTTTCTTCCAAAAAAATAGATCTTGTTACAAAGGGCCCTTTTTGATTAGGGTTGGTTTGTTGCCTGCTGTCACCATTACACTATCCTGGATTTTTTTAAAATTTCAGATGACGAACAAAAAAAAACAGAATCACAAAAAACCAAAAAACTGGGTATACACCTAAAACTAAACATGCAAACAGCAAAGTAGATACCCGGACTTGCCCCAACAGTAGTAATTTTAAAACCACTGCTCAAACCCCCAACCGTTCCTTCAACAATCTACGGGATACTTGTTTTTCCAAACTTTCCCCCACATCTTCCTTCCCCTTGGTTTCACCCCCCCTTTTAAAACCAAAAGGTCCTGTAAGAGTCTTTTCTATGGTGATACAACCAATGCAGGACACTTGCCCTCAGTACAATTTTTTTTGTTATAGACTCACCTCACCTAAAGCATAAACCCAAGCACACGTTTGTTCCATTTTCAGTTCACGCTGTTCTTCGTCTCTCAAGTTCTGAACGCCGATGCTCCTGCTTAAAAATTCCCAAATAAATACATATAAAAAAAAAAAAAAAACCTGTTTTGTTAAACTGGTTGAATAAAAAGGAAAAAAATAATTTTGTTGGCCCCAATGTGTTTTGCCTGCTGCTACATATCAGAGGAACCCTTTGAAACTAAAAAAGGGGGGGAAATCTTGCTGCAAAACCTTTTTACAAAAAGAGTAAACATGTTCCAAAAGCCAGACATCTACTACAGGAAAACATTTTCCCAGAAAGCCAGACATCACTACAAAAAAACATTTCCAGGAAGCGAAATTACTACAGAGATAAAACCATTTTTCCAAAAACCCGGCACACTAACAAAATAAAAATTTTTCCAGAGAAAAAAAATCTCTAAAGGGAAAAAGAGCCTTTTACTGAAAGGGCCTAACTGAAAATTCCGGGGTTCTCTCTCCCTGGGCAAAAAAAACCCCGAACCCATTGCGCTTGCTGTCAGTGTTCTCAAAAAAGGTGTAGACTTTTTCTGCAGTGGCATCCCACCCTGTGCTGCCCGGGCCGGGAACCCACGGGGTTGATAAACATGCTTCTTATTGAAAATGACCTGGGCATCAGGGCCTCCACTGATTTTTAATTGTGGGGAGAGATTTTTGAAATTAAATCTCTTTTCATTGACAACTGACCCTGGGCATCAGTGCCCCCACTCGTTTTTTTAATGGTGGAGACCTGAAAAACATGCTCTCTTCACTGAAAAACCCGACCGGGGCATCAGGCCTCCACTTGATGTTAATGTGTGTGGGGAACCTTGTAATAAACATGCTCCTTCACTGACAATGACCGGGGCATCGTGTTTCCCCTCTGTGTCAATGTGTGTGAGAGACCTTGTAAAAACTGCTCTCTTCACGGAAAACTGCCCTGGCATCAGTGCTTCCAATTTGATTTTTTTAAATTTGTGTGAGCAGACTTAAAAATAAACATGCCTCTTCACTGACAAACTGCCCCGGGGCCCACGGGTTTCCAATTTGATTTTAATGTGTGTGAAAGACCTTGTAATAAAATGCTCTCTTCACTACAAACTGACCCGGGGGCCATCGGTTTCCTTTTTGATGTCAACATGCTCCAGGGGCCCTGGTCCCCCAGGTCCAACAAACCTGAAAAACACCCCACACACCCCACACACACCCAACACACCCCCCTCACAACACCACACACACCCAATGAATGTGTAAGGGGGCCCCTGTCCCCCACTGTAAGCAAATGAAGGGGCTGAAAATCACCACCCCATTTCAAATCAAAAAAAAAGTGCAGCCACTTATGTTTTTTTGTGTACACCGTAAAAATTACAAAAATACATGTAAAATAAAAAGCGACTTGGGGCACAAATGGGTGAATTCAACGGAAAAAACAAGAAAAAAATTATCCCCAAAAAGAAATGAGCGGAATTATTTCTTTCCTGTGCCAGTGAAAAAACACCCAAAAATTTTTTCACATTTACAGGGGATTTTTTTAAAAAAAATTTTTTTTTAGTTTAAAAAAAAAACAACTTTCATTGTTCAGCATTCTTGGTGTCTTTTCATCAAAAAAGCAATGTACGCCCCAGACAGGAAAAGCATCAAAATGCTGTTCTTTTGTTTTACGTTTAAAATGGTTCTTTATGATCAAACTTTTGGGTTTTGGGTTCTTTATGGTTTTAGGGCCCACTAGGGGCGGCCCGAAGGCGACATTGCAAGGGAGACCCCCCACTGACCTTTAGCGAGTGTGAAGAGGAAATATGGGTCCACACGGGGAAGGGAAATCCAGCGTTGTCTTCACCCGGGTTTCCAGCAGTCCCATTGGCGTGAGAACTGCAACACCCCAAAAAAACAACATGTAGGAAGATGATAAAAAGATCATCATGATAATGAGTAGTGATGATGTGCTGGAGTGGCAGAAAATTTTGAGTGCTTACCCTTTAAGCAAGTTGCAGCAGACAAGGTACACTTAGCAACAATGGTTTTCTGATGAAAACAGATTCATAACAATAAAAAAAACAACAACAAAGCCCTCCCTCTCTCTGTGTGTGTATTGGTGCATATGCATGTATGTATGTGTATGCATTCACATGTGCATGTGCGTGCAAGGGCTCCCGATTCATCGCGTTTGTGTGTCATACACACAATGGAACTGGCAAATGCATTTTGAAACTTCAGAGTGGGGGTAGAAAAGCACACAACAAATCTTTACATACACTGACACATGAAGGAATCTGACCAGTGAAAAGATGGCAAGCTGAGTAGCAGGCTAGACTATACAACATCAGCTATTAAATCCACAAGACGAAAAGTTGTCATCATTGGGTCATCAATTTTTCAACATTTGCAATAGCGAAAAAAGAGCATGTACTGGTATAAATACCCTTTGAAAAACAAGAAAAAACTTTCAGGGGGTGAGCTACTCCCTGGAAACAAAATTGTGGAAAGCGCTTTGTGTATCAGGGATGAAAACAGTTTTTTAAAAAAAAGAGGAGATTGGGCGGGGGGGGGGGGGGGGGGGGGGGGGTCAGGGGGTCACCATGGGCAACAGCCCGGCGGGGGTCAGGGGGCAGCGCCCCCTGAAGCTGAAGCATATTTTGTATTAAATAAGGCATAAAAATCTTTAGAAATCTCTTTCTTGCTTCTAAACAACTCATTCTATAGAACAGCTTTCAACACCATGAAGACTGAGACTGATGTGGAAAGAAGCTATGTCAATTGAGACAAAGCAAACATTTAGTATGATGAATCCTCAGAACTGTAGCTAAAGAAAATTTGACAAACAGTGCTTTCAGGACATAAAGAATAAGGCCTGTAGATAAGTAAATCAGAGTGGGAAATCAAACTAAGTAAATCAGATGTATGAAAACGACTGCTGGACTTCAATAAACACAATATGAAAAATGATTACTTTGAAGTCCTTTTTAAAAAAAACACTCAAGCTTTTGGGCCTTAGACCCTTCGTCAGGAAACACTAAACACAAAAAAGAACAAATGACATCAAAACAAACTGATGTCACAACAGTACACCACACACAACCCCCCCCCCCCCCCCCCGCCCACTTCCCCCTTACAACTTATCATACCCCCCCCCCCCCCCTTGACAAGTTTGTGTGTGTTGGGAGGGGGGGGGGGGGGGTGTGTGTGTGGCTTGTGTGTGTGTGTGAGGTGGGGTAGGGGACTGGGTGGGGGGGGAGGGGGCGAAGTGTGTGGGGTATGTGTTGTGGGGTGGGGGTTGGGGGAGAAGGAGGAGTAGAGGAAGTATAATATGTAGTGGGGGAGTGGGCTGGTGGAAAAGGATTTCATAGAGGGGCTGTTAGCAGACACTTAACACATGTAGCAAACGTTTGCATTATACCAGGGGAAAAGTGTTACACAATACTGTTGTGACATCAGTTTATTTTGATGTCATTTGTTCTTTTATATTCTTTTTGTCACTTTGACGTTTTTCCCTTGCTTGAAGACTCTACGAGTGGAAGTACTCAATTCCTCATCTCTCCAGTGGGTTCGAAGTTGTTTTTTTCCTCCGTGTTTTGTTATCCTGTTTTTCCCTTGTGTTTACTGTTTAGTGTTTCCTGATGAAGGGTCTAAGACCCGAAAGCTTGAGTGCTTATCATTTTTTTTTGTAAAAAAGGACTTCAAAGAACTCATTTTTCATATTAAGTAAATCAGAGTTAGAATCAAAACTACCATCGAAATGGAACTTGTAGAAAAATCAGAGTAGGAGTCAAACTATCATTGGAAATGAAACGTAGATTGTTGCATACCCAATGATCTGAAAACATGCTGTGATGGTGTGGGAAACACACAACATTTTCTGTTGGTGACTGGGACGCTCGATGTGATCTGATTGCCACAACTACCAAAGTAGACACGTTTTTGGCAAGGCTCGCAAAACACTTCAAATTCGCCGTCACTGTCATGTTTTCTTATTACATCCGTGACTCTGCGGTCACACACGTCCTTCTGCAGCCACTCGGTCTTCTAGTGGTTCACATACTTCTTTCTTTTCTTTTTTTTTCCGTTTTGTTTGCACTGGCGGCAAACTCTCGCTGTGAATCGACGCCATGATGAGAAATGATACTGGAAGGAAGCAGAATGAGAACTACGCCGTTTGAGAACATTACCGACAGAGAAGAAATTCACTGTGCAGACAAGTTGAGATCGTTTCTGAGCTTCACTCTTCGAATAATTTTCGGCGGAGACTTTTTCTTTCGGCGGAGATCCGAAAAAATAATGGCGGAGACGGCGGAAACGGCGGAGGAGTTTTCATCCCTGGTGTATGTCTGTGTCCCCTTCTTCTTTCTTTAAACATCCGCCATCATCATTTTGATGGTTCTGATGTGAATAAAACTGGAGGGGGGGGGGGGGGTCCACTAGGCTGTTGACATAGAACATGTAGGACTGGCAGTAGGGGGACTTGTGGGGTGGGGGTGGGGTGGTAGGGGAGGGGGGGGGGATGGGGGGGAGTGGGGGGAGGGCACTGGTTGGTCAAATGTGTGTGTGTGTGTGTGTGTGTGTGTGTGTGTGTGTGTGTGTGTGTTGTGTGCGTGCGGCGTATATGTGTGTGTGTGTGTGTGTTCGTGCTGAATGCATGTATGCGAGCCATAGTGAATGCATAAAAAGAAAGTATGAGTGTTACACCTGTAAATATGTATTTAAGTGTGTGTGTGCGAGCATACATGCATGTATGTATGTGCTTGCGCATTTGGGAACAAGCATATGGGAGCAAGGTTGCGCATCATGCACATGAAAATGCGAGAGAGAGAGTGTGTGTGTGTGTGTGTGTGTGTGTGTGTGTGTGTGTGTGTGTGTGTGTGTGTGTGTGTGCGCGTGCGTGCGTATATGTGTGTGTGTGTGTGTGTTCGTGCTGAATGCATGTATGCGAGCCATAGTGAATGCATAAAAGAAAGTATGAGTGTACACCTGTAAATATGTATTTAAGTGTGTGTGTGCGAGCATACATGCATGTATGTATGTGCTTGCGCATTTGGGAACAAGCATATGGGAGCAAGGTTGCGCATCATGCACATGAAAATGCGAGAGAGAGAGAGAGAGAGAGAGAGAGTGTGTGTGTGTGTGTGTGTGTGTGTGTGTGGTGCGTGCGTGCGTGCGTGCGTGCGTGCGTGCGTGCGTGCGTGCGTGCGTGCGTGCGTGCGTGTGTGTGCGCGCGCGCATGTTTATGTGTGAAAAGTGTGTGAATGTATACAAGTGTTCGAGTGTGTGTGTGTGCGTGTGCGAGAGAGAGGGGGGGAGAGAGAGAAAATGTATGAGAGTGAGAGTGACTGTGTGTATTGTGACTATGTCTGCATATGTGTGTGTGTGTGCGTGCGTGCATGTGTGTGAGCATGTATGCATGTTTACTTTCATTCGTGTGTGCATGCACCACACATGTGTGCAAATGTTTGAGCGTGTGTGTGTGTGTGTGTGTACGTGCAAACATGCAAATGTGAGGCAAACAGACCACAGTATGTACATATAATTACTATGCAAGCAAGCTTGCTGAGTATGTGTGCATTATCAGTGAGTGTTTGCTAATATGCATCTGAATGAGTGTAAACGATGGCAAAAGCGTGTATATGCACCCGCTCCTCCTTGCGAGCAACTTGAGCATGTAGCAACTCACCAGGGTAGTCTATGCCGTCAGGAAAATAGTACTCAGTGTACTCCATGTGTACCACGGACATGTCTGCTGGCAGGTGGAGTTGCTTCTTGTCAGACACCATGAACTTCTGGTGACCCCCGCGCTTCGTGTTGGGCGTGGACACCATGTAGATCGTCAGGTCCTCCACCTGGAACGCAGCGTCCAGTCCATCAACTATCATGTAGAAAGCACTGGTACTTGACCTTCTCAACAATGCCTAAATTAAAGTGTCCTTACACTTCAGACTTGGGAGGAAGTCTTCACATGAGGATAAGCCTGCTACACAGACAGAGAAAAGACTATGCAGGGTATGGCGGCGTATGTGGAGCCTGGAACAAGTGGACTATAATACCAATGAAGGGGACAGAAGGTGAGATCCCCACCCAAAAATACATACGACTCATACACGCACATGCACACACACAGCATGGAACAGAAACGGATTATGTGTACGAGCCCAAACTGTGCACAAAAACCTTGGAGTGGTTTGTGCATTTATACATTGTTTCTGATGTCACAGGTGGAAATCCTAGAAACAAGCGCAAGAATTGGTGCCAAATTGTTCTGCGACAACTGATTTTTAAATCTGGCCTTACTTTAAGAGCATACTGTATCTCAGGTTTACAGGAATTACGTAGTGTTTTGGTGCACATCCCCACGTGACCTGAAAATCAGGAACATGCAGGAACCTAATGCAATAAAAAAATTAAAAAAATTTTAAGTGACACAGGCATTCAGGACAGTGCAAACCTCAGTTCAACCCTGTAATCCCAATCCACACCATGGACAAATCCTTGAACCACACTTTGTTTTTCCACGTTTCGTTAATATCAGCCTAAAGTTCTGCGTAATGTTCTGGCAGACACGCAAATCAACAAATACAGGGTTAGAACATTAAAACTTCTTGGTGGGGTAACAAGAATGGTCACATCCAGTCACAATCCACGGCAGCAAGCCAATCAAGACAAACACATCTGCAGAGCAGACGCCTTGCAGTAAGAGAACACCCATGTCATGACCAGAGGGACTCCCTGTCCAAATCCATCTACAGACCAACACCATCCCCTCCCTCTCCTTTCAATCCATCTACAGACCAACACCATCCCTCCCCTCCTCTCCTTTCAATCCATCTACAGACCAACACCATCCCTCCACTCCTCGCCTTTCAATCCATCTACATGCCAACACCATCCCCTCCACTCCCTGCCTCCTCTCCTTTCAATCCATCTACAGGCCAACACCATCCCTCCACTTCCCTCCTTTCAATCCATCTACATGCCAACACCATCCCCTCCACTCCTCGCCTTTCAATCCATCTACAGGCCAACACCATCCCCTCCACTCCTCTCCTTTCAATCCATCTACAGGCCAACACCATCCCCTCCACTCCTCTCCTTTCAATCCATCTACAGGCCAACACCATCCCCTCACTTCCCTCCTTTCAATCCATCTACATGCCAACACCATCCCTCCACTCCTCTCCTTTCAATCCATCTACATGCCAACACCATCCCTCCACTCCTCTCCTTTCAATCCATCTACAGGCCAACACCATCCCCTCCACTCCTCTCCTTTCAATCCATCTACAGGCCAACACCATCCCCTCCACTCCCTGCCTCCTCTCCTTTCAATCCATCTACAGGCCAACACCATCCCCTCCTCTCCTTTCAATCCATCTACAGGCCAACACCACCCCCTCTACTCCTGCCTCCTCTCCTTTCAATCCATCTACAGGCCAACACCATCCCCTCCACTCCTCTGCTTTCAATCCATCTACAGACCAACACCATCCCCTCCCCTCCTCTCAATCCATCTACAGGCCAACACCATCCCCTCCACTCCTCTCCTTTCAATCCATCTACAGACCAACACCATCCTCTCCACTCCTCTCCTTTCAATCCATCTACAGACCAACACCATCCTCTCCACTCCTCTCCTTTCAATCCATCTACAGGCCAACAACATCCCCTCCACTCCGTCCACTCCTCTCCTTTCAATCCATCTACAGGCCAACACCATCCCCTCCACTTCCCTCCTTTCAATCCATCTACAGGCCAACACCATCCCTTCCACTCCTCTCCTTTCAATCCATCTACAGGCCAACATCATCCCTCCACTCCTGCCTCCTCTCCTTTCAATCCATCTACATGCCAACACCATCCCTCCACTCCCTGCCTCCTCTCCTTTCAATCCATCTACATGCCAACACCATCCCTCCACTCCCTGCCTCCTCTCCTTTCAATCCATCTACAGGCCAACACCATCCCTCCACTTCCCTCCTTTCAATCCATCTACATGCCAACACCATCCCTCCACTCCTCTCCTTTCAATCCATCTACAGGCCAACACCATCCCTCCACTCCTCTCCTTTCAATCCATCTACAGGCCAACACCATCCCTCCACTCCTCTCCTTTCAATCCATCTACATGCCAACACCATCCCTCCACTCCTCTCCTTTCAATCCATCTACAGGCCGACACCATCCCTCCACTCCTCTCCTTTCAATCCATCTACAGGCCAACACCATCCCTCCACTTCCCTCCTTTCAATCCATCTACATGCCAACACCATCCTCCACTCCTCTCCTTTCAATCCATCTACAGGCCAACACCATCCCCTCCACTCCCTGCCTCCTCTCCTTTCAATCCATCTACAGGCCAACACCACCCCTCCACTCCCTGCCTCCTCTCCTTTCAATCCAGCTACAGGCCAACACCATCCCTCCACTTCCCTCCTTTCAATCCATCTACAGGCCAACACCATCCCTCCACTTCCCTCCTTTCAATCCATCTACAGGCCAACACCATCCCCTCACTCCTCTCCTTTCAATCCATCTACAGGCCAACACCATCCCCTCCACTCCCTGCCTCCTCTCCTTTCAATCCATCTACATGCCAACACCATCCCCTCCACTCCCTGCCTCCTCTCCTTTCAATCTATCTACAGGCCAACACCATCCCTCCACTTCCCTCCTTTCAATCCATCTACATGCCAACACCATCCCTCCATCCTCTCCTTTCAATCCATCTACATGCCAACACAATCCCTCCACTCCTCTCCTTTCAATCCATCTACATGCCAACACCATCCCCTCCAGCCCTTGTCTCCTCTCCTTTCAAATGGAATCAGGGTGCTAGTCTTCCTGATGAAACAAGACATCCTTTGTTTCTTTGCACAGCAAGGCTTTGATGTGCATAAAAAGAAACTGTAGTTTTCCCTTAGCTAGACAGTATAAAATATTCAAACATGCAAGTTAAGTATACAATGTAAAATAAACAAACATGTAACAGGGATGAAAACAGTTTTTTTAAAAAAAAGAGGAGATTGGCGGGGGGGGGGGGGGGGGGGGGGGGGTCAGGGGGTCACCATGGGCAACAGCCCGGCGGGGGTCAGGGGCAGCGCCCCCTGAAGCTGAAGCATATTTTGTATTAAATATGGCATAAAAATCTTTAGAAATCTCTTTCTTGCTTCTAAACACCTCATTCTATAGAACAGCTTTCAACACCATGAAGACTGAGACTGATGTGGAAAGAAGCTATGTCAATTGAGACAAAGCAAACATTTAGTATGATGAATCCTCAGAACTGTAGCTAAAGAAAATTTGACAAACAGTGCTTTCAGGACATAAAGAATAAGGCCTGTAGATAAGTAAATCAGAGTGGGAAATCAAACTAAGTAGATCAGATGTATGAAAACGACTGCTGGACTTCAATAAACACAATATGAAAAATGATTACTTTGAAGTCCTTTTAAAAAAAAACACTCAAGCTTTTGGGCCTTAGACCCTTCGTCAGGAAACACTAAACACAAAAAAGAACAAATGACATCAAAACAAACTGATGTCACAACAGTACACACACACAACCCCCCCCCCCCCCCCCCGCCCACTTCCCCTTACAACTTATCATACCCCCCCCCCCTTGACAAGTTTGTGTGTGTTTGGGGGGGGGGGGGGGTGCTTGTGTGTGTGTGTGAGGTGGGGTAGGGGACTGGGGTGGGGGGGAGGGGGCGAAGTGTGTGGGGTATGTGTTGTGGGGTGGGGGTTGGGGGAGAAGGAGGAGGAGTAGAGGAAGTATAATATGTAGTGGGGGGAGTGGGCTGGTGGAAAAGGATTTCATGGAGGGGCTGTTAGCAGACACTTAACACATGTAGCAAACGTTTGCATTATACCAGGGGAAAAGTGTTACACAATACTGTTGTGACATCAGTTTATTTTGATGTCATTTGTTCTTTTATATTCTTTTTGTCACTTTGACGTTTTTCCCTTGCTTTGAAGACTCTACGAGTGGAAGTACTCAATTCCTCATCTCTCCAGTAGGTTCGAAGTTGTTTTTTTCCTCCGTTGTTTTGTTATCCTGTTTTTCCTTGTGTTTACTGTTTAGTGTTTCCTGATGAAGGGTCTAAGACCCGAAAGCTTGAGTGCTTATCATTTTTTTTTTTGTAAAAAAGGACTTCAAAGAACTCATTTTTCATATTAAGTAAATCAGAGTTAGAATCAAAACTACCATCGAAATGGAACTTGTAGAAAAATCAGAGTAGGAGTCAAACTATCATTGGAAATGAAACGTAGATTGTTGCATACCCAATGATCTGAAAACATGCTGTGATGGTGTGGGAAACACACACATTTTCTGTTGGTGACTGGGACGCTCGATGTGATCTGATTGCCACAACTACCAAAGTAGACACGTTTTTGGCAAGGCTCGCAAAACACTTCAAATTCGCCGTCTTTGTCATGTTTTCTTATTACATCCGTGACTCTGCGGTCACACACGTCCTTCTGCAGCCACTCGGTCTTCTAGTGGTTTACATACTTCTTTCATTTCTTTTTTTTCCGTTTTGTTTGCACTGGCGGCAAACTCTCGCTGTGAATCGACGCCATGATGAGAAATGATACTGGAAGGAAGCAGAATGAGAACTACGCCGTTTGAGAACATTACCGACAGAGAAGAAATTCGCTGTGCAGACAAGTTGAGATCGTTTCTGAGCTTCACTCTTCGAATAAGTTTTCGGCGGAGACTTTTTCTTTCGGCGGAGATCCGAAAAAATAACGGCGGAGACGGCGGAAACGGCGGAGGAGTTTTCATCCCTGATGTAAGTTCAGCAAGCACAATATGTGTCTCAGTAGAGAGATGATGATATAAAACAACAACAAATTTCACCACAATTCAGAATACACAAGCAAGAACAAAGATGCTACAAAACGCAATGCTGAACTAATCACATCTCTGACAAACTGGAAAAAACCATCACCTTTATCACGCAGCAGCTCTCCAGTAGCCGGGTTGACTTGGGTCGCTGTTGTTGCTGTTGTTGCTGCTGCTGCTGCTGCTGGTGCCCTCCTTGGTGGTTGGGGGAGCGTGAGGGTGAAGGGCTGGTGGAGTGAGATGGAGAATGGGATGGGGAGGGGTTGTTGCTTCCTGCCACAGAGCCTGCTGAAATCTGCAACATTGGAATAGAAAACAAGGTGCTAACTCTGTCTCTGTGTGTGTGTGTGTGTGTGTGTGTGTGTGTGTGTGTGTGTGTGTGTGTGTGTGTGTGTGTGTAAGTGTGTGTGTTTGTGCGTACATGCGCATGCGTGCGTGTGTGTGACCATGTATGTGTATGTGCGTGCGTGCGTGCGTCCTTGCATGCGGGTGTGTGCATGCGTATGTGACTGTGTATGTATGTGTGTGTGTGTATGTGTGACTCTGTGTGCATGTGTGTGCATGTGTGTGTGTGTGTGTGTGTGTGTGTGTGTGTGTGTGTGTGTGTGTGTGTGTGTGTGTGTGTGTACGCACTCTGGCACTGACAATTCCGTACAAATCATTTTCAGAGAATAAAAGACTGTATGCAATCTGGTAACCAAATACCACACATCAAAACCTTGAAAACATAAAAAAGTATCAAAATAGGTAGGCACGCACAGTGGAAAACTCGGCGACAAAAATACTGCCAGTGCCCAGTACATTAATTCCATTAGAAAAAGTTGATGGAAAACATTATGGCGACACGCTGGCATATCTCAAAATGAGAAAACATTACAGGAAAGAAACAAGGGCATCTGCCATGATCAAATGGATTCTAGACCCACCTTTTACTTTAGATCCACAATAAAAATTCACCGAGTCATCCCGGAGCCACATTCCCACTGTCCACCAAATCTCGTTAAAATCACTTCAATAGTTTTTTGTGTCATCCTGCTGAAAGGATCCTGGGTCTGTGCTCTGATCCGGATCTGCACCACAGATCCTTACCAATATTTGCTGGGTTTGTACCTAGCCACACAGCCTCTTTCCACCAAGTTTTGTTAAAACAGGGTCTTTACGTTTTTATGTAATCATGCTATCAAACAGAAGAAACCACATAAGGCAGGATAAAACATTCTCCTTGGCAGAAGGAAAAACAAAAAAAGGAACGCAACAACTAACAAAACAAAAACAAAAAAAACAAAAAAAGGAATGCTTCCAGCATAGTGTTTGGGGACACTGCTAACTAACCAACCCAAACCATCACATGCCCACACGGAGAGACCAGCTGACAAGACCATATCAGCAACATGTCTGGCTAGCAAGCTGATGGTTGAACACAAAGGGAATAATCCTGCTCAATCATTTTCACAAGCTGCAATGACAGAAATACCGGCAGACCCTAGACGCTTGGCAGGCTGGAGAACAGCTGAGTGGAAAAACCTCTGAACAAGGTCGGGGGTCCACACGCTGCCTAGGCCCTGGTGGGGTCCAGGGGCAACGCACTGAAGGAGGAGGTTCAGGAGGGTGAAGCTCCTCAACCCACAGGGAATCTACGTACTTTTGAAGACCCTTTCGTGGTTTCTCATGATAGGCAAATTATTATGCATGCGCGCGCGCACGCACACACACACACACACACACACACACACACACACACACACACACACAGAGTCATGCACACTTAAATTTCATAAATTTCTATTTTTTCAAAAAGTCACTGTTTGTGTCAACAGTCCAGCATGTAACTTTGTAATGAAGGAACAATATCCTTTATCATGGATACAGCTAATGTCTCTTTTTGAGCCCCATTTCTTGCTGTTTATAACTGAGCCCACCACAGAGGTACATAGGACATACCACTTTCTAGGTCTGTCACACTGTCAAAATAAAATCTGTGCTGGTTTATTTTTTAAAAAAAAGAAGAAAAAAAAAAGGGGGGGGGGGGGGGTTTAAAACAGGAATCCCGTCAAGAAATCCAATCTGCTCTGATTACAGCAGTCCAGTGCTCCTGAATCATCACCATGTTTCTTGTAGTGAGCATGTTCACAGTTCAGCACTCCTGAATCATCACCATGTTTCTTGTAGTGAGCATGTTCACAAAGCACTGTTAAAGCCATGACTGGCACAGCTCAGCTCTTTCTCACAAAACGAAAAAGAATGTGCCATTGCCAGTTTGTTTATTTTCCAGTGACAAGTCGAAAACTGCTGAGCTAAAGTGCAACCTTCTGTAGTCTTTTCAGTCCACTCAAATCTCCAGCAGTTGACAACCGAGCCTTCTTCAAACATCTGGCCATGGTTTACGTTTCACGACATGTAAGACACTGTATTTTCTCCTGAAAGACAAAAGCCTATGCACGATCCATAAACAGACAAACGTCTGAACAAATAACCTTCATCTACATATTTTCCTGCCACTGAACAGGTTTGATTAAAGCATACAGAACTGTCGTTATATACCACAACAACCGCAAGCAGCACAGCGTTGAACGTAGAATCATGGAAACCGGGATTAGGAAAACTGGATATGGTGCAAGACTTGGGGATGATTCAGTGTTTCACAGTTTCTTTTTTCAGCAGACTTCTTTTATCTCGAATGTTCATTTTTCCTGCCTCTGAAAATCAGGAGGTGTTCACAGAAATCCTCAGATCTGAGGAGAGTTTTCCAGCCTGGCTCACTCCCACTGACCTTGCTGCTGGAGGCGGAGGGGGAGGGGGCAGGGGAGCCGCAGACTTTGCGGATCTTGACGGCGTCCTCTCTGAAGGCGGCAAACAGTTTCTGCACCCAGGGATTCCTGGTGCCGATGTTGTCCGTGTAGCGGAACCAGCCCTTCCTCTCCCCACCTGCAACAAGTGTTTCTCCGTTAGCACAAAACGCTGCGTTCTCCACTCAACAAAGAACGCCTACAACCTCGTCCATTACTGCACAATCCCACATTCTCACCACAACAAAAGTACACCTTCATCACGAGATCAAGAGGGCTCTGGACAACGCAAATGCTGGCTCTCCAACTAAGCAATATTTATCAGCAGAGGTTTCAGGAGATAGTACTGTGTGTATGTTGGATCAAAACAGCACACTGAACACCATCCATGTGACCAGCAGTCATGCTGGGTCTGAGGAGACTGCCCTATGTGGACCCCATACTGATGACTCCCAGTGGAGTGAGTGCCAGTTCTAAATCATGTGAAACTTCACCTGATGGGTACAGTAACACATGTTCAGTTTTTTTCAAGGAAGATAGTGCCTTACTGTTATGTAGCCACTCTGCTTGCTTGTTTACAAAGCGTGCAGAATTGTAATGAGACTCAAAATGGCTATGAGTGAGGTTGGAAAATTAAAGTATTTGTGACATCCAAAAACCACTTATAACACAACTTGATAAACAAAACAAAACATGCACAATTTAAATACACTATAAATCAGTCATCTCCTGTCAGGAAATACACTATAAATCAGTCATCTCATGTCAGGAAATACACTATAAATCAGTCGTCTCCTGTCAGGAAATACATTATAAATCAGTCATCTCCTGTCAGGAAATACACTATAAATCAGTCGTCTCCTGTCAATCAGTCATCTCCTGTCAGGAAATACACTATATATCAGTCATCTCCTGTCAGGAAATACACTATAAATCAGTCGTCTCCTGTCAGGAAATACACTATAAATCAGTCGTCTCCTGTCAGGAACTGTGCTCAGGTTCCTGATGGTTGCTTGACTTTGTTTGCTGGAAAACTGTGTCCATGGAAAAAAAAACATCTACTGCTTGTGCAAGCAATTAAACACATTTTCTAAAAAGGAAGGATTTAAGTCTTGGGTCCGCGCTCAACTGTTCAAGGAAACCATACAACATGCATGCATGCTGAGCAGTGGGCAGAGTGCTCAGAGAGTACAGAAAGTGCTCACGGAAACTCTGCAGCATGCATGCTGAGCAGTGAACAGAGAGCTCAGAGAGTACAGAAAGTGCTCACGGAAACTCTGCAGCATACATGCTGAGCAGTGAGCAGAGAGCTCAGAGAGTACAGAAAGTGCTCAAGGAAACTCTGCAACATGCATGCATACCAGGCAGTGAACAGAGAGCTCAGAGTACAGAAAGTGCTCAAGGAAACTCTGCAGCATGCATGCTGAGCAGTGGACAGAGAGCTCAGAGAGTACAGAAAGTGCTCAAGGAAACTCTGCAGCATGCATGCTGAGCAGTGAGCAGAGTGCTCAGAGAGTACAGAAAGTGCTCACGGAAACTCTGCAGCATGCATGCTGAGCAGTGAGCAGAGTGCTCAGAGAGTACAGAAAGTGCTCATGGAAACTCTGCAGCATGCATGCTGAGCAGTGAGCAGAGTGCTCAGAGAGTACAGAAAGTGCTCACGGAAACTCTGCAGCATGCATGCTGAGCAGAGAGCTCAGAGAGTACAGAAAGTGCTCACGGAAACTCTGCAGCATGCATGCATACCAGGCAGTGAACAGAGAGCTCAGCGAGTACAGAAAGCTAATGGCACATCATGTAGGAAAACACTTTGGATGTCTGCATCCTTTGGTTTGAAGGGAACCAACAGCCATGGTTTTTACAACAAAGGTGAGGTAGAGGGTGTGGGAGCACCTAAATAATTTCTTTGGTTAGAACATCGAGCTCTCATGCAACAGGCTGAGAGTTTGATTACCAGGTGCCCTTCATAACAACTGTCACTTTCACTGATCATCTCAACAGGGTGTATTCTGGTGGAGACAATGCACAGTTAAGATGTCACCTCTCCCTCACCTGGAATTTGTCAAGTTTGTGTTCAATGTACCTTTTGCAATGATGGGTCAAAAACCATCATTTGCTGTTGTGAGTGGGTTTGTTTCCATAATCAATGGAAGCCATTTGGATTCAGACTGCAAAGCTACTCATAGTACAACATCCACTCAACACTGACATCAAGCGCCAAGTGGGATACTGTATGATGAACCTTTATCCCAAAGGACTTCTCACATTTTATAGAAAAGAAAAAAAATCTAAAAGAAATTGATTGAATGCAGCACAACAAAACACACAGGGAAAAAAGCAGTCAAGGAAATGTAAGACATTACAACGCAATATGATGTGATCTGACACACTGAGCTGTACATTACAGTTGTGGTGATCTGGCTGTTGATCCCAGCATTTCAATCAGCATCAAGTAACGTCTTGTGGAGCCAATCAATGAGCAATCAAGTCACGTCTTGTGGAGCCAATCAATTAGCAATCATGTCACGTCTTATGGAGCCAATCAATGAGCAATCAACTAATGTCTTGCGGAGCCAATCAATCAGCAATCAAGTCATGTCTTGTAGAGCCAATCAATCAGGAATCAAGTCACGTCTTGTGGAGCCAATCAATTAGCAATCATGTCATGTCTTGTGGAGCCAATCAATGAGCAATCAACTGTGGAGCCAATCAATGAGCAATCAAGTCACGTCTTGTGGAGCCAATCAATGAGCAATCATGTCACATCTTGTGGAGCCAATCAATGAGCAATCAACTAACGTCTTGTGGAGCCAATCAATGAGCAATCAACTAACGTCTTGTGGAGCCAATCAATGAGCAATCAAGTCACGTCTTGTGGAGCCAATCAATGAGCAATCAAGTCACGTCTTGTGGAGCCAATCAATGAGCAATCAAGTCACGTCTTGTTGAGCCAATCAATGAGCAATCAACTAACGTCTTGTGGAGACAATCAATGAGCAATCAACTAACGTCTTGTGGTGACAATCAATGAGCAATCAACTAACGTCTTGTGGAGCCAATCAATGAGCAATCAAGTCACGTCTTGTGGAGCCAATCAATGAGCAATCATGTCACGTCTTGTGGTGACAATCAATGAGCAATCAACTAACGTCTTGTGGAGCCAATCAATGAGCAATCAACTAACGTCTTGTAGAGCCAATCAATGAGCAATCAACTAATGTCTTGTAGAGCCAATCAATGAGCAATCAACCAATGTCTTGTGGACCCAATCAATGAGCAATCATGTCACGTCTTGTGGAGCCAATCAATGAGCAATCAAGTCATGTCTTGTGGAGCCAATCAATGAGCAATCAACTAACGTCTTCTGGAGTCAATCAATGAGCAATCAACTAATGTCTTGTGGAGCCAATCAATGAGCAATCAACTAACGTCTTGTGGAGCCAATCAATGAGCAATCAAGTCACGTCTTGTGGTGACAATCAATGAGCAATCAACTAACGTCTTGTGGTGACAATCAATGAGCAATCAACTAACGTCTTGTGGAGCCAATCACTGAGCAATCAAGTCAAGTCTTGTGGAGCCAATCAATGAGCAATCATGTCACGTCTTGTGGAGCCAATCAATGAGCAATCAAGTCATGCCTTACGTAGCCAATCAATGAGCAATCATGTAACGTCTTGTGGAGCCAATCAATGAGCAATCAAGTCACGTCTTGTGGAGCCAATCAATGAGCAATCATGTCACGTCTTGTGGACCCAATCAATGAGCAATCATGTCATGTCTTGAGGAGCCAATCTGCTCTCAAAGTACTTACCATAGTCTAAGATATTTCCATATACCACTGAACATTGACACTGAACACAGGATCATGCCTAACTGATCATCTGCATTCACAACAAAAAAAGGTTCAGCCACTAGGAGACAACTGCCTGGGAAAATCCTGCTTTACGTTTAACATTTCACCCAATACATGCTGCCAGGGCTCAACTTAAAGTCAACTCATCAATGTGCACGCAAATTTTCCCAAAGTGAGTGAAGAGAGGGTTAAGGTCAATGTATGCTAGAATAAAGCCACATTCATAGATCTATTTAACAACACATATCCACCTATACTACACTTTACTTGTCCGCCGGATGATACACTTCAAATTCACCAAACACCATTCACTTCCTACCCAGTTGAGGCCCCAACCCTTTCTCTCTGTCCCTCTTTTCTGCTCACTATCCCCAACCTGTGCAACAGAAATGCACTTACAAAGGCTGCACAGATGCACAGGAGTCTGCCAGTTTAAAACAAAAAACATGGAACACAAATGATGCGCCTAAAAACAAAGTTGTAATTTATTTGAAACATGCAAAAATAGGGAAACACACATTTATCAACAGAACAGGCAAGCAAATAAATAACTGATGTCACCACTGTCTTTTTGTTATTAATTTATGATGTGGTTAATTACCATGTTCTTATTTCTTCGCCATGTCTTTTTTTTTAACTGACTTTGGGAAACAGTCTTCCAACATCACGTTCGTCTCTCCATAGTGTGTGTGCCTGGGTGTATATGCGTGCAAACATATGTGCATGTGCATGTGTGTGTACATACCCTGCAACCTGCCGATGTACGCATCTTGTCAAGTAAAATATCACAGATGTGCCAACAAACCAACAACAGGGTTCAGTGTTTGGAAAAAACATTTTTTAAAAAGAAGTCACTGCACCTGTCCACTCTAAAAACTAAACACCTTAGCAACACCTGAGTTTCTGTATTATGTATGTGTGTATACTGAGGGGGAGGAGAGGAAGGGGAGGCGTGACCAAATGTAAATGAGTGTGTGCGTGTGACCAAATGTAAATGAGTGTGTGCGTGTGACCAAATGTAAATGAGTGTGTGCGTGTGACCAAATGTAAATGAGTGTGTGTGTGTCCATCTGTTCATATTACTACCTGACAAATTCCAGATCTGTTATCTTAACCCCTAGACAGCTAAACTTTGCTGAAAGCAGGCTGGTGTGTAGGAACTTGAAGGACAGTAGCTATACTGTGTGTACACTTTAAAGGCGTCATTATTTCACCTACAGAAACACACCCTGTCTCATGTGAAACAAGACAAGACAGACAGAGGCCTGTGGCAAGTTAATCTGTCTGTCAGATCTCAGAGTTAGACAATTCCTGAAGCCTTCCAAATCTACAACTGATTCATTGTGCTTTCACTTTCGTACTTTTTGCATTTTCAGTGATACATTATGGAAGTCAACTCAAGCGTTTCCAAAAAAAAAAAAATTATGAAAAAAAAAATCTGAGGGCAGCACAATGGGTCTGGACTGTCCACCAAGGGAAGACAATCTGCTATTCATTCATTATTTACCATTCTCTTTCTTTCAAAGGTACAAAAGAACAGTGAAGTGGAAGCAATACACAGTAATGGTACAAGTGCGTTGTTTCTTTCTGAAAGCCCAAGTGAAGTGCAGTCGGAAATGAGCTGATCACAAAGTGTGTGCTGAAAGAGAGGCAGCCAGTGCCAGATGTTGGGAGTTACAGTGATGCATTATGCATTCACCGATACCAGTCCCATCCCTTCTCGTTCTCTGGAAAACCTGTGCACCCTGCAATGGTCTGCATCTAACCATGCTGTTAAGGTGACTGCCCTGCCTTCGGTTTTCAATGGCATTCCTTCCACTCCAGTCTAGTCCACTAATGTCACAGAAAATCAAGACTTTTTTCTTCACGGCGACCGGAACCAGCTATGACAGACACTGACAAACACAATGAAGTTATACATAAGGTTTCAATGACTGATGGCAGATCAATGCAAGTGGCAACCAGATCAACGTGTACATTGTGTGTCACACCTGAGCAACTGACAAATCAATGCAAGTGGCTACCAGATCAACGTGTACATTGTGCGTCACACCTGAGCAACTGGCAAATCAATGCAAGTGGCTGCCAGATCAACGTGTACATTGTGTGTCACACCTGAGCAACTCTAGTTATAGGGACATTTTTTCCATAGATTACCATGAGAACCTTGCTTGCATAGACAGGTTTAATTACCATGAGAACCTTGCTTGCATAGACAGGTTTAATTACCATGAGAACCTTGCTTGCATAGACAGGTTTAATTACCATGAGAACCTTGCTTGCATAGACAGGTTTAATTACCAAGAGAACCTTGCTTGCATAGACAGGTTGAACCAAGACAAATAAAGTTTGTTACTTAAAATGACATTAAAACACCCAGTTACATCTGGTGTCTGAAGACCAGTTGCAGAACATGGCATAACCTAAAAAAAAAAGACTCTGGAAAGGGCAAAAGTAACAAAAACAAACCAATAAGAGGTAAATATATAAAGTAGCAAAAACAAATTAATAAGAGTTAAATAAATAAGCGTTAGCAGGAACATCGTAACAACAAAAATGGGCCATAAAATCTCTATGGAGCCTCTACCAAAACCAAAAAGGTCAAAGTTGCAACAAATCAGATGTATCACAGGATGTTCCTTTGGGAAATGGGATAACAAAGCAGAACCAAAATGTCAGCGAGTCCCTAGTGATCATCACCATATAGTCCCCAGTGATCATGACCATATAGTCCCAGTGATTATCACCATATAGTCCCCAGTGATCACCATATAGTCCCCAGTGATCATGACCATATAGTCCCCAGTGATCATCACCATATAGTCCCCAGTGATCATCACCATATAGTCTCCAGTGATCATCACCATACAGGGCAAGCAGGAGGAGAAACAAAGTGGGGAGTGTAGACTATCACCGCACAAAGTGGACAGCTTCTTTCTGTCAGATACAAGGAGAGGCTGATGACTCACTTCATAATCTTCCTCCGTCCTGCATGTGCAGCTGGAGGTGAGGATGACAATGATGTCAAAGATGAACACAACATGACTATAGCCACAGTGGTGATGATGACAATGATGTCAAAGATGAACACAACATGACTATAGCCACAGTGGTGATGATGACAATGATGTCAAAGATGAACACAACATGACTATAGCCACAGTGGTGATGATGACAATGATGTCAAAGATGAACACAACATGACTATAGCCACAGTGGTGATGATGACAATGATGTCAAAGATGAACACAACATGACTATAGCCACAGTGGTGATGATGACAATGATGTCAAAGATGAACACAACATGACTATAGCCACAGTGGTGATGATGACAATGATGTCAAAGATGAACACAACATGACTATAGCCACAGTGGTGATGATGACAATGATGTCAAAGATGAACACAACATGACTATAGCCACAGTGGTGATGATGACAATGATGTCAAAGATGAACACAAGATGACTATAGCCACAGTGGTGATGATGACAATGATGTCAAAGATGAACACAACATGACTATAGCCACAGTGGTGAGGATGACAATGATGTCAAAGATGAACACAAGATGACTATAGCCACAGTGGTGATGATGACAATGATGTCAAAGATGAATACAAGATGACTATAGCCACAGTGGTGATGATGGAGGTGAGGATGACAATGATGTCAAAGATGAATACAAGATGACTATAGCCACAGTGGTGATGATGGTGGTGAGGATGACAATGATGTCAAAGATGAACACAACATGACTATAGCCACAGTGGTGAGGATGACAATGATGTCAAAGATGAACACAAGATGACTATAGCCACAGTGGTGATGATGACAATGATGTCAAAGATGAATACAAGATGACTATAGCCACAGTGGTGATGATGGTGGTGAGGATGACAATGATGTCAAAGATGAATACAAGATGACTATAGCCACAGTGGTGATGATGGTGGTGAGGATGACAATGATGTCAAAGATGAACACAAGATGACTATAGCCACAGTGGTGAGGATGACAATGATGTCAAAGATGAATACAAGATGACTATAGCCACAGTGGTGATGGTGGTGATGATGACAATGATGTCAAAGATGAATACAAGATGACTATAGCCACAGTGGTGATGATGGAGGTGAGGATGACAATGATGTCAAAGATGAATACAAGATGACTATAGCCACAGTGGTGATGATGGTGGTGAGGATGACAATGATGTCAAAGATGAACACAAGATGACTATAGCCACAGTGGTGAGGATGACAATGATGTCAAAGATGAATACAAGATGACTATAGCCACAGTGGTGATGATGACAATGATGTCAAAGATGAATACAAGATGACTATAGCCACAGTGGTGATGATGGTGGTGATGATGACAATGATGTCAAAGATGAATACAAGATGGCTATAGCCACGGTCGTGATGACAGTGATGATGATGGTGAGGGTGATGGTGAGGATGATGGTGAGGATGATGGTGATGATGACGGTGAGGATGATGGTGAGGATGATGATGATGGTGATGATGGTGATAATGATGGTGAGGATGATGGCGGTGATGATGATGGTGATGATGACGGTAATGATGATGGTGGTGATGATAATGGTGATGATGTTGGTGATGATGGTGATGATGATGGCGGTGATGATGGTGATGATGATGGTGGTGATGATGGTGATGACGATGGTGGTGATGATGACAATGATGTCAAAGATGAACACAAGATGACTATAGCGACGGTGGTGATGATGGTGGCGGTGATGGTGGTGATGATGATGGTGAGGATGATGGCGGTGATGATGGTGGTGATGATGGTGGTGATGATGATGAGGATGATGGTGGTGATGATGGTGGTGATGATGGTGGTGATGATGGTGGTGATAATGATGGTGATGATGGTGGTGACCATGGTGAGGATGATGGCGGTGATGATGGCGATGATGGTGGTGATGATGGTGATGATGAAAACATAAGCAGGCTGGAGAACAGCTGACTCGAAAAAAAATCTCTGAAAAAGGCTGGCAGGGTCCAGGGGCAATGCCCTGGTGGGGGCTTCAGGGGGGCAAAGCCCCCCAGCCAAAATAGAATCACAGCAGTGTTGAAGACTGTTTTGTGGTCTCTCATGAAAGGCAAATTACTATGTAGAAAGTGAAGAAACCACAAGAAAATAACTGAACACACACACATACACACACACACACGCATCCTCACACACACACACACACATCCTCACACACACACACACACACACACACACACACACACACACACACACACAAAGCATGCACATTTAATTCAATAAATTTCAACAAAACAAAAGGATTTATTTTTAAATGAAAAGAAAAAAGAGGGAAAAGACTGGCGTCAGCAGTCATGTCTATAAGCCGGTAATGAAAGAACAATGTCCTTTACTGTGGACACAATCACGGTCATTTTGTGCCTCTCACTTCTGGTTGTTCACAACCAAGCCCACCAAAGGGTGTACATGACATCACTTCTCTAGGCTGTCACACTGTCAAAATATAAAATCCACGCATATTTGTTTATTATTGGGGGGAGGGGGGGGAGGATAGGGAGGGTGTACCATTAAACTGATCAAGAAGTCCAGTCTGCTCTGATTGCTGTCCAGTGCTGTTGAAGCATCAACTTACTTCTTGTCGTGCACATGTTCCAAGAGTGCTTTGAAGACCGCGATTGGCATAGTTCCCCTCTTTATAACAACACAAAAAAGTAACAACAAGCTGTTCCTGGCCAGTTTACTTTCTGATGACAAGTTGAAAACTGCTGATCAAATTGCTCACTTTTGTAGTCTTTCCAGTCCAATCAAATCTCCGACAGTTGACAATTGTGCTTTCTTCCGCCATGATTTACCATTCGTGACATGCAAGAGTTCGTATCTTTCCTTCATAGCAAGCCTAAGCATGGCCCACAACCGGAAAAGCGGCTGAACGAATTGCGTTGACTTACATATTTGCCCTCCAATGAAAATGCTCTGATTAATGCAAGCAGAAGAGCTGCTATGCACCATAATGACTGAGGGCGGCAGAGCGCTGAACATGGAATCATGCAAACCTGGACTGGAAAAAACTGAACATGGCACGAGACTCAACATACTTAAGCGGTTCATGCAGGTTTTTGGTTTGGGGGGTTTCGTTTGTTCGTTTGTTTTTGAGACTTTTTCTACGTTGTTTTTTTTTCCTTGGATGTTCGCTTTTCCTGCCTCTGAAAATCAGGTGGATCTTAGGAGAGTTTTCCAGCCTGCATAATGAGCATAAATCTCGTCAATATCATATTGACAAAACAATACAAACAAGTGAATTAACATAAATGATAATGATGATGAAATAATGTAGATTTACATGCGCTCCATCTCTGTTGAGTTCACAGTGCTTACAAGAACAGAAAACGTTCAAATGGACTGCTTTCGCTCTCCTAACAACACACACCAATAAACCAACAACACACCTTCTCCAAAAACACAAATAAACAGGTAAATGTCAATCAATATACAAACATATATACACCCACAGACACATTCTAAATACTCCTGCGACTGCCATCAAAAGAAAAAAAGCTGAGGGACAGGACAGTGATGCAGACAACCAGCCAGATCATACACCAGTCTATGTGAGAGAGCCCATCCTTTCACATTTCCAAAGGCCCATGCTCCTAGGAGCCCCACATGCGTGACGAAGCTCAGGTAAGTCTGAGTGATGGACTCACCCCTAGTCATGATCAATTCTTCCTCTGCACAGCCACATCAGTAGTAGACCCATTGAGTGAGTGAGTATATCAGTTACCTTCCATGGCTTCACTACATCATCGCACAACCACAAAAAGTCACACCAAAGCACCAACTGGGGCAAACGCCCCCTCCCATTAACAAATTACATACAAATATGCACCCAAACGCGCATGTGCGCACACACACACACACACACACACAAAAGTGTCAAGTGAAGACTTCATAAACAGAAAACCAGAGAGACTATAGAATAAAAGACAATACAAATGCACATATTAGTCAAATGCTGATTACAAACACATACATAAAGCATTAAAGAAACAGTGAAAAGTTTCTGAGTCAAAAAGTCGGTTAATGTATCAAAGTTTGATTCATCAAGTCATACGCTACAATGTTAAGATGGACCCTGACAGAAGACTTTACAGATATGTCAAAGGTTGGTTATACCAGAATTCTACCAGTATGCCATGGAAATTTGTCACACAAAAACCCCTAAAAGTATGGTTAGGCAGAAAAGGAAAAAGATGCAAAAGCAAGACTTCCACAACAGGAATTCGAGCACATATTGAATGGACAATTGTTAGTTGTTCACAAGTTCAACTGTTACAACGATACAGAAAATACAGCTGACATTACAGCTATGATGAACCAGTCAATACAACATTCCAGGAGTGGGAGTGGCCAGTATTTAGTGCACAGGTCATAGTGCTGTTAATCAATTCAAAGGTAATATTCATGTCATCAACAGAAGGACATGCATACTCCGAGAAGACGTTGGTGGCTGAACAACTGTAAATAAAACAACAACAACAACAATAAAAACAATATCAAAACACAATACAGTGACAGGTCACATTGTCTGACACTCTTTGAATGACTCATTCTCACTATTACAGAGCAAGAAATGACAAGTCAATACAAGATCCGAACACAAAGAGTGAATTTGTTTTTGTTTTTCAAAATTTCATACTTCAAAACAAACCTTGGCTATTCATCCCTTTGCAACAGAGGTTTACAATCAAGCAGCAACTTTCATCATGAAATATAAACTGGATGTATAAAAAGCATACCAGTAACATAGCATCCTGTCTCAATGGTATTAGTTCACATAAGATGACAAATGATGTTGACTGAGGGATGACTTATTCATCTCAAGCAGCTTGACAGTATGGCAATAAGAAAAGAGCCTGCTGCTGAAAAAAAACCCACTTGAAAATCAATAGAGAAAAAGTTCCCAACATGAACACATGCATAGTTTTATTTCAGTACCAAAGGCTCCTAACTGATAATAAATCTATGCAGAACTGATCAATAAACACCCCAGGCTCCTAGCTGATAATAAATATGTGCAGAACTTATAAATGATTTATAAACACATCAGTTTGATGCATTAAGAATTCAGAGAAATTTTGAAGGCAATAAAACAAATGGACAACTTTGCTATGACTGATTAGTTGTTTTTTTCCTTCCATCTTGGGAACAATAAAAAGACTGATCATCCTGTAAACAAATAAACTGTGTATCTTCAAAGAGCATGAACACATGCTTCTCATCCAAGAAGTTGTTATTCCCAGAAACTCTGTCTCTTTCTATCATTTCCTGCCTAAAAAAAAAAAAAAAATCAAAAAAAATCCAGCCCACATCCTACTTTCAGTCAGAGTCTGACACAGACGTGTCAACAAAGATCGGAGCAACTTAAAGACAAAAATTTTGCAGAAGTAGTGACTGACTTCAGCCTACCACTTAACGTTTCCAAACAAAACCAAAAAGCAGGTTGCTATGCCTGACGTCCATGCCCCCACACATACCAGTGTGTCACGCCTTGACCCCACCAGGGGTTAACCCACATCATAGACAATAATATAATGAGCAGAACATGGCAGCTTTTACACAATATGAATGGCTGGATTACAAAAGCAACAGGGAGGAGCCACTGAGGAGCCACAACATATGTGTATGTGTGTGTGTGTGTGTGTGTACACACACACACAAGGACTGCTAATCACACAATACACACACAAGAACTGTAGTCAGTTCCCATGCCATTTAACAACAGGATCCTCAACTTAAGGTAGTTTGGTTGTTTGTTGCTGGTTTTGGGGAGGAGGAGGAAGTGGTGGGATAGGGGGCTGATGCACCATCTTCCTTGCTGTCTCGGTGGCCTTGCTCATACTGCCGATTCAAATTCCCCATCAAAAAGCCATATGCTAGTCGTTCTACTGCAGCCCACAGAACACAGGGAGCTATCAACAACAAAGAATCATGAAGCTACCCCCTAGAGGAGCCCTTGCACCGCTGCCAAGTCATGTGGGTAGTCTCCCATGGTGGATACTCTTGATTTAATGTCTACAGAACACCACATACTAAACCCCCTACTGACAAACAGGAACTGCTTTGTTACGGAGCCAGACTGAGAGACCACCTCTCTCTGGGTCAGAGACCATGACCACATTTTCTTTTTTCACCATGACCACGTCTCTTCAACAACAGTGACCATGAATTTTCCCAAACGTTGCTGAACTCACCTTAGGGTGAGATTGGAAATCAAAACTGGGCTGTCCTGAAGAGCCAGACAATGACTGACATCTTTTCCATATTTCACGGTGATTGATGAGGAGTGAAATGATGATGAGAACAACCTATGGATTTCCAATTTTTATCTGAAAGTGTACAAAATGGATTCACTCTATGCCTTTATTTTTTAGCATTAATCACGCCTGACAGATGCAGACATCTTCAGTATTTGTAAAGTTGAACACTCTCAGAAATACATCGATGAAGTGAATGAGACTTGATGACATGGTCAAACTCTTCCCACTGGAGTTCACATCACAATCCACACCCATCAGCAGGAACAACCATGACCATGACATGGTCAAAACTCTTCCCAATGGAGTTCACATCACAATCCACACCCATCAGCAGGAACAACCATGACCATGATATGGTCAAAACTCTTCCCAATGGACTTCACATCACAATCCACACCCATCAGTAGGAACAACAATGACTATGACATGGTCAAACTCTTCCCAATGGAGTTCACATCACAATCCACACCCATCAGCAGGAACAACCATGACTATGACATGGTCAAACTCTTCCCAATGGAGTTCACATCACAATCCACACCCATCAGCAGGAACAACCATGACTATGACATGGTCAAACTCTTCCAATGGAGTTCACATCACAATCCACACCCGTCAGCAGGAACAACCATGACCATGACATAGTCAAAATTCTTCCCAATGGAGTTCACATCACAATCCACACCCATCAGCAGGAACAACAATGATTATGACATGGTCAAACTCTTCCCACTGGAGTTCACATCACAATCCACACACCATCAGCAGGAACAACCATGACTATGACATGGTCAAACTCTTCCCACTGGAGTTCACATCACAATCCACACCCATCAGCAGGAACAACAATGATTATGACATGGTCAAACTCTTCCCACTGGAGTTCACATCACAATCCACACACCCATCAGCAGGAACAACCATGACTATGACATGGTCAAACTCTTCCCACTGGAGTTCACATCACAATCCACACCCATCAGCAGGAACAACCATGACTTCCCAGTCCATGACAGTAACCACTGTGCTGCAGGGGCTGGGGAATTTTCACTGAAGTTGAGCATGAGGCTCTGGCATCAAAGATCGTTCATCTCAGGCAGCCCCTTCTATCTCCTGCACTAAGTTACTGCCCTTAGCTTCTGTTTATGTGAATGCACCAGAGGGACAGAAAGCCTTGGGAAAACGAGGCAGTTCCGTGTCTGCATTCAGGAAGCCAATCTGTTCTGACTTTCATGATCATTGGAAATAAATTCTTCTCCATGACATATTCAAGAAAACTGCTGAGACCTAGTGAATGACTGTCAATCTGATCACGAATGTGATGATTATTGGGCGGTATGAAATTCTTGCTCTTGCTGTGTGCAAATACGCTTGAATGTGTTTTTCTTAGTCTGAAAGAACATTGTTTTTGTGATGATTTGAACAGGCGGTATGAAATTCTTGCTCATGCTGTGAGCAAATATGCTTGAATGTTTTTTTCCAGTCAGAAAGAACATTAACTGTGTCTATCTCAAATTCTTTTTTTTTTTAAACACAGAACCCTACAATAGACATTCATCATTTTCTAAAAGACATTAATCAAATTTGCCTTCCCTGGATATTCATAATTTTAAAAAGAGGGAAAAAATGCTACCATAGACTCTGAGCCTGATTTTTCTAAAACCACAACAGCCTTTCTAAACTGAAGACTGTGTACTTTCAAGACCTTAAAAAAACTATGCAATATGTCATTCACTTCACTTTCTTTGATCCACTTGACACCACCGAGTGCAGCTACTAAGTGAGTAAACTATTTGCAGTGGTTTTCAGGAATTCACATCAAATACAAACACAGGGGTGCTGATACCTGCAGATAAAATTCTGAATGGTTTCCAACCTTAGAGTTAAAAATTTTGAAGATGGGGCGGGGGGGGGGGGGGGGGGGGGGGGGGGGGGGGGGGGGGGGGGGAGGGGAAGGGATTTTATACCTGAATCATTCCTGTGCTTCATTAAAATACCATTTTTCTGAAGTGACTTCTTGTTTAAATGAGCAAGTTTGTCATGTAACACCATGCTTATTCCACTTCTGACAAGCAAGACATACGGCCCCGTATCGACTGACTGGTGATGAGATTTCCCCTCTTTAAAACTGGATGCCAGACCTAAAGTGAGAGGGTCATGATGACTATTCCACTTCTAACCAGCCAGAACTTAGCCCCTCATCAATGGCTGCTGGTAAGCAAAGCCTTCAGACACAGAAAAGACAGTGAAGTGAAGTGAAGTGAACTTTACTCGAATCTCTAGAGTAAAGCAAAGCCATTGTCAATTTTGTCTCTCCTCTGACCAACCTTACAATCCAACCACTTTGCTGAACATAAGTTCATATCCTGCACAATTATTGTGTGTGCATCTACACTCATTCAAGCGCTTCCTCCACATGTGATTCCTATTTAAGAATATGACACCTCCCTGTTGAAACACAAAGCGAAACCCTTGGTATTACGGATAAAGCAGACATGGGCGCTAGCTCCATCCCTCGGGTCTCTCACCCAACACACCACTGTCTCACACAGCCAAGGCACACACCTGCAGGATGGAAGGGGTAGAAGTCGAAGGAGAGGCGATAGAACGTGATCTGCATGGAGCCGTTAGCTATGTCCCAGTGTCTCTGGGGATCTGCACACACACACACACACAAAAAGAATGAAAGTAAGAAAGTAAACCATGCATGACTTTTCAGGAAATTCTCTGAAATTACCTGTAACATGGCATCTATGCCACGGCTCACTGGTGCAGGTACTGACATGGGCCAGATGATTCCTGCTGGAACAGATCTGTCAGCGTTTGCACTGGTCAGTCATGGTAATGGATGTGCAGTCACATCAATACACATCTAGACATCACGTGTTTTGCGTTTGTCTGTAGTTCTAAGCAGAAATCAGAGGGGCCCATAGTCAAATGATCTGAGCATTTCCTATGAAGCCAATGGTCTGAGCTCTGACTTTTTTTCGGCCTGAAAACCCTCTCTGTTCAACCAGCACAGACCTGTTCATCCTAAATCTGCTTTTGGTGTACTTTCCAACGAACATAAGCGTATTTTCTGCAAAGAGTGTGCACACAATTCCACATTTCTGTAAGGACAGGAGGGAGAAGGGACGGTCCTTCATTTAGTTTTCACCTGCCATCACATTGCAGACGATTCTTACCAGTAAGAACCACACGATCTTGCACTGACTACAGCAAAACAGGTTCTTTCTCATACAAGCTACTTTCAAACCTGATTCATCAGCATACTTTGGCACACGCTCACGCTCTGTAGCTGGTTTTTCGACGTGACGGGGTATGTTGTCGAAGAAACGGACACTGTAAAACCGATTTTGCACGCAGAAGTTGGCAAGAGTTGTCGCTCTTTGGTCAAAGCCTCCGCTGCAACTTTTATTTCTATTATTTTTTTTAATGTTTTACCCATGTTCAATTACCGCTCAAGAACTTAATCTGCAGAATTTTGTTCGACGTATTTCTTTTCAGTTCCTCGTATTCGTTGTATTTTCGCCAAACGTGTGTACAAAATATGGTGAAATCATACAGGTAAACAGGTCTGCCAGCAGTAAATGGGGACTTACACAAGTTCAGGGAAGGTGAATGGCAGCAGATATGGAGGGTAGGTTCCACCTTCCATCAGGCTGTGCCCCAGACGCAGTGAATCTCTGCCCTTATGGCTGATAAACTGTGTGCACTTAAAAAACCTTTTTAACTTAACCAGATATTATAAACTGTGGGAATTTTAACCTTTTTAACTTAACCAGATACTACCGAGGCATGTTAATCTCTCTCTTTCCTTCCCTCCATCACCCCTAACACACCACCTCCTCCTTTGTGTTTTTTTCCCGTGCTTTCTCCCCTCCCCTCCCCTCTTCTGTGCAGCTTTCCTCCTCTCCCCTTTTCCTCAGACACACACTTTCCTATTATGTTTTTCTCCACCTTTTTCCCCCCCCTCTTCTGTGTAACTTTCCTCCCCTCCCCCCTTTTCCTCAGACACACACACTCCTATTACGTTTTTCTCCCACATTTTTCGCCTCACCTACCCTTACTATACTTCTTATATTCATTCTCATGTAGTCCTACATTCTCTTTTCAATGTCTACAGTGTTACCAGACACTCAAACATTCAGGAGGGGAGGGGAGGGAGGTGCCTGTATCCTCCATTCACTTTTAGGTGTCTACAGTGTTACCAGACACTCAGACATTCAGGAGGGGAGGGGAGGGAGGTGTCTGTATCCTCCATTCTCTTTTCAGTGTCTACAGTGTTACCAGACACTCAAACATTCAGGAGGGGAGGGGAGGGAGGTGCCTGTAGTGCTCTATTCTCTTTTCAATGTCTACAGTGTTACCAGACACTCAAACATTCAGGAGGGGAGGGGAGGGAGGTGCCTGTATCCTCCATTCTCTTTTCAGTGTCTACAGTGTTACCACTCACACATTCAGGAGGGGAGGGGAGGGGAGGGAGGTGCCTGTATCCTCCATTCTCTTTTCAGTGTCTACAGTGTTACCAGACACTCAAACATTCAGGAGGGGAGGGGAGGGAGGTGCCTGTATCCTCCATTCTCTTTTCAATGTCTACAGTGTTACCAGACACTCAAACATTGAGGAGGGGAGGGGAGGGAGGTGCCTGTATCCTCCATTCTCTTTTCAATGTCTACAGTGTTACCAGACACTGTCTACAGTGTTACCAGACACTCAAACATTCAGGAGGGGAGGGGAGGGAGGTGCCTGTATCCTCCATTCTCTTTTCAATGTCTACAGTGTTACCAGACACTCAAAGATTCAGGAGGGGAGGGGAGGGAGGTGCCTGTATCCTCCATTCTCTTTTCAGTGTCTACAGTGTTACCAGACACTCAAACATTCAGGAGGGGAGGTGAGGGAGGTGCCTCTATCCTCCATTCTCTTTTCAGTGTCTACAGTGTTACCAGACACTCAAACATTCAGGAGGGGAGGGGAGGGAGGTGCTTGTAGTGCTCCATTCTCTTTTCAGTGTCTACAGTGTTACCAGACACTCAGACATTCAGGAGGGGAGGGGAGGGAGGTGCTTGTAGTGCTCCATTCTCTTTTCAGTGTCTACAGTGTTACCAGACACTCAGACATTCAGGAGGGGAGGGGAGGGAGGTGCCTGTATCCTCCATTCTCTTTTCAGTGGTCTACAGTGGTTACCAGACACTCAGACATTCAGGAGGGGGAGGGGAGGGAGGTGCTGTATCCTCCATTCTCTTTTCAGTGTTACAGTGTTACCAGACACTCAGACATTCAGGAGGGGAGGGGAGGGAGGTGCCTGTATCCTCCATTCTCTTTTCAGTGTCTACAGTGTTACCAGACACTCAGACATTCAGGAGGGGAGGGGAGGGAGGTGCCTGTATCCTCCATTCTCTTTTCAGTGTCTACAGTGTTACCAGACACTCAGACATTCAGGAGGGGAGGGGAGGGAGGTGCCTGTATCCTCCATTCTCTTTTCAGTGTCTACAGTGTTACCAGACACTCAGACATTCAGGAGGGGAGGGGAGGGAGGTGCTTGTAGTGCTCCATTCTCTTTTCAGTGTCTACAGTGTTACCAGACACTCAAACATTCAGGAGGGGAGGGGAGGGAGGTGCCTGTATCCTCCATTCTCTTTTCAGTGTCTACAGTGTTACCAGACACTCAAACATTCGGAGGGGGGGGGGGGGGGGGGGGGGGGGGAGAGATAGGTGCCTGTAATCTCCATTCTCTTTTCAGTGTCTACAGTGTTACCAGACACTCAGAATTCAGGAGGGGAGGGGAGGGAGGTGCTTGTAGTGCTCTATTCTCTTTTCAAGGTCTACAGTGTTACCAGACACTCAAATGTGCACTCATTGAATAAGACTGGGAGGGAGGGGTTGGAAGATGATATATACATCATGGCAGGAAGTAACCCACTTAAAGGTTAATGGCACACAGAGAGGAAAAGGCTGGAAAGGCAGGGGTGGAGAAGTGGGTACAGCCGAACTCATTCAATGCTGGAAAGGCAGGGGTGGACAAGTGGGTACAGCCGAAACTCATTCAATGCTGGAAAGGCAGGGGTGGAGAAGTGGGTACAGCCGAACTCATTCAATGCTGGAAAGGCAGGGGTGGAGAAGTGGGTACAGCTTAACTCATTTAATGCTGGAAAGGCAGGGGTGGAGAAGTGGGTACAGCCGAACTCATTCAACGCTGGAAAGGCAGGGGTGGAGAAGTGGGTACAGCCGAACTCATTCAATGCTGGAAAGGCAGGGGTGGAGAAGTGGGTACAGCCAAACTCAATCAATGTTGAAAAGGCAGGGGTGGAGAAGTGTGTACAGCCGAACTCATTCAATGCTGGAAAGGCAGGGGTGGAGAAGTGGGTACAGCCGAACTCATTCAATGCTGGAAAGGCAGGGGTGGAGAAGTGGGTACAGCCGAACTCATTCAATGCTGGAAAGGCAGGGGTGGAGAAGTGGGTACAGCCGAACTCATTCAATGCTGGAAAGGCAGGGGTGGAGAAGTGGGTACAGCCGAACTCATTCAATGCTGGAAAGGCAGGGGTGGAGAGGTGGGTACAGCCGAACTCATTCAATGTTGAAAAGGCAGGGGTGGAGAAGTGGGTACAGCCGAACTCATTCAATGCTGGAAAGGCAGGGGTGGGAGAAGTGGGTACAGCCGAACTCATTCAATGTTGAAAAGGCAGGGGTGGAGAAGTGGGTACAGCCGAACTCATTCAATGCTGGAAAGGCAGGGGTGGAGAAGTGGGTACAGCCGAACTCATTCAATGCTGGAAAGGCAGGGGTGGAGAAGTGGGTACAACCGAACTCATTCAATGCTGGAAAGACAGGGGTGGAGAAGTGGGTACAGCTAAATTCATTCAATGTTGAAAAGGCAGGGGTGGAGAAGTGGGTACAGCCGAACTCATTCAATGTTGAAAAGGCAGGGGTGGAGAAGTGGGTACAGCCGAACTCATTCAATGCTGGAAAGGCAGGGGTGGAGAAGTGGGTACAGCCGAACTCATTCAATGTTGAAAAGACAGGGGTGGAGAAGTGGGTACAGCTAAATTCATTCAATGTTGAAAAGGCAGGGGTGGAGAAGTGGGTACAGCTAAATTCATTCAATGTTGAAAAGGCAGGGGTGGAGAGAAGTGGGTCAGCCGAACTCATTCAATGTTGAAAAGGCAGGGGTGGAGAAGTGGGTACAGCCGAACTCATTCAATGCTGGAAAGGCAGGGGTGGGAAGAAGCGGGTTCAATGAATTAATGCAATGTTCTTACCACCAAGTTTTCTTTTCTTTTTCTATTTTTTTCAAGATTGCACTTGTCGACTCCAAGTTTGTTTACTTTATGGAGCGGGGCCTGGACAGCAGACTGATATTCAGAAATCTTGACACATACACTCCAACCTCCGTCCCCACCTCCCTCTCCATCACCTGCTCCTTCTCCTACTAATCGGCTCCTGCCTTTATTGCCCAAAGCAGCACTGACTGATTTGGTGGCTGTGTCGTCACACAGATGGAGATCAAAGCGATGGTGACCAGGTGGTAGGAGGTGGTGGCCACATCAAATCGGGCAAACAGCTTGACAACAGACGAGCTACTGGAAGACTCCTGAGGTCTAGCCTGCTGCTGCTGCTGCTGCTGCGGCTGGAGACCAATACCTTGCCTCTGCACAATAATGTACATAACATTTCTGAAAACTGAAAATATGCACAATGTATACAAAACTTCTGAAAACTGAAATTATGCAAACAGACAGGAAAAATCCACAGTCTAGTCATATTGCGCATAGCCCAGCCAAACGCACAGGGCTATGTCAAGGCTGTCACCATGTCATAAAAACATGCCTGTGTAATTGTCAAATTTTTTCAAAACAGTTTTTTTTTTAATGTAAGCCTTCTCCATTCAGTTTCAGATTATACAGGTCATTTAGTAATCTCATCCTAGCCTCAGTTTGCTTATCTTCCAATCAAACGAGTTTTGCTGTAAATTCACTGTAAGTTCGCTCCCTGTTAATATTTTTTCTGTGTGCACCCACTTCCATTCACAGATTTTCTGTTTATGTTACTTATAATTTCAGTTTCTGACCTACCCAATGTAAAACTTGGGTATTACAGATGGATATGTACCTGAGCAGTGCAATTTGTTAGTTTTACCAATATGACAACATATGATATCATGTCCACAATTTAAGAACAGTATGGATATGTTTTAATTTCAAGATCATTTGATCAAATCCCAAGGTGTGTGTGCAAGTAGGACTAAAGGACAGATATAAGCCAATGCCTAGGTCTAAAACAGAGTATGTGATGATGCATCTAATGCATCCAAAAATGTCCCCTTGCACTGATCCTGTGGGGTCAGCAAGCATCAGAAGGTGACAGAGATGACAGACAGACAGACAGACACATCAGAAGGGGACAGACATGACAGACACATCAGAAGGTGACAGAGATGACAGACAGAAAGCCACATCAGAAGGTGACAGAGATGACAGACAGACAGCCACATCAGAAGGTGACAGAGATGACAGACAGACAGATCAGAAGGTGACAGAGATGACAGACAGAAAGCCACATCAGAAGGTGACAGAGATGACAGACAGACAGACACATCAGAAGGTGACAGAGACGACAGACAGACAGACAGACACATCAGAAGGTGACAGAGATGACAGACACACACACATCAGAAGGTGACAGACATGACAGACAGACACACACATCAGAAGGGGACAGACATGACAGACACACACACACACACACACACATCAGAAGGGGACAGACATGACAGACAGACACACACATCAGAAGGTGACAGACATGACAGACAGACAGACACATCAGAAGGTGACAGACATGACAGACGGACGGACACATCAGAAGGTGACAGAGATGACAAGACAGACACATCAGAAGCTGACAGAGATGACAGACAGACAGACTGACACATCAGAAGGTGACAGAGATGACAGACACACACATCAGAAGGTGGCAGACATGACAGACAGACAGACAGACACATCAGAAGGTGACAGATATGACAGACAGACGGACACATCAGAAGGTGACAGACAGACAGACACATCAGAAGGTGACAGAGATGACAGACACACACATCAGAAGGTGACAGAGATGACAGACAGACAGACACATCAGAAGGTGACAGACATGACAGACAGACAGACACATCAGAAGGTGACAGAGATGACAAACAGACACACATCACAAGGTGACAGAGATGACAGACACATCAGAAGGTACAGAGATGACAGACAGACAGACGCATCAGAAGGTACAGAGATGACAGACAGACAGACACATCAGAAGGTGACAGAGATGACAGACAGACAGACATCACAAGGTGACAGACAGACAGACACATCAGAAGGTGACAGACATGACAGACATACATCACAAGGTGACAGAGATGACAGACAGACAGACACATCAGAAGGTGACAGACATGACAGACAGACACATCAGAAGGTGACAGAGATCACACACACACACACACACACACACATCAGAAGGTGACAGAGATGACAGACAGACAGACAGACGCATCAGAAGGTGACAGAGATGACAAACAGACAAACACATCAGAAGGTGACAGAGATGACAGACAAACACACATCAGAAGGTGACAGAGATGACAGACAGACAGACACACACACACATCAGAAGGTGACAGAGATGACAAACAGACAGACACATACATCAGAAGGTGACAGACACACACACACAAATAGCCAGAACACACAGACATGCAGGCCAAAGAAAATTTGAGACATCACAATACAGAAGCGTTTTCATCCCAAAGTCCTATAATAATCCCTGCAGCATGTACTAGCACAGTGACAAACTCTTGTCAGTCACGGTCAAGAACTCAGCTCTTGCTGTGTTAGCTGAAGCCATAATACATCATACATTTAGAAATTCTGCGATACACACGCACGCATGAACGAATGCGCGCACACACACACACACCACAAACAAAATTATGCTACCTTGAGTTTTTCAGCAGCGAGTCTCTTGCTTTGCTGAGAGGATCGTTCAATCACCTCTTTGAGGGAGTTGGCGTACAACATGGCCGCCTTAAGCTGGGTCACCGTCAACACCCACAACAAATCGTCCAGCAGTAAAATCAACCGTGATGACAGAATGCTGCAGTCTGCAGACATTTGCACAACACAAAAATACAAATATGATGTTATTGATAGTAAATTCAAGTTTTCTAAACAACAAAGTTGTAAAAACAGACATGGTTATGTTTCCTATTACGGTCACATTAAGGATGCAGGCTAGTTTAAACCAGAAATATGCACTCCTTGAAAGGCGAAGACCAAAAATAAAAATGTGGTCATGTCCTGAATCTCAAAGACCCATCTAAAGCAAAGCATATTGCCAGCCACATTCTAATCAGATCAGTTCCCGTGTCAGTTCTGCTATAGCCCACCTGACCAGCTATTCCACTTCATTGGTCATCCCCAAATCTAACAAGTGAGTAAAGTTAATAAGCATAATGTACCACATGCAATCCATAGACAAAGGTTTTTGCCTGAAGAAGACCTAAGAGGTCGAAATGCATTGTGTCTTGACCCGTAATCTGTGTCTGTTTCTGTGGCGGTAACTAACCCCTTTTCTTTTCAAATTAAAACTGTTTGCATAGTTAGGCATGAGAAAAATTTCTAGCAACAAGAAAAAGTAAGCATTCAAAAAATGCTTGATCCTAAGCGAACAAAAATCAAAGTTGCACATCATCACCAAAAATCAGCTGGTCGGTTCTTCAAAGTTTGCAGGGAGGATTGTATGGCCAACATCTACAAGTATCATGCATAAGCTGCCTCCCCTTCTGGACTCAGTTTTCCTAACTGCTCTTGTTCTAAGGGCAACACAACACCACTCACCACTCAGTCGCTTTTTCAGAACAACGCGAATCTTCGCCTGGTTCGCAATGAGCCGCAAGGGTGTCAACACCTCTTTGCATACGCTTTCATTTTCCCGCGGCCTCAATACGCGTCGTCTGCCCTCTTTTTCTTTGAACACCAGAATCTCCCCGCGTGAGGTGTCCCGAATGGTGTTGGGGTGCGCAGGTCGTTGGTGGCTCCCCATGTGGGAGTTGGCTGTGCACTTTCACCCGTGACAGCTGCAGCAGAGAAAGGATAAACATCACTAGCTCATACAGATTTCGAGTCAGTGGTCGTTTCAGGATTCAGACCGCTAGTCATACATCTTTCAAACACTGATTCATACAGGGTGCAGGCAATAGTTCATCAGACCCGGTATCTTTAAATGTTTACATGTCTAAGACTAATAGTCCATACATGTCTGGACCACTGTTATGCGACCCGATATCAATGGTTCATCTATCAATGGTTCCCAAAAGTCACAGGCACTGATTGGTACTTGACTCAAACCCCATGGTATATAAAGGTCTCAGATCATGAGTTCATCAAGGTCTCAGGGCCACTGTTAATACTGATCAAAGGTTCAATACAGTTCAGGGTCATGGTTATTACAGTCTCAGATCAATGGTTTTACTGGTCCAGACCTCTGTTCTTACAGGGCCGATTTATTGGTTTACACGGTCCCCGACTCTGTTCTTACAGGGCCCAGATCATTGGTTTAAACAGGTCCCAGACTCTGTTCTTACAGGGCCCAGATCATTGGTTTACACAGGTCCCAGACAACTGTTATACAGGGCCCCGATCATTGGTTTACACAGGTCTCAGACAACTGTTCATACAGAGCCAGATCATTGGTTTACATAGGTCTCAGACAACTGTTCATACAGGGCCCAGATCATTGGTTTACATAGGTCTCAGACAACTGTTCTTACAGGGCCCAGATCATTGGTTTACATAGGTCTCAGACAACTGCCATACAGGGCCAGATCATTGCTTTACACAGGTCTCAGACAAACTGTTCATACAGGGCCAGATCATTGGTTTACACAGGTCTCAGACAACTGTTCATACAGGGCCTAGATCATTGCTTTACACAGGTCTGGACAACCGTTAATACAGGGCCCAGATCATTGGTTTACACAGGTCTCAGACAACTGTTCATTACAGGGCCCAGATCATTGCTTTTACACAGGTCTCAGACAACTGTTCATACAGGGCCCAGATCATTGGTTTACACAGGTCTCAGACAACTGTTCATACAGGGCCCAGATCATTGGTTTACACGGTCTCAGACAACTGTTCATACAGGGCCAGATCATTGGTTTACACAGGTCTCAGAAACTGTTCATACAGAGCCCGAATCATTGCTTTACACAGGTCTCAGACAACTGTTCATACAGGGCCAGACCATTGGTTTACACAGGTCTCAGACAACTGTTCATACAGGGCCAGATCATTGGTTTACACAGGTCTCGGACAACTGTTCATACAGGGCCAGATCATTGGTTTACACAGGTCTCAGACAACTGTTCATACAGGGCCCAGATCATTGGTTTACACAGGTCTCAGACAACTGTTCTTACAGGGCCCAGATCATTGCTTTACACAGGTCTCAGACAAACTGTTCATACAGGGCCCAGATCATTGGTTTACACAGGTCTCACACAACTGTTCGTACAGGCCCCAGATCATTGGTTTACACAGGCCCAGACAACCGTTCATACAGGGCCCAGATCATTGGTTTACACAGGTGTCAGACAACTGTTCTTACAGGGCCCAGATCATTGGTTTACACAGGTCTCAGACAACTGTTCATACAGGGCCCAGATCATTGGTTTACACAGGTCTCGGACAACTGTTCATACAGGGCCCAGATCATTGGTTTACACAGGTCTCAGACAACCGTTCATACAGGGCCCAGATCATTGGTTTACACAGGTGTCAGACAACTGTTCTTACAGGGCCAGATCATTGGTTTACACAGGTCTTGGACAACTGTTCATACAGGGCCCAGATCATTGCTTTACACAGGTCTCAGACAACTGTTCATACAGGGCCCAGATCATTGCTTTACACAGGTCTCAGACAACTGTTCATACAGGGCCCAGATCATTGCTTTACACAGGTCTCAGACAACCGTTCATACAGGGCCCAGATCATTGGTTTACACAGGTCTCAGACAACTGTTCATACAGGGCCCAGATCATTGCTTTACACAGGTCTCAGACAACTGTTCATACAGGGCCCAGATCATTGGTTTACACAGGTCTCAGACAACTGTTCATACAGGGCCCAGATCATTGCTTTACACAGGTCTCAGACAACTGTTCATACAGGGCCCAGATCATTGGTTTACACAGGTCTCAGACAACCGTTCATACAGGGCCCAGATCATTGCTTTACACAGGTCTCAGACAACCGTTCATACAGGGCCCAGATCATTGGTTTACACAGGTCTCAGACAACTGTTCATACAGAGCCCAGATCATTGGTTTACACAGGTCTCAGACAACTGTTCATACAGGGCCCAGATCATTGGTTTACATAGGTCTCAGACAACTGTTCATACAGAGCCCAGACCATAGGTTTACACAGGTCTTAGACAACCGTTCATACAGAGCCCAGACCATTGGTTTACACAGGTCTCAGACAACTGTTCATACAGGGCCCAGATCATTGGTTTACACAGGTCTCAGACCAGTTGTTCATACAGGTCTGAGACCATTGTTCGCACAGTATCAATTCTTTTCTTTTTTCAACTCCATTTTGGGAGCAGTCTTATGACTTGTATGTCTCCTATTAATTTGCAAAGCATTATGTTTCTATTATTCATATTTGTGAAGAAAAGAAGAAATACATTGTCCTGACAAACTATTTCCAACAACAGCAGAAAAGGGAATGGTTTGAGATCACATCTTTGCCTTTGTCATCAACAGTCTACCGCCCAGCCCCACCTCCTTTCCTCCCAAGGGCAGACTGGAAGAAAAGGCTCAGCCTAAAATCTCAATCCTTGAACAAGTAAAAGTTTTCTGACGTCTGAGTTCGCCTTTCTCCCAACTCTTCAACTCCCACCATCCATGTTTTGCATGAGCATGTGTTTAACGTTCAATGAAAGAAAACATCTGGTAACATACAACATTCATAATCTAGTTTTACACAACCACAATTCTATGAAGACATTAATATTTAGTACTCCACATATCACTCATTTCATCGTATCAATACTAATACAATAATCGTATCAGTACCATAATTGCATACATATACATTTCTAAAGAGATCTCAGAATCATACTCACTTGCAGAGAAGCATTAAGGTGCGTGACATCATCTTGATGAGCACAGAATGATGTGAACATAGATACCATCCATCACTTTGTCGATGAAACCAACCTCCCTCCAGGACTGAAATTCATGCCAAAAACTCATCTCATTACATAATCAAAAGACACCACCATTGCCAACAATAACTTAATAAACAAATATGTCAGTCAACCAAGCCATAGTGAATGAACACCTTCACAACAACAGGTTTCACGTCGATATACTTAACAAAAGCTTTTCTGTAGTTTTTCAAAGAAATTTTTGGGATCTTGAATGACAGCTCTGGTAAAAATCACTCCCTTGAAATGCCAGATAACCATGTTTAACTAATCACTCCTGGAAATGCAGATACCTATGTTTAAACGTCTTCCAGTTTGCAAACAGAACAAGTCTGCCAAGAACTGTGCTCAACTATGCAGAGCACTGTCTACACCAGTGGATGCTAGCAAAGAGCCATGGAGGAAAAGGAAAGAGGAGAGGGCAATGAGCCATGGAGAAAAAGGAAAAGAGGAGAGGGCAATGAGCCAGGGAGGAAAAGGAAAGAGGAGAGGGCAATGAGCCAGGGAGGAAAAGGAAAGAGGAGAGGGCAATGAGTCAGGGAGGAAAAGGAAAGAGGAGAGGGCAATGAGCCAGGGAGGAAAAGGAAAGAGGAGAGGGCAATGAGTCAGGGAGGAAAAGGAAAGAGGAGAGGCAATGAGTCAGGGAGGAAAAAGAAAGAGGAGAGGGCAATGAGCCATGGAGGAAAAGGAAAAAGGAGAGGGCAATGAGTCAGGGAGGAAAAAGAAAGAGGAGAGGGCAATGAGTCAGGGAGGAAAAGGAAAGAGGAGAGGGCAATGAGCCAGGGAGGAAAAGTAAAGAGGAGAGGGCAATGAGTCATGGAGGAAAAGGAAAGAGGAGAGGGCCATAGAGCCATGGAGGAAAAGGAAAGAGGAGAGGGCAATGAGTCATGGAGGAAAAGGAAAGAGGCGATGGCAATGAGTCATGGAGGAAAAGGAAAGAGGAGAGAGAGCAATGAGCCAGGGAGGAAAAGGAAAGAGGAGAGGGCAATGAGCCACGGAGGAAAAGGAAAGAGGAGAGGGCAATGAGTCAGGGAGGAAAAGGAAAGAGGAGAGGGCAATGAGTCAGGGAGGAAAAGGAAAGAGGAGAGGGCAATGAGCCAGGGAGGAAAAGGAAAGAGGAGAGGGCAATGAGCCATGGAGGAAAAGGAAAGAGGAGAGGGCAATGAGCCATGGAGGAAAAGGAAAGAGGAGAGGGCAATGAGTCATGGAGGAAAAGGAAAGAGGAGAGGGCAATGAGCCATGGAGGAAAAGGAAAGAGGAGAGGGCCATGAGTCAGGGAGGAAAAGGAAAGAGGAGAGGGCAATGAGTCAGGGAGGAAAAGGAAAGAGGAGAGGGCAATGAGTCAGGGAGGAAAAGGAAAGAGGAGAGGGCAATGAGTCAGGGAGGAAAAGGAAAGGGCAATGAGTCAGGGAGGAAAAGGAAAGAGGAGAGGGCAATGAGTCAGGGAGGAAAAGGAAAGAGGAGAGGGCAATGAGTCAGGGAGGAAAAGGAAAGGGCAATGAGCACAAAGGAAAAGGAAAGAGGAGAGGGCAATGAGTCAGGGAGGAAAAGGAGAGGGCAATGAGTCAGGGAGGAAAAGGAAAGAGAGAGGGCAATGAGTCAGGGAGGAAAAGGAAAGGGCAATGAGTCAGGGAGGAAAAGGAAAGAGGAGGAGGGCAATGAGTCAGGGAGGAAAAGGAAAGAGGAGAGGGCAATGAGCCACAAAGGAAAAGGAAAGAGGAGAGGGCAATGAGTCAGGGAGGAAAAGGAAAGGGCAATGAGCCACAAAGGAAAAGGAAGAGAGGAGAGGGCAATGTGTCAGGGAGTAAAAGGAAAGAGGAGAGGGCATGACCCAGGGAGGAAAAGGAAAGAGGAGAGGGCAATGAGTCAGGGAGGAAAAGGAAAGAGGAGAGGGCCATGAGTCAGGGAGGAAAAGGAAAGAGGAGAGGGCAATGAGTCAGGGAGGAAAAGGAAAGAGGAGAGGGCAATGAGTCAGGGAGGAAAAGTAAAGAGGAGAGGGCAATGAGTCAGGGAGGAAAAGGAAAGGGCAATGAGTCAGGGAGGAAAAGGAAAGAGGAGAGAGCAATGAGTCAGGGAGGAAAAGGAAAGAGGAGAGGGCAATGAGTCAGGGAAGGAAAAAGTAAAGAGGAGAGGGCAATGAGTCAGGGAGGAAAAGTAAAGAGGAGAAGGGCAATGACCCAGGGAGGAAAAGGAAAGAGGAGAGGGCAATGAGTCAGGGAGGAAAAGTAAAGAGGAGAGGGCAATGAGTCAGGGAGGAAAAGGAAAGAGGAGAGGGCAATGAGTCAGGGAGGAAAAGGAAAGAGGAGAGGGCAAAGACAGAGAGAACAGCTGAATTCAGGTGGTTGAAGGGTTGGGTGGATGGGTAGCATAAACAACCACTGGAAAAGTTACTGATCATCAACTTATGTAATGAAGCAAACTAAAATCATGGGTAAGTCCCCAGCCCGTTTTGAGCTACACAATGATGACTAACATTAAAATGATCAATTCTGTTATTTTTCAATGTTTCATTTCTTGAACAATATCATCTACAAAACTACTAAGTTTATCACAAACTAAGCATGCTATTACATTTCATTTTACGACCTTCCTACTGAGACTGTATGATGCAATCAAGAAAATCAGGGAACGTGTTTGGCCCACTTCATAGCACAGGGAACTTGTTTGGCCTACTTCAGAGCACATGTTCTTTCACTTTCAATCAGGGAACTTGTTTGGCCTACTTCAGAGCACATTAGGGAACTTATTTGGCCTACTTCAGAGCACATGTTCTTCCACTTTCAATCAGGGAACTTGTTTGGCCTACTTCAGAGCACATTAGGGAACTTGTCTGGCCTACTTCAGAGCACATGTTTGGCCCACTTCAGAGCACATGTTCTTTCACTTTCAATCAAGGAACTTGTTTGGCCTACTTCAGAGCACATTAGGGAACTTGTCTGGCCTACTTCAGAGCACATTAGGGAACTTGTCTGGCCTGCTTCAGAGCACATGTTTGGCCTTCTTCAGAGCACAGGGAACTTGTTTGGCCTACTTCAGAGCACATGTTTGGCCTACTTCAGAACACATGTTGTTTCATTTTCAATCAGGGAACTTGTTTGGCCTACTTCAGAGCACATGTTCTTTCACTTTCAATCAGGGAACTTGTTTGGCCTACTTCAGAGCACATGTTCTTTCACTTTCAGACAGAATCACTCTTTCACAAACTGTAGGTATCCACTGCTTGATAGCCACACATGGCAAAGCTGGTCAAAGTCAGGAAAATTTGACAATGCAGCTGTCTTTACTGGAGGTCACAAGCAATAAGCTATGAAGGAAAAGGAAAGAGGGCAGGGCAGAAATACTTAGAGAGAGACTGAAAGTCAGCACAGAAGTATTGTGCTGGTGGTTGAAAGGCTGGTGAGCTCTGAACTGGCCAGCTGTAAACCACTACCACAACCAGATAAATCTTGCCAAGGACGTTAACTTGCCAGTGGACTTTTGTTTGTAGTACTTTCACACCTCTTCAGCACTGAAGAAAACACACTCCTCCGGCAACTTGGTTCACTAGATACGAGTAGGAGAGGCAGCTTTTATGAGGAGGGGTTGGGGGACTACTGGACGTGGCGGTCATCCTCATGAGCCACATGGTTCTAGATTAAATGTGACTTCTTCCATGAAATGACAGACAAGGCAGGCTGGAAGGAGCTGCACTACATACACCAAACAGTGGTCTGGGTCAATTTGAGCTACTATAAAGCAGCCCACAGCAAATCCATTTCATGTACATATACTGAACTATTTTTGCTTAAATCAAGCTAGGAGTGTGATAATCGGTTAATTTTGCACACAATTTCTTTCCTATTATGTGAGAGTGCTCCTTTACTGAAGTCTTTCATCTTTCTCAAAATGGCTTTGGTACCATTGGGACACTTTGCAACACCATTTTGATTAACAAACAGAAATCCGTGCAGTGTCTCCTCCAGTGGGTTGCCTCTTGATGACTTGACACTGACTGCTCCCCATGGATTGCTGGTGCTAGGACTGCGGTGGGACTGACCGGGCTGTGGCTGTGGATGAGGTGTCGGAATGAGCAGCGTGGGTCCACTACCACTGAGGTGGCACAGAAGATGGGACAGCAAAAAATAAAATAAAATGAAATAAATAAAACAAAATAAAAGATAGCTGATGATAGCAGGACTTCCTTCAGAACAGCCTGCACGATTACAAAGAGTGCAAAACAGTGCAGCTCGGCTTGTTCTCAAAAGGCGTAAAAATGAGCATATTACATACACCTTTGTTACATAAACTCCACTGACTTCCCATCAAATATCGATGGCAGTTCAAAATTGCAGTTTTTGCCTATCGTAACTTTGATGGGACACTCCCACGGTATCTTTCTGCTTCTCTGTCCACCTATCAAACTTCTCGGTCTCTTCGCTCATCTTCTCAAAAACTTCTGAAAATTCCTAGGCGCTCGTTAAAGACAGTCGGTGAGAGAGCATTTAGCTTTAGTGCGCCCACTCTTTGGAATTCTCTTCCTGACAGCTTACGTGACCTGCCCACATGATCTAAATTCAAGTCAGAGTTAAAAACACACTTCTTTAGGAAAGCCTTCTTCGACCATAATATCTAAATGCTGTGTCCATTATTCTGACCTGACTTTTTATGTGCTGCATGCAAAACTGTATTGTTTACGCTTGAACCGATGGACTTGATAAGTGCGCCTGTGTTGGTATGTGTGTGTGTGTGTGTGTGTGTGTGTGTGTGTGTGTGTGTGTGTGTGTGTGTGTGTGAGTGTGTGTGTGTGTGTGTGTGTGTGTGTGTGAGTGTGAGTGTGTGTGTGTGTGTGTATGGGAACACATGTCAGTGCCAGTGTCTGAGTGTGTGTTGAGCGCAATGAGTTGATCCCAAGAACTGCGCCATATGCAATCCATACATTATTATTATTATTCATTATTATAAAACTGATCCGATGTTAGTGAGATTAGTTGATTTTGCTGATATTTACATGATCTGCTCCTCTGTTCCTCCCCACTTGTCCCACCTCCATTTTGCCCTTCATATTTCTGTTATGTTCATTCATCACATGTAGGCCATAATAAGCAACAATGTGCCCCTCTTGTTATCACATGAACCTGTGACCCCGTTAATCACAATAGCTGTCTCATTGAAATGTCTTGCCAACATGTTACCACCAAGGCTGCAAACACACTCTGCTACCAGCTTGTTCTGCATGTTACGTTTGGTTGTACCAACATTTAACAAAAGCAAAATAAAGTGGGTACAAAACTCAGGTTGTAAAGGCCTGAATAACTTTCAAAGACTTGTCTTTAAAAAAGCTACTATTCTGAACTTATAAAAATACACACACACACACACACACACACACACACACACACACACACACACACACACTCACACACACACTAGTGTTAAATAATTAGCTGAATAAACCAGAAAGTAGAAATACATAATCAGCTAAACAAAAAGAAACACTATTTTCATAATCATTGTCAACTGTGAGAATGTGACAAGTGGGGAGAGACGATGCAGAAAGAGGCATCAATGGAGAAAAGAGAAAGAGGAGGCAATGCAGAAGAGCGCAGGCAGGGGAAGCAATCATACAGAGGAAGACTGGGGACTGACCTCAGGGGGGACTTGCTGGCTGTTGTGCTGGGTGGTCGTGGAGTCTCGCATGTCTCCATCTCCACCACCACCTCGTCCAGATACTGAAACATCATCATTAACATTGCCATTATCATCAGCAGCAACAGCAGCAGCAGCATCCCAGCAATACCAACCTCTTGTAAGATCAGGCTTAGCTGAGCCTCAGAAGTGACAATCGATGTATAACTCAAAGCAAACATCTGCATTGCTGTAAATCTTTTCCATTATTACTCGGAAAGTGATCACACAGCAGATTTTGCATCAGTTTCTTCCCATGTTTGCCACAAATGTTGAGAAGACAACCAAAATCTCACCAATAATATTTGATCTTACAAAGAGAGAAAACTGCATTATGCTTGCCCAGGTCAGCATAAGAATGCGAGGTCACACAGAATTTTCTTTTTTTTTTTCATCATTCACACACATGCAACCATTTGTGCAAAAGAGAGAGAGAGAGAGAGAGAGAGAGAAGAGAGAGAGAGAGAGAGAGAGAGAGAGAGAGAGAGGGAGAGAGAGAGAGGAGAGAGAGAGAGAGAGAAGAGAGAGAGAGAGAGAGAGAGAGAAAACATGCCACAGAACGATTGGCAGCAATGTTGGTGTAACTATAATACTGCAACAATATCACATCAAAGAGAAATCTAGGACGTTCCATCTCTATGTGTGTTCTAAAGAATGGCCAGATCTAGGATGTTCCATCTCTATGTGTGTTCTAAAGAATGGTCAAATCTAGGATGTTCCATCTGTATGTGTGTTCTAAAGAAAAGGAAGGTCAAATCAAGGATGTTCCATCTCCATGTGTGTTCTAAGAAAACGAAGGTCAAATCTAGGATGTTCCATCTCTATGTGTGTTCTAAAGAAAAGGAAGGTCAAATCAAGGATGTTCCATCTCCATGTGTGTTCTAAGAAAAGGAAGGTCAAATCTAGGATGTTCCATCTCCATGTGTGTTCTAAAGAAAAGGAAGGTCCATCTCCATGTGTGTTCTAAAGAAAAGGAAGGATCAAATCTAGGATGTTCCATCTCTATGTGTGTTCTAAAGAAAAGGAAGGTCAAATCTAGGATGTTCCATCTCTATGTGTGTTCTAAAGAAAAGGAAGGTCAAATCTAGGATGTTCCATCTCTATTGTGTTCTAAAGAGTGGCCAAATCAAGGATGTTCCATCTCTATGTTTGTTCTAAAGAAAAGAGAATGGCCAAGTCTACGATGTTCCATCTCTAGTGTGTTCTAAAGAAAAATGAATGGCCAAATCTAGGATGTTCCATCTCTATGTGTGTTTTAAAGAAAAGAGATGGTCAAATCTAGGATGTTTTATCTCCATGTGTGTTCTAAAGAATGGTCAAATCAAGGATGTTCCATCTCTATGTGTGTTCTAAAGAATGGTCAAATCTAGGATGTTCCATCTCCATGTGTGTTCTGAAGAATGGTCAAATCTAGGATGTTCCATCTCCATGTGTGTTCTAAAGATGGTCAAATCTAGGATGTTCCATCTCCATGTGTGTTCTAAGAAATGGTCAAATCTAGGATGTTTCGTCTGTATGTGTGTTCTAAAGAAAAGAAAGGTCAAAATCTAGGATGTTCCATCTCCATTTGTGTTCTAAAGAATGGTCAAATCTAGGATGTTCCATCTCTATGTGTGTTCTAAAGAATGGTCAAATCTAGGATGTTCCATCTCTATGTGTGTTCTAAAGAAAAGAGATGGTCAAATCAAGGATGTTCCATCTCTATGTGTGTTCTAAAGAATGGTCAAATCTAGGATGTTCCATCTCTATGTGTGTTTTTAAAGAAAAGAGATGGTCAAATCTAGGACATTCCATCCCTATATATCTTCTTCTTTCTTTTTTTTTTAAGAAGGATAATCTTGGATGTTTCATCTTTATGTGTCTTCAACAACAAAAAAAGGAGGAAGGCCAAATCCAAGATGTTCCATTTCTATGTTTCTTCAAAAGAAACGGGAAGGCAAACTCTAGGATGTTCCATTACTATGTATCTTCAAAATTAAAGTGGAAGTCAAGCTCAGTATGTTCCATTTTTATCTGCCTCAAAAAACAAAAGAGAAGGCAAAGCCTATGTTCTACCTTTCTGTGTCTTCGAAAGAGATGGGAAGGCAAGCCTATGTTTCATCTCATGTGTCTCAAACAACAAAAAGAAAGTAAGAAAAAGGATGGTTAAGCCTACTACGTTCCCACTCCTTTGTTTCTTTGGAAAAGGTCTATATGTTCTATCTCCATCTGTCTCCAAAAACAAAAGGAAACACCAAGCTTCCAAATTTCCATCTATGCTTTTTGAAAACAAAATGGAAGACCAAGCCTACTGTGTTTCCATCTCTATGTGCCCCCCAAAACAAAGGAAAGACAGTGTCTTCTGTGTTCAAACTTTCTGTCCCCCCAAAAAAAAGGGGCAGTACAGAGCACAATGGGTCCCTTCACTGCATCTCTAAAACAAAGGAAAAGACAGTGCCTACTGTGTTCTACCTTCTGTCTCCAAAAACAAAGGGAAGTACAGAGCCCAATGGGTCCCTTCCCACTGCATCTCTAAAACAAAGGGGAAAACAACTCCAACATGTCTCCGAAACAAAAGGGAAGGACTGACCCACTGTGTCCCATCTCTGCCCATCCCCAAAACAAAGGGAAGGACCTGACCTACTGTGCCCCATCTCTGTGCATCCCCAAAAACAAAGGAAAGCCTATTGTGTCACTTCTCTTCCAATCAAAATGGGGAAAATTAGCCTAACCTGTCTCAAACCCCTGATCTTCAAACCAAAGACGGACCTTATGTGTCTTCTGTCTCAAAAACGAATGGGAAGGTTTCGATTTTCACACTTTCCTACAAACCAGTATTGTTACAGAAAGAACCGATACAGAATCTCAATAATCAAGAGAAATACAATGGGCAGATTGCAGAATATGTGGATGTGAAAAACAGGAAAGCGTTTGGTGAACTACATCTTCAAATGTCTTTAAGTAGGTCTGGAGCAAGCAGGCCAGACAATTGTCTGCTGATTGGCATGTTGCTTTATGGTTTAGTTGTTGTACAGAACAAACACAGATGAAGAAACACAGACAAGGACGACCTCACAAACTTATAATCAACTACAACCATCCATCCTCCAAATTTCTCTGGCCAATTCATGCACATTATTAGACTAATAATACCCCATGCAACATACCCTCAAACCTCTCCACTCCAAACACTCCTGTGGAAAACAGTCCCACAAACAGTCCATCCCTACACCCAAACAGGCGCAAAGGAGGGCCTAGCAGCCCTCCATATTCCATCTACTGCCATCGCTTGCTAAATGGATGAATCCCTAGAGCACCCAGAGTCAAATCAAAGACTGCAGTGGAAAGGGTATTGTACCCTGGAGTGACCGGAGAAAATCAATAGGGCCTGTGGAGCTAGCCCTTGGCTGACCCCTTCCACCCACTCTTCTGGGCATTCATCAGTTTAGTGCCTGCACTCCTGTATAATCAAGATGTTTTCATTCTGGGCATTCATCAGTTTAGTGCCTGCACTCCTGTATAATCAAGATGTTTTCATTCTGGGCATTCATCAGTTTAGTGCCTGCACTCCTGTATAATCAAGATGTTTTCATTCTGGGCATTCATCAGTTTAGTGCCTGCACTCCTGTATAATCAAGATGTTTTCATTCTGGGCGTTCATCAGTTTAGTGCCTGCACTGCCTTGTCACTTTTCCTCCTGTATAATTAAGATGTTTGCCATGAGATAGAACTTTACTGTCCTCAAGTCAAACAGAAATGTGTCTTCTGGCTGGATTCCTTAAAAGTGCATAAACATGCACAAGCACTTTGAATACAAGTGTTTCATTATCAATAACACATGTTGTTAGACTGATAAATGCCATCAGTTCAAATGTTTCGCTATCAAATAACACACATGTTGGTATACTACTAAATGCCATCAGTTCAAATGTTTCATTATCAAATAACACACATGTTGTTATACTACTAAATGCCATCAGTTCAAATGTTTCATTATCAAATAACACACATGTTGTTATACTACTAAATGCCATCAGTTCAAATGTTTCATTATCAAATAACACACATGTTGTTATACTACTAAATGCCATCAGTTCAAACCATGAAGGGGAGGAAAAGAGGGCATGTAGAGGGAATAATGAGAGAAGTGAGGGGGAGGAAGGAGGATGGGAGGAAGGGGGGGGGGAGACCGAAACAGGAGGGGAGAGAAGGGGAGACTGGGATAGGGTGTGGGTTAAGAAAGCAAAGGAGTCTGAGCATAACAACAAACCACCAAAGTGCTGTTCAGTGTCTGCATTTCCTCACTGCTCTTAACTCTCTGTAACCAAGCTGTTCAGTGTCTGCATTTCCTCACTGCACTTAACTCTTTGTAACCAAGCTGTTCAGTGTCTGCATTTCCTCACTGCTCTTAACTCTCTGTAACCAAGTTGTTCAGTGTCTGCATTTCCTCACTGCTCTTAACTCTCTGTAACCAAGTTGTTCAGTGTCTGCATTTCCTCACTGCTCTTAACTCTCTGCAACCAAGCTGTTCAGTGTCTGCATTTCCTCACTGCACTTAACTCTTTGTAACTAAGCTGTTCAGTGTCTGCATTTCCTCACTGCACTTAACTCTTTGTAACCAAGCTGTTCAGTGTCTGCATTTCCTCACTGCTCTTAACTCTCTGTAACCAAGTTGTTCAGTGTCTGCATTTCCTCACTGCTCTTAACTCTCTGTAACCAAGTTGTTCAGTGTCTGCATTTCCTCACTGCTCTTAACTCTCTGCAACCAAGCTGTTCAGTGTCTGCATTTCCTCACTGCACTTAACTCTTTGTAACTAAGCTGTTCAGTGTCTGCATTTCCTCACTGCACTTAACTCTTTGTAACCAAGTTGTTCAGTGTCTGCATTTCCTCACTGCACTTAACTCTTTGTAACCAAGTTGTTCAGTGTCTGCATTTCCTCACTGCACTTAACTCTTTGTAACCAAGTTGTTCAGTGTCTGCATTTCCTCACTGCACTTAACTCTTTGTAACCAAGCTGTTCAGTGTCTGCATTTCCTCACTGCTCTTAACTCTCTGCAACCACGTTGTTCAGAGTCTGCATTTCCTCACTGCACTTAACTCTTTGTAACCAAGTTGTTCAGTGTCAGCATTTCCTCACTGCTCTTAACTCTCTGCAACCACGTTGTTCAGAGTCTGCATTTCCTCACTGCACTTAACTCTTTGTAACCAAGTTGTTCAGTGTCTGCATTTCCTCACTGCACTTAACTCTTTGTAACCAAGTTGTTCAGTGTCTGCATTTCCTCACTGCACTTAACTCTTTGTAACCAAGTTGTTCAGTGTCTGCATTTCCTCACTGCACTTAACTCTTTGTAACCAAGTTGTTCAGTGTCTGCATTTCCGCACTGCTCTTAACTCTTTGTAACCAAGTTGTTCAGTGTCTGCATTTCCGCACTGCTCTTAACTCTTTGTAACCAAGTTGTTCAGTGTCTGCATTTCCTCACTGCACTTAACTCTTTGTAACCAAGTTGTTCAGTGTCTGCATTTCCGCACTGCTCTTAACTCTTTGTAACCAAGTTGTTCAGTGTCTGCATTTCCGCACTGCTCTTAACTCTTTGTAACCAAGTTGTTCAGTGTCTGCATTTCCGCACTGCTCTTAACTCTTTGTAACCACGTTGTTCAGTGTCTACATTTCCTCATCACTTTTCATCCTTTGTAATAAAGCTGCTCAGAGTCTGCAACGCTTCTCTACTTTTCATCCTTTGTAACAAAGCTGCTCAGTCTGCAATCTTTCTCCACTTTTCATCCTTTGTAATAAAGCTGCTCAGAGTCTGCAATCTTTCTCCACTTTTCATCCTTTATGTGCTCAGAGTCTGCATTCACTCACCACTTTTCATCCTTTGTAATAAAGCTGCTCAGAATCTGCAATCTTTCTCCACTTTTCAACCAAGGAAGCAAAGAGACAGAGGACAATAAAGGAGCCATTTCCTTCAATGACTCTAACAAAGAAAACAGCTTGTGGAGACAAAAGAGACCAAGCGAACAGACAAGAGGACAATAAAGGAGCCATTTCCTTCATTCACTCTAACAAAGAAAACAGCTTGTGGCTGACAAAAGAGACCAAGGTGCCAAAGAGACAGAGGACAATAAAGGAGCCATTCATTCACACTAACAAAGAAAACAGCTTGTGACTGACAAAAACCGAAACATAACACACACAACAACAACAACAACAACAAAACAGAAGCAGCACCACGGTGCTCACACCCTAGCAAACACACACACTAGGTTCTTCATTGATTTTCAGGACGCTTTTGACAGCAGTGGGTGATAATTCACCTGGAAAATTATCCCGCAGCCCTAAAAACCCAGCTGCTGATGGGAAGTTGCAGCCAACAGTATGGTTTCACATGTCATGCTGTTCACAAAGGGAAGCTGTAAGCAGACCCCCTTCTCATCATCAAGAGTCTAGTTCACAAAGGGAAGCTGTAAGCAGACCTCCTTCTCATCATCAAGAGTCCAGTCTGCCAACTCATCATGAACGGAGGCAAAACAAAACTTTTTGGTGTTTTGAAATGAAGCGTTTCATTTCACACCGTTTATAGCCCAGCCAACAACAGGGGGCCACATCAACCCTGGCATTCCTACAACACACCAGCACTGAATGAGAGAAGCGCATGACAATATCAGTAACAGGTCCAACATGTTACTATGGGTTCCTGTTTACATGTATGTTTCGCATTAGGACATGTGAAGTACTCTTTGAAAAGTGCTTCATGCATTATTCAACCTTTCAAATGGAAAAATGGCACTCAGAGCAGTCACTTGAGTTGACCCTCTAATATTCTACAGTGCACATAACCACATCAGACTGAGGTTGTGGCACAAGCCCACAAATCATTTTACAAGGTTTGCCAGTCCAAAATAAAAGAGATGCCATTTATTTTGTGACAATGCCAAACCCAAACGGCCATGTGCGTAGTGCAGCTCGTGCAAGACAAGCTAAAGCTTGAATGCTCAAGCCAAGAGAAGCGCCAGTTGTACAAAAGCAAAATGGCGATGTTGGATTCATGGCCAAAAAGACTCAGGCACTTAGTGATGACCTTGCAGAATTGTGTTTTGTGGGTTTGATCCCTGCTGAAAAACAGCAGCCAGCAGCAGCTCTGTTAATGATGTATATGTTTGTGTGTGCCAGTCTGGCTTGGCTTGGCTTGTTTTAATGTCTCTTTACAAAACATTTTTTTAGACAGACCTTAAGACCGTGTGACATTTCAGTTCTCTAAAAGGTGTGTGTGTGTGTGTGTGTGTGTGTGTGTGTGTGTGGTGTGTGTGTGTGTGTGTGTGTGTGTGTGTGTGTGTGTGTGTGTGTGTGTGTGTCTGCGTGCGTGAGTGCGTGCGTGCGTGCGTGTGTGTGTGCAAGCGTGCTTGTATGCCTGGGGAGGTGGAGGGTATATATTGGGAGGGTGGGCAAAGGTAAGGGTAGCGTGTTGGGGGGGAGGGCTCATGCACGTGAGATTGTGTATATACAGGTATATGAGGAAAACGTTTATATAATCATAGTCTCTCTCTCTCCTTCCCCCACACCCCCCTCTCACTCTCCCCTCATTCCCTCACCCCTCTTCATTTTCATTTTCAATGTTGTTCTTGACCAGGTAACACAATTTATGCTTGAGCACCTAGCACACACCAGACAAAGAGAACGTCAATCAATTTTCCACACAGGCCAGCCTAGTAAGCACAACATCATCACAAGGAGTAAAAACATCGGCACCTTAGCTCAACCCCCAAGAGAAACCCTGTATCCAATGAACGCCATTAGAGAAAATGAATATCCAGCAGAGACAGCAAGAGGACCAAGGGGTAGGGGATGGGGGTGGGGTGGGTGGGGTGGAGAGTGGGCAGAGAAGATTGGATGCATGGGGGGTGGGGGTGGGGGTGGAGGGGGAGGGGGGGGTCATGGGCGTGGGAGGAGACAGCAAGAAGACAGAAGACTGCCAGGCTTTCCTGGCTGTGGCCTAGTCAGTGGTGGACACAAGCTGCATCCCGAGACCAACACGTGAGTTATATACAATCATTTAGGGGCTGCCTCTGGCTCCTTCCAAAACTATGCAAGCACACTAGCTTCATAAGCTAACTGTCTGCCTTGTTTTCTCAAGGATGACAGTTATTTTCCTGCAAGAAAAAACGAGATAATTGGATCATCAGTTATCATTAACACTTCCTTTTCTATTTCTTTTTTGTTTTTTTTAAAGAAAACACATTATTAACCAGCAAAAACAGTGATAATAACTGATTTCTGGGAACATTATATGATCAGTTTTCTTCAGAAGTGAAACTCATTTTCTTCAGGAAAACAGTGACAATGACCAATTCCTCTTTATCAGTGTTATCTTCACAAATGATAATCGTCTTCCTCCAGAAAACAATGGAAATACTTAATTCACTATCATCAATGTTTTCTTCAAGGGTAATACACCTTACATCAGACAAAAACTGACAACATTTGACTTCTCTATTAACACTGTTATCTAAAGGATACTAACTACTTTTCTCAAGAAAACAGGGAAAGCACAAAATATCATAATCGGATAATAACAGCTGAAAACAATAATAATATCTGTTTTACCTGAGAATTACTTACCATCTTTCTCTTTGTGATTAACTATTTTCCAAACACAGTGTTAATAAAAGACACACACACAAACACACACAAGGAAAACAGTTCTCATCGACTCAGACACTTGCATGCTATCACAGTTTTCCCTGCTTTCTTTCTTCTAATAAGGAAATCAATTATCATCCCTGTTTCCTCAGGAAAAGTTATTGTCCTTGAAAAAAAAAAAAAGATAATAGGTAACTTTCTGGGAACCCAGGTGGCATCTCTTGCTGTCTTCAACAGTACTACCTGAGTTCCTTGAGAAGGCACTTTACATACTAGCGACTCCTGTCTGCTCCCATACACAGCCATCTATTCTCCGGGAAAGGAGTTGAATCCCCTGAAGACAGAGGGAGATGCAAGGGGAGGATGGGTGGCCCAGTGGACCTGGTGGATCAAGCGTTCCTCTCTCCATCCCCGGGTTTCTGGGTTCAGTCCCCTCCTCGACACAGACCATTAGAGGAGAGTTTCTCTTCACAGTCTGGATTCTTTCTGTAGACAGCCAGATTAGGGGGCTTTTCTCTTCAACGTCTGTGCAAACTCCAACCCCATCCAAGTCTTTCCGGTGAGACTTCAAACCAAGGTGCCGTATATAAAGATTCAGAAGAGAGCAGCACGGTTCATAACAGGGAACCACATCAGAGAAAAAGGGGAACACTAGGAAGAACATGAGGAAATTAGAATAGAAACCCTTAGAAGAGAGAAGAGCTTTTATCAAACTTAACATCTTCTTCAAAGGCAGAGCTAAACTAATTGATATTCCAATGGAACAACTAGTATTGAATAAAAGTAGCAGCACCAGGAGTGGCGGTCAATGTTGTATCATACCTGCATCAAACATTGACAGACACTTACATTCATTTTATCCTAGTTCTGTACGGCTGTGGAACTCACTGCCGGGTGCCATCAAGATTGCCATAAATGCAGTCTCATTTAAAAAGCAAATTGATACGACAGTTTTGAGATCTGCATATTGACGATTTTCTATTTTAACTTCCCCAGATATTTTATGGTTACCTGGGCCTGAATTTGGCCATTGCTTTTAACTTCTTGAATATCGAGTGCGACCCCTTGTTGCCAAATTTTGCTCCAGGGGCCAACAGACTGAGTTGAGCACTATTTTATGTTATTTTATTTTACTTTTTAATATGCGCGCTGGTGACCTACTCGTTTTTGAGTGAACCAGTTGTTTAGGAAGAAGATATGAACACATCCATTAAAGACAAAATATTAAAAACTGGAGAGAAAAAACCCCACCAACCTCTGATGTGTGCATTAAATACCATTCTATTCTTCATGGAGGAAAAAGCCATCACATGCCAGTGGGATAGATGAGACAAAACAGAAGCAAACACACACCTCATAAACAGACCAAATAAACAAGCACATGAGACTGTGTTTAGACAGCATCGCCCAGATCGGAATGGGGCGGCCAAAATGATGGAATCAAGAACCTGAGCCAAAAAAATCTTGCTGAAAGTGAACGTCAAGAGTTCCAGCAGGGAATATAGAAGGAGAAGTCATCTGAGGATGTACGTTGCAAAACATTAAAAAAAAAAAAAACAGCAAAGAAAAGAAGTAGAAGAAGAAACAGTACCATACATTCAGTCCTCTCACAGAGTAAGATGTACTCGATGATCTGACATTTGCTTGTGAAGACTACAGAGAGTGACCTCAAGACCCTTCAACTGATCACACACAAACACCAGACTTACATACAGACTAGTTACAACATTCTCTCAAGATCTACAGCCTCTGGAACTGTTTGTAACAATCTAACTTGATGTTATATGTGTAAAGGATGGACTGATCCCTTTCCTGGAATGAACAGCAGTCGATTATCATAAATGAATTGATACATTAAAAAAATAAGCAACAGAATTACTAAAAATCTGAGCAGGCTCAATTACTGAAACAGATCAATATGAAGACAGACACAATTCACCGTAATAGAATTTGATTCTCTCTCTCTCTCACTCTCACTGTGTGTGTGTGTGTGTGTGTGTGTGTGTGTGTGTGTGTGTGTGTGTGTGTGTGTGTGTGTGTGTGTGCCCATCATGTTTCCACCACCAGGGAGTGGGCTAAGGAAGAAAGATAATGTTGCTTATAGCCCAGCCGACCGCAAAGGGCCACATCAGGGCTGCTAAGGAAGAAAAGGAAGATGGAGCGAGAGTGAGAGCGAGAGAAGGAGAACAACAACAACAACGAGAAGAAATCAAGAAGTAGAAGAAATTAAAGGTAAGTGGGGGATGGGGAAGTTGCAATTCAAACAAAAAAAAACAAACATACACATATACAGAGAAATCTAGTTTGTTTCCATATATATGTACACACTGAAAATCCCAATCATTTTCTTTACAAAAAATCCCAGCAATTGTTATCACTTTCTTTTGAAAAAACAAAAAAATCATTCTTCTCATTACTGTAGTAAATGTTGAAGATAAATGTACTACTTTCTTTACTTAACAGGTAGATGTACATGAAATGTTAATGTAACTGTCACAGGTATTTCCTTTAAAACTTTGATTACTTCCACTGGTTGATACACCTTACAGTAAATTACTATATATCCTTCAAAACATGTATTACTTGAACTGGCTTACATTAAACTTTAGCAATGGTTTAAAAAAAAACAACTACAAACACCCGGTGTAAGTGCAAAATATATTTCGCTTTATTCAAAGCTTCTTCAGTTGCAACCATGGACCGAACTGAAAGAATGAAACACCGAACTTAAAACGTAAACAACTGAATTAAAATAAAAAAAAACTAAGCCTATTTAAAATGCACGGGTTTTTTCAGAACAAGAGTTCAGTAGCTGAACATGATCAACACACACAATCACACATCCTATGCCTGAGCGCTAGCGCGCATGCGCACATGTATATCTTCCTGAACAATAATAATGAAGGCAGGCCCGTGAATCACCGCGATAAAAGAATAAAAATAAAAACAGGAGGGAGGAACTGGGCGTGGAAAGGGTGGGGAGAGGGAGGGGGAAGAAAGAGGGGTGTAAACTACGTAAAGGGGAAAGACTCCAGTTTAACCTAGTGAAATTCAACTGTAAGTATTCACACACACACACACACACACAAACGCACACACACACACACACACACACACACACACACACACACACATTCACACACACACACACACACACACACACTCACACACACACACACACACACACACACACACACACACACACTCAAATTAACCTGGCAAAACATGACTGTAAGCATTAAAACACACACATACACACGCACACACACACACATTCACACACACACACACACACACACACACACACACACACACACACACACACACCTAAAGTTTAATCTAGTAAAATTAAACTGTAGGCCTGAAAACACACCCACGCATACTCACTCACACACACACACACACTCACACACACATGCACGCACACGCATAGACACCCACACCCACACACACATGCTCACACACACACACACACACACACAAAACAGATGTGGAAATGTCCTTCAAAGTATTCATTAAGTGAACTATCAAAACAAATCTTCAGACAATGCATGCTAATACTTCCTTTAAAACTTTTATCACTTGCACTGGCACTTTTAAAAACTTTATCACGCTAGTTGAGGCTACACAATATACACTGGCAGATCTTGTGGCTTTCTTCATTACAGTATACCAGGATTCTTCCTGGCAAACCTTTTGTCAATACTGTCGGTACTTTTGAAACTTTAAGACAGTAAATGATGGTACTTCCTTCAAAAATTTCTGTAGGTTCAAATCACAGCTAAGTGTCTGTGATACAGCTCTTGGCAATTTCTTTTTAAAAAAACTGTTACCACTTATGCAGAAGCAGCTGAGATTATATCTTTTCAAACTTGCCACTAAAACTTCATACCAACTGTTTGAAAAGACTTGTAACTGGCTGATCCCAGTGCTTCCTTTCAGCCCCTGTACACAGCGTACATTGCATTACAACTGGCTTTCAGCCCCTGTACACAGCGTACATTGCATTACAGTTGACTTTCAGCCCCTGTACACAGCGTACATTGCATTACAGTTGGCTTTCAGCCCCTGTACACAGCGTACATTGCATTACAGTTGGCTTTCAGCCCCTGTACACAGCATACATTGCATTACAGTTGGCTTTCAGCCCTGTACACAGCATACATTGCATTACAGTTGACTTTCAGCCCCTGTACACAGCGTACATTGCATTACAGTTGGCTTTCAGCCCCTGTACACAGCGTACATTGCATTACAGTTGACTTTCAGCCCCTGTACACAGCATACATTGCATTCAGTTGACTTTCAGCCCCTGTACACAGCGTACATTGCATTACAGTTGACTTTCAGCCCTGTACACAGCTACATTGCATTACAGTTGACTTTCAGCCCCTGTACACAGCGTACATTGCATTACAGTTGACTTTCAGCCCCTGTACACAGCGTACATTGCATTACAGTTGACTTTCAGCCCCTGTACACAGCGTACATTGCATTACAGTTGACTTTCAGCCCCTGTACACAGCGTACATTGCATTACAGTTGACTTTCAGCCCCTGTACACAGCATACTTCATTACAGTTGGCTTTCAGCCCCTGTACACAGCGTACATTGCATTACAGTTGGCTTTCAGCCCCTGTACACAGCGTACATTCATTACAGTTGGTTTTCAGCCCCTGTACACAGTGTACATTGCATTACAGTTGGCTTTCAGCCCCTGTACACAGCATACATTGCATTACAGTTGGCTTTCAGCCCCTGTACACAGTGTACATTGCATTACAGTTGGCTTTCAGCCCCTGTACACAGCATACATTGCATTACAGTTGGCTTTCAGCCCCTGTACACAGCGTACATTGCATTACAGTTGGCTTTCAGCCCCTGTACACAGCATACATTGCATTACAGTTGGCTTTCAGCCCTGTACACAGCGTACATTGCATTACAGTTGGCTTTCAGCCCCTGTACACAGTGTACATTGCATTACAGTTGGCTTTCAGCCCCTGTACACAGCGTACATTGCATTACAGTTTGGCTTTCAGCCCCTGTACACAGCATACATTGCATTCACAGTTGGCTTTCAGCCCCTGTACACAGCGTACATTGCATTACAGTTGGCTTTCAGCCTCTGTACACAGCGTACATTGCATTACAGTATGGCTTTCAGCCCCTGTACACAGCGTACATTGCATTACAGTTGGCTTTCAGCCCCTGTACACAGCGTACATTACATTACAGTTGGCTTTCAGCCCCTGTACACAGCGTACATTACATTACAGTTGGCTTTCAGTCCCTGTACACAGCGTACATTACATTACAGTTGGCTTTCAGCCCCTGTACACAGTGTACATTACATTACAGTTGCTTTCAGCCCCTGTACACAGCGTACATTACATTACAGTTGGCTTTCAGCCCCTGTACACAGTGTACATCATTACAGTGCTTCAGCCCCTGTACACAGCGTACAGTACTACAGTTGGCTTTCAACAGCTACCCTGTTACACACAGCGTACATTGCATTACAGTTGGCTTTCAGCCCCTGTACACAGCGTACATTGCATTACAGTTGGCTTTCAGCACCTGTACACAGCGTACATTGCATTACAGTTGGCTTAGGTAGATCTCTTTCAGCCCCAGTACACAGCGTACATTGCATTACAGTTGGCTTTCAGCCCCTGTACACAGCGTACATTGCATTACAGTTGGCTTTCAGCCCCTGTACACAGCGTACATTGCACTACAGTTGGCTTTCAGCCCCAGTACACAGCGTATATTGTACTACAGTTGGCGTTGTGGTAGATCTCTTTCAGCCCCTGTACACAGCGTACATTGCATTACAGTTTGGCTTTCAGCCCCTGTACGCTTTGTGGTAGATCTCTTTCAGCCCCTGTACACAGCGTACATTGCATTACAGTTGGCTTTGTGGTATTCAGCCCCTGTACACAGCGTACATTGCATTACAGTTGGCTTTCACCCCTGTACACAGTGTACACTGCATTACAGTTGGCTTTCCAGCCCCTGTACACAGTGTACACTGCATTACAGTTGGCTTTCAGCCCCTGTACACAGCGTACATTGCATTACAGTTGGCTTTCAGCCCCTGTACACAGCGTACATTGCATTACAGTTGGCTTTAAGCCCCTGTACACAGCGTACACTGCATTACAGTTGGCTTTCAGCCCCTGTACACAGCGTACATTGCATTACAGTTGGCTTTCAGCCCCTGTACACAGCGTACATTGCATTACAGTTGGCTTTCAGCCCCTGTATACAGCGTACATTGCATTACAGTTGGCTTTGTGGTAGATCTCTTTCAGCCCCTGTACACAGCTACATTGCATTACAGTTGGCTTTCAGCCCCTGTACACAGCGTACATTGCATTACAGTTGGCTTTCAGCCCCTGTACACAGCGTACATTGCATTACAGTTGGCTTTGTGGTATTCAGCCCCTGTACACAGTGTACATTGCATAACAGTTGGCTTTGTGGTATTCAGCCCCTGTACACAGCGTACATTGCATTACAGTTGGCTTTGTGGTAGATCTACTTCACCCTCTTCCTCTTTCTTTACCTTCAATGTGCATATTTTTTTACCATCTACATGCGGGTAGGAAGGTATGGGCATGAGTGAGACTCAAGAACAGTAAGACAGACACACACACACACAGACGGATGGGCAGACAGACAGACAGACACAAAGACAGAGAAAAAGAAAAAAAGAGAGACAGAGAAACAGACAGACAGACAGATGGTGAGTTCAATCATGTGTTGTTTAACACAATGATTTCATCTTTTTTTTTGTGACATTGTAAATACTGAAATAACTATGATGAAGAAGAGCACAGCCTGAACCTTCTAACTTTCGGTGGTAAAGTCATTCATTTGTATGTTCCAAGAAGCTCTGTTAGCAATTAAACCAGCAGATATGAATTACTCAAACAGTAGATGCTGATAATGTCTTTAAAAACTATCACCTGCACTGAGAAAATATAAATCTTTACAACAGCAGATGGCAATACTTTTCTTTAAAACTATAACTTACTTAGCAGATGGAAGCTTTACAACTGTCGACTGGATATTTCCTTTGGCAGATGGGAAGCTTTACAACTGTCGACTGGATATTTCCTTTGGCAGATGGGAAGCTTTACAACTGTCAACTGGATATTTCCTTTGGCAGATGGAAGCTTTACTACTGTCAACTGGATATTTCCTTTGGCAGATGGGAAGCTTCACAACTGTCGACTGAATATTTCCTTTGGCAGATGGGAAGCTTTACTACTGTCAACTGGATATTTCCTTTGGCAGATGGGAAGCTTCACAACTGTCGACTGGATATTTCCTTTGGCAGATGGGAAGCTTTACTGCTGTCAACTGGATATTTCCTTTGGCAGATGGGAAGCTTTACAACTGTCGACTGGATATTTCCTTTGGCAGATGGGAAGCTTTACTACTGTCAACTGGATATTTCCTTTGGCAGATGGGAAGCTTTACAACTGTCGACTGGATATTTCCTTTGGCAGATGGGAAGATTTACTACTGTCAACTGGATATTTCCTTTGGCAGATGGGAAGCTTTACTACTGTCAACTGGATATTTCCTTTGGCAGATGGGAAGCTTTACTACTGTCAACTGGATATTTCCTTTGGCAGATGGGAAGCTTTACTACTGTCAACTGGATATTTCCTTTAGCAGATGGGAAGCTTTACTACTGTCAATTGGATATTTTCTTTAAAAGGTTTCATCACTACCACAAGCAGGCGTGAAGCTGAGGGCATCTCCTATAAATTGTTTATTACTTGTACTGGCAGATGTGAAACTTTTGTACTGAGATGATTTTTCCCCTTTCTTCTGTATAAGTGCAAACTCAAATGAGGAACAAGTGCAGCCATCAGCATTAACCTATTAGCAATTGGCAATTTGTTATGAGTCTGTGGATAATAGATCTCAAAATGAGCTCCATACAAAAGAATGTGGGCCTGAGAGGATCTGTTCTTCTGTCAATGTGATGTACATGAAAGTAACTCTGAATGTGTGAATATTCAGCTTATTCAGGACAATACATCTAACCCTAGCAGCCTGAGAGAATCTGGTCTTCTGTCAATATGATGTACATGAATATAACTCTGAAAGCGTGAATATTCAGCTTAATGATGTCAATACATCTAACCCCAGCAGATCAGCTTTAATGGTCATAATGGAACTGAAAACCTAAGGACAGCTACCCCCCCCCCCCCCCCCCCCCCCCCCCCCCCCCCTTTTCAATCAGTCCATACCTCAGCAGAATCAAATAACATGGGAGAAAAGACCAACTCTAAAACAAAGTGACCCTGGGAACAGTAGTAGGTCACTACATATAGTTTTGTACATTTTCAACCCTTCATACATCAGATAAGATAAGATAATGTTGCTTATAGCCCAGCCGACCGCAAAGGGCCACATCAGGGCTGATACATCAGATAAAAATGAGTATGACACAATGGGTCTACCATACTGTGCTCCCGAGCCTTTTTAACCACAAAACAAATTCCCCGTTTCCTCCTCTCCCCCCTACAACCCCCAACCTTTCTCTTATCTCCCACTTCCTCTGTGGCATTGCTTTCACACTGTTCATTCTTCTACCACCAGCACCACCCCCCCCCCCCCCCCCCCCCCCCCCCCCCCAACATCCCATGCTTATTCTGTTGCAGTTCAAGCACCCACTTTCGACATGGAGTTGAAAATGACAAAGTGGCCATGAGGCCATCCATCAGAGAACACCCTGAGCCCCTGCCAGATCACCTTCATGGTGGTCTGAGGACCTGTTCTGATGCCACAAACCTTTCACATACGTAACTTGTAACTTAGTGTCTATGTCTGTACCTGAACCATGGTCATGTCTCTGAGACTGATTTTCATTTATCTCAGACTAGTGAATGCATTCTATATTGTTGCCTCGTAAGAGAACATAAGAACTTCCAAAGAACTCCGAAATGCACAAAGGATCTACGATAAAGTGTCATGAATGTTGCCACACACAAAAATGTATCAATACATGATTTCGATTTTTTTCACTGATGCATGTTCAGAATGAGTCAGCAGACAGTCTGATTAAAAAAAAAAAAAGATTGCTGTCATTCACCACGTGTGTGTGTGAATACAGATATATGTATGGGGAGGGGGAAGGATGGGTTTTGTTTTTTTTCCTTCCCCCATTTACAACCTATGAAGGAAATGCGTATTGTCTCGGTGTGAAGCTGTGTATGTCTTGTAAAAAATGAAAAATTGCTCAATAAAAAAAATTAAAAAAATTTTTTAAGCAAACTGATATTGAAGATGACCTGCTAGAACTTTTTGCCCCTCAGAAGGAGCATGTGGGAATGAAACCTTGGCAAGCATCTGCTTTGCAGCGACTGAAAGCAGAGATGAAATGCTCTCTGCACTCCCACACACGTTACTCAAACACATCTGATCTTTTCCATGGCCTGCACTAGGAACTGGTTCAGAAATAGGGTGGGAACTGTGGTGGCAGTGGTGATGATGATAGTGGTGGTGTGTGGATGTATAAGACAGAGAGAGAGGAAGAGAGAGAGAGAAAGAGAGAGAGAGAGAGAGAGCGTGTGTGTGTGTGTGTGTGTGTGTGTGTGTGTATGTGTGTGTGTGTGTGTGTGTGTGTGCGCGCGCACGTGCGTGTGTGTATGCATATGTGCATGTGTGTGTACATGCATGTGCATGTGTGCGTGCGTGTGTGTGTGTGTGTGTGTGTGTGCGTGCGTACATGCATGCGTGCATGTGTGTGTGCGTACATGCACGTGCACGCATGTGTGCATGTGTGTGTGTGTGCATACATCCACGCGCGTGCGTGCGTGCGAGCGAGCGAGTTGTGTATGTGCGTGCGTGCATGTGTGTGTGTGTGTGCAAGTGAGTGTGTGTGTGTGTGTGTGTGTGTGTGTGTGTGTGTGTGTGTGTGTGTGCGTGTGTGCGTGCGTGCGTGCGTGCGTGCGTGCGTGCGTGCGTGCGTGTGTGCGTGTGTGCGCGCGCGTGCGTGTGCGTGTATGCGCATGTGTGCGTGCGAGTGTGCATGCATGTGTGCGTGCGTGCGAGCATGCATTCTAAATTTAATCCACCATTCTTCTCCCCTTCCCCGATTGTCCCATGTGCCTTCTGTCCTTAACTTTCACATGCAAGTCATTCATTCGTCACCTTCCTTGCAGAGGAAGTTTTGTGTCAACAATCACCTCACATGACAATACCGCTATGCACTGGTCATAATCCTTCTACACAGTGGGACCCAACACCATACTCTACAACCAGAATGGCAACACCATGAAGAAAGGGGGCGATGAGAATGCCATTACTTTCACGCTATGTGTCTGGGGACTGATCCTGCCACTTTGCCAATACCACCTTGGTGCTAGTGCTCTCTACCAGCAGGGCTAGCCATGAATAGGACGATGCTGACAACGATCATACTAGGAGGGTATATTCTGGTCAGTCAGAGCCTTGAGCTCTCAGCCACAATGATATGCTGACAGGACAGTGAAAGGAACACTAAGGAAACAGTGGGCACAGGCATGTCACCTAAAGGATGCGTCTGTGATGAAATGCTAAGGACTTGTTATGAACTGCTAGGGACTATCACACACAAAGTCCCATTTCTTTCTTTGGTGTCTCCCTACCAGTTACAGGTCTCCCACCACTCTATTCATTTCCTTGACATTACTGAGCGTGAGTGCGCGCAGTGCAAGCATGCGTCTGTGCATGTGTGTCTCTTGTGTGTATGCAAGCTTTTATGCGTATAGACATGTATGTACATGTGTGTGTGTGTGTGTGTGAGAGCGTGTAGAATGTGCATGAAATGACTGAGTGCCTGCATGCACACACACTCACTCTCTCTCTCTCATACACACACACACACACACACACACACACACACACACACACACACACACACACACACCAGCCCTGATGTGGCCCTTTGTGGTCGGCTGGGCTATAAGCAACATTATCTTATCTTATCTTACACACACACACACACACACACACACACACACACACACACACACATACACACAAACTGTCTGTGATTTCCCCATATTTTTTCAGGCTTGTGATCTCAGCTATTCAGGCTATTTCCCATAAACAGAGATTGTTGCATGGTTGTAAAGGAGAAAAAAACACCAGAAGTGTGACATTTTCTCTCTCTTCACTATGTAAACATATTTACTCTTGTCGTCATTTTTTCCTTCAACTGAACTTCTCTATAAAAAGTCAGAGTGCACAAATAACATCAATAAATGTATGAAAGAGAGACAGAGAGAGAGAGAGAGAGAGAGAGAGAGAGTGTGTGTGTGTGTGTGTGTGTGTGTGTGTGTGTGTGTGTGTGTGTGTGTGTGTGTGTGTTGTGAGTGAGCGAGTGTATGTGTGCGTGCGTGCATGCGTGCATGCATGTGTGTCTCCGTGGGTGCGTGCCTGCATATATGCTTGCGTGTGTGTGTGTGTGTGTGTGTGTGTGTGTGTGTGTGTGTGTGTGTGTGTGTGTGTGTGTGAGTGTGTTCTTGCACAAAAGCACAACATAACTGTTTGTCTAAGACTGGGGTGGATTTGGTTTGAAGCATAGCAGGCATTCATACATATACATACACATGCATGTGCATGCAAGTATGTATGTTTCTTAACACACATATGAACCAGTGCATGTGTGCCCATATGTATATAAAAGCATGCGTTATGTGTGTGTGCATGTCCATGCAGCCAACTGTCTTTGGCGTACCCATCAGACTACTCCAATACATAGCATGCAACATTCATTTCACAGTGAGCAGTCAATGACAGACCCTTCTGACAATAAACATTCCACTTTTCTTTCCTTAACCCCCCCCCCTCCCCCCCCCCCCCCCCCCCCCCCCCCACACACACACACCTCCCACACCTAATCACCCAGATATCCGTTTTGCTTCTTTCTCTCTTCTATCCTTTAACCAGTCATTCTCTTCTTCTCTTCCCTATTCCATGGCTTCAGCAGACCCTCAGGAAATATTTGGTCAAAACTGGCGTAAACAGGCCACTGTGTGTTACCGAAATGGGCAAGCTTGCATAAACATGCCATGACCTTCATTAAACATGCAGGCAGCTAGCTCTGTTATTTTTGCATAACTTATCAGGCATTGCTCAATACTATGGTGATAACTTCCACACACTGCCATCTGTGTGGGGTATCAGACATTGCTCAATACTATGGTGATGACTTCCACACACCACACACTCCCATCTGTGTGGGGTATCAGACATTGCTCAATACTGTGGTGATGACTTCCACACACCACACACTCCCATCTGTGTGGGGTATCAGACATTGCTCAATACTGTGGTGATGACTTCCACACACTCCCATCTGTGTGGGGTGGACATTTAGGGCCGGTCACTTTTGCAGCTGCCCTCGATACACATGTGATAAAATAGCTGGCTGAAGCCAAGACAAGTCCAAAATTAAGCACATTCAAGGGTATGTTTGGAAAGATGAAGTGCACAAAATCAGCTCCAATTCATCCCAGACAAAACAATCAAATAAACTATCATAAGAAGAAACACATGGGAGGAAAAGGTGTAGTAATTTCTTCATGTTCATTCCATCTAAAAAAAAAAAAAAAAAAAGAATTAAAAAAAAAATAAATAAATAAAAGACAGGTGGTGACAGATGACAGGATGGGTGCCAGAGATAGGTGTAAACAGAACAGTAAAAGACAGGTGATGACAGAGATAGGTGTAAACAGAACAGTAAAAGACAGGTGATGACAGGATGACAGAGATAGGTGTAAACAGAACAGTAAAAGACAGGTGATGACAGAGATAGGTGTAAATAGAACAATAAAAGACAGGTGATGACAGAGATAGGTGTAAACGGATAAGGATAATGTTGCTTATAGCCCAGCCGACCGCAGAGGGCCACATCAGGGCTGTCACCACGTTAAAATCAACTCACCAGTCGTTTAAAAAAAAAAAAAAAAAAAAAAAAAAAAAAAACTTTCACACATCTCGTTAAATGACATCGTCTACAAACGAACCAGAAACTTTGTTAAAAATCCTTCTTCCGTAAAATCTCAAATCAGATGAAAAATGTTAATTTCTCTCAAAAACCCAAGATCACGTCAGGCGGGACATCCCTGAACAGGATCTTCATGGACTCCGCTGTAAAATGTTTGTGTCTCACATCGTGCAAGTAAGATAAGATAAGATAATGTTGCTTATAGCCCAGCCGACCGCAGAGGGCCACATCAGGGCTGTCACCACGTTAAAATCAACTCACCAGTCATTTAAAAAAAAAAAAAAAAAAAAAAAAACTTTCACACATCTGGTTAAATGACATCATCTACAAACGAACCAGAAACTTTGTTAAAAATCCTTCTTCCGTAAAATCTCAAATCAGATGAAAAATGTTAATTTCTCTCAAAAACCCAAGGATCACGTCAGGCGGGACATCCCTGAACAGGAGCTTCATGGACTCCGCTGTAAAATGTTTGTGTCTCACATCGTGCAAGTCCCAACACTCTAAAAGAACATGTTTCATTGTGAGTGGTGCATGACATGGAATGCACCACGGAGCTTCTTCACTCTTTAAAAGGTAAGAATGGGTAAAACACGAATGGCCGGTGTGCAGCCGGCACAGAACCGTTTCCTCTTTACGACCCACCCGACGTAGATGGGAGGAAGTCTTTAAGGTTTGGACGGATCTGAAAGAGTTTGTTATTCGTCTGTGTGTTCCAATCCTCCTGCCAGAGGTCTCTCACATAATCGTTAATTTTGGGTTTCACATCTGAGCAGGGATATAAGTGTTGGACAGTTTCTCTCTTGTGGCGTTCTTGGCTAAACGATCAACCATTTCGTTCCCGCCGATGCCAACATGGCCAGGAACCCAAGCAAGAGTAATGTTGTAACCGTCCGCCTTCAACTTGCTAAAAAGTTCAAAAAAAAGTAAAAGTTCTGGATGCTGAAGGTTGCGGCCAGCTATGGCCTCCAAAGCTGACAGCGAATCCGACAGAACCAGAAAGTCCCTCCTCGAAGAATGGGAGATTATCTTCAAAGCCAGTACTAGAGCAGTAAGTTCAGCAGAATAGACAGAAGCATCTGAATGTATATGTTCCAACAATATCTGAGAAGGAGCCCCAGGCAGTAGGCTGCACAGGCCACTCCATCCTCAACTTGGAACCGTCAGTGAAAACTGTTTGATAGGATGGAATTTGGAACAGAGCTCGGCATACAAAGCCTTGTACGCCAGAGAGCTGGTAGACTCCTTACGGAAAGCTGCGAGATCAAAACGAATCTCTGGTGTGAAAAAGGTCCATGGAGGTTGATCCGGAAACTTGGAAAAATCGGAAACTACTCCCAGGTCTATACCTGCATTCCGCACGTGAGGCTGCATACGAAGCCCAAACGGCGGAATACATTTCGGGTTTGTTTCAAACTTACTTTGGAACGGAGGGTCAAAAACACAGTCATAGGCAGGATTCTGCGGTTCTGAGAACAGTCGGATGTAATAATTCAAAGACAGTTTCAGCCTGCGGTTGGACAGTGAAGGTTCACCTGCCTCTGCGTACAGGCTGTACACAGGGGTGGTGCGGAACGCTCCAAGACAGAGACGAAGCCCTTGATGGTGGATAGGGTCCAAGAGTTTGAGGTAAGATGATCTTGCGGAGCCGTACACAGCACAACCGTAGTCCAGTTTGGAACGGACCAGGGCTCTGTAGAGGTGCAACAAAGTTTTCTTATCAGCGCCCCAGTCGTGTGTGCTACGACCCGCAGAATATTCATGCCTTTTGGCAAGCAGTTTTGAGGTTTTTAATATGGCTGAGAAAGTTAAGTTTTTGGTCAAAAATGACTCCCAGAAATTTGGCCTCTTTAACAGTTGGAATGGGAGATTTCCCTACTTGAAGTTCCGGATCTGGAAAAAACTGACGGAAATTATGGAAGTGAATACACTGGGTTTTTGTAGCAGAAAAGGTGAAACCGTTTTCATCCGCCCACCGATGGATTTTATCTACGCAAAGCTGGAGCCTGCGCTGGACACTCGGGTACAGCTTCCAGTTGCGTAGACAGCAAAATCATCCACAAACAATGAGCAGTCTGAACCCTGCTGAACTGATTGAACAATGTTGTTGATCTTAATACTAAAGAGGGCAGAGATAGTATGCTCCCCTGTGGAACACCCAACTCCTGCTCGTGGACATCAGAGAGAGTGGTGCCAACCCGACCTGAAACTGTCGTTCTGCCAAAAAAATTTGAATAAAAAGCGGAAGATGACCTCGAAAACCCAGATCGTGGAGATCATGAAGTATCCCCGACTTCCAGGTGGTATCGTAGGCCTTCTCCAAGTCAAAGAAAATTGCCACTGCATGCTGTCTGTTTAAAAAAGCGTTCCTAAGTGTAGATTCCAGACGAATCAAATGGTCAACTGTACTACGATGTTTGCGGAAACCACACTGTTCTTTCGCCAAAAGGCCATCAGTTTCGAGTTTCCACATGAGCCTAGCATTGACCATTTTTTCCATCAATTTACAGACACAGCTGTCAAAGCTATGGGACGGTAGTTAGATGGATTAGAAAGATCTTTTCCAGGTTTGGGGATGGGAATAATGAGGGCTGTCCGCCAAGAGGGTGGAAAGCAACCTGTAGTCCACACGTGGTTGTATACCTGTAACAGGATGTTCAGACCTTCTTGCGGAAGATGTTTTCAATAGTTGATAATGTATGTCATCTATACCTGGAGAGGAATCGCTGCAAGAGAGTAAGGCAGATTTCAGCTCGTTTAATGTAAAAGGAAGATTGTAGTCTTCCATGTTGTCGGATGAAAAGTTGCAGGTGTAAACAGAACAATAAAAGACAGGTGATGACAGAGATTGGTGTAAACAGAACAATCAAAGACAGGTGATGACAGAGATAGGTGTAAACAGAACAGTAAAAGACAGGTGATGACAGAGATAGGTGTAAACAGAACAATAAAAGACAGGTGGTGACAGAGATAGGAGTAAACAGAACAATCAAAGACTGGTGATGACAGAGATAGGTGTAAACAGAACAATAAAAGACAGGTGATGACAGGATGACAGAGATAGGTGTAAACAGAACAATCAAAGACAGGTGATGACAGAGATAGGTGTAAACAGAACAATAAACGACAGGTGGTGACAGAGATAGGTGTAAACAGAACAATAAAATACAGGTGATGACAGAGATAGGTGTAAACAAAACAATAAAAGACAGGTGGGGACAGGATGACTAAGAAAGGTGTAAACAAAACAATAAAAGACAGGTGATGACAGAGATAGGTGTAATCAGAACAATCAAAGACAGGTGATGACAGAGATAGGTGTAAACAGAACAATAAAAGACAGGTGATGACAGGATGACAGAGATAGGTGTAAACAGAACAATAAAAGACAGATGATGACAGGATGGGTGACAGAGACAGGTGTAAACAGAACAATAAAAGACAGATGGTGACAGGATGGGTGACAGAGACAGGTGTAAACAGAACAATAAAAGACAGGTGATGACAGGATGGGTGACAGAGACAGGTGTAAACAGAACAATAAAAGACAGATGGTGACAGGATGGGTGACAGAGACAGGTGTAAACAGAACAATAAAAGACAGGTGATGACAGGATGGGTGACAGAGACAGGTGTAAACAGAACAATAAAAGACAGATGGTGACAGGATGGGTGACAGAGACAGGTGTAAACAGAACAATAAAAGACAGATGGTGACAGGATGGGTGACAGAGACAGGTGTAAACAGAACAATAAAAGACAGATGGTGACAGGATGGTGACAGAGACAGGTGTAAACAGAACAATAAAAGACAGATGATGACAGGATGGGTGACAGAGACAGGTGTAAACAGAACAATAAAAGACAGATGGTGACAGGATGGGTGACAGAGACAGGTGTAAACAGAACAATAAAAGACAGATGATGACAGGATGGGTGACAGAGACAGGTGTAAACAGAACAATAAAAGACAGATGGTGACAGGTGGTGACAAAGATAGGTGTAAACAGAACAAGACAGGTGATGACAGGATGGGTGACAGAGACAGGTGTAAACAGAACAAAGAAAGATGGTGACAGGAAGGGTGACAGAGACGGGTGTAAACAGAACAATAAAACACAGATGGTGACAGAGATAGGTGTAAACAGAACAATAAAAGACAGGTGATGACAGAGATAGGTGTAAACAGAACAATAAAAGACAGGTGATAACAGGATGACAGAGATAGGTGTAAACAGAACAATAAAAGACAGGTGATAACAGGATGACAGAGATAGGTGTAAACAGAACAATAAAAGACAGGTGATGACAGGATGGGTGACAGAGACAGGTGTAAACAGAACGGGGACCTACAAACGTCTTGCCCTACTTCACTGTCACAAAATGATGGAGCTTCAATGTTGCATGCCTCCATTCCAATCCAGACCCACAGGACTATCTCTCAAACAAACACACACACACACACACACACAAAGGAATAACAATAAAATAACATACTACAATAACACACAACCTCTCTCTCTCTCTCTCTCTCTCTCTCTCTCTCTCTCTCTCTCTCTCTATCTGATATCTCTATCTCAGCTGCGCCAGTTTAATTACAACACTACGTTAGCCTAGTTTAGGGTAAACTTGAACTGATGTCGGTGCATTTTTCTTGTCTTCTGTTGCATGACTTCATTAAAATCAACTGACCAAAGAGGTGATGCCTATAATGAGTCACAGGTGAAGAATACATGGCACAGGAGGATGAAGGGCAAGGGCCAGACGGAGAAAATGGACACAATAAGAGGTATGTAGATTCCATCACACACACACACACACACACACACATGCACACACACACACACACACACACACACACACACACACACACACACACACACACCTGCACACACACACACACACACACACACACACACACACACATCCAGGGGACTGATTTGAAAACTGAATGGTCTGCAGAAGCCAAACACTCCAATCTCTCTCCTCTCTCTCTCTCTCCCTCCCTCTCTTTCTCCCCCCCCCCCCCCCCCCCCCCCACACACACACACACCCATCCAATTGTGTCATACTTTGCTGTATTGTATTGGTGATGTTTATTTCTAATTTTTGTTTTGTGTATGTACAGTCCCTCATCCCCTTTGTCTCCAAATTTTGTGAATGGACTTTGTAAAGCTTATCATAATAAACCATTATTCATTCTTTTCTCTCTCTCTTCTCTCTCTCTCTCTCTCTCTCTCTCTCTCTCTCTCTCTCTCTCTCTCTCACACACACACACACAAGATACACACATGCGTGCGCACGCGCGCGCACGCACACACACACACACACACACACACACACACACACACACACACACACACCACATACACACTTCCCTTTTTTTTTGTAATTCTCTTGGTGAAAATCTAAATTGTAATCTTCACTAACAGGATTTTTTTTATCATGTAATATGTTAACTCATTTCTACAAACAGAATTTTAACCTATGTTAACTCATTTCTACAAACAGAATTTTACCCATGTTTACTCATTTATGCAAACAGAACTTTAACCTATGTTTACTCATTTATACAAACAGAACTTTAACCTATGTTAACTCATTTCTACAAACAACTTAAACCCATGTTTACTCATTTCTACAAACAGAACTCTAACCTATCTTTACTCATTTCTACAAACAGAACTTTAACCTATCTTTACTCATTTCTACAAACAGAAATTAAACCTATCTTTACTCATTTCTACAAACAGAACTTAAACCTATGTTTACTCATTTCTACAAACAGAACTTAAACCAAGCAAACATTTCGTCTATACCGGCCAGCCAGTTTCACACGGACACTGGTTATACTTGATACTTGATGTCTTGGGTGTTTGAGGTCTTTTTACAAGGCCTGTTCACCACTCCTGTTCAAACTAGACTTGCGTGCGTGGCATGTCAAAAGCAGTCTAGTTGTAACAGCTGGAGTCAAATTTGTTTGGCAGACTTTCCCAATGGGCATCCAGTCTTCTTTTAAAAGCACTAATGCTCGTGGCCGTCACCACACTATCTGGAAGACTGTTCCATGTGGACACCACTCGCTGCACAAAGAAGTTAGAACGCATGTTTAGTCTGCAATGTCCTTTGTCTAGTTTTAGAGAGTTCCCTCTAGTGTCTCTACCTTGGTGGAGCTGGAGTTGTGGTCTGTCCGTGTCATATAAGCCTTGCACGAACTTAAAAGTGTCAATCATGTCACCTCTATTTCTGCGGTGTTCCAGGCTTGGCAGTTTAAGAGCTGCTAGGCACTCTGGATATCATTTTTCTTTCAGGGGGCCAATGAGTTTCGTTGCTCGCCTTTGAACATCCTCCAGGTCCACACACAGGGTTTTAAATCTTGGCCGCCATACAGCGTGACCATACTCAAGGACTGGCCTCACAAGGGACTTGTAGAGTTGGACAAAGGTTTCTGGTGTAAGGTGATCAAAGGACCTTCTGATGACCCCAAGGCTTTATTATCAGCCTTTGCTGTTGCTTGTGCCACATGGTTCTTGAAACTAAGGTCCTTGTCCACCAACACTCCCAAGTCTCGCTCTACTTCACTCTCTTCCAGAGTTTTTGCTGTTCATACAGTATGTTGCCTCAGTTTTGGGGTTACCAAGCCTAATCACACTGCATTTTTGAGGGTGGAACTTTAATTGCCAATCGGTTGACCACTTCTGGAGTCGGTTGAGATCCTCTTGGAGAGTTTCCTGTGCATCACTGTTGTCGTTTCAGGCGAAGATTTTTGTGTCATCAGCAAAAAGCCTAACATGAGTCTGGACGTGTTGGGGCAAACTGTTGATGTACAACAGAAAAAGAACAGGTCCCAACACACTGCCCTGTGGGATGCCACTGGTCACATCTGCTTGGCCCGACTTTGTTCCGTTGATGTTGACGCACTGCGCTCTGTTGATCAGGAAATCTTGGATCCATTAAGGACTTTACCCTTTATTCCAATGGGCTCCAACTTTTGCTATCAGTCTGCAGTATGGGGAAAAAGTTTTTTTTAATGCTTAAAGCTAACCACACGTGCACTCTTAGTTGAAAATCTGATACTGAAATCGTCTCCCAAGCTCTCCTATTTTCCACTGGACAGGTGAGGAAATATATTTGTAAGGCGAATTAAATCTTTCAAGAGATATGAATATTGATATTTCATATTTTAAATTTCTTTTTTTTTAAAGATTACATGGGAAGTAACTTGTCCAGTCTGTGGCAACTATTACTTCTTCGAAGAAACAAAAACAGTTTTCATTTGTAAACTGACTTGCTCACTGATTTTCTTTTCTCCCATGTTGGAGTAAACAAACTTTGAGTAAGACTGCTAGTCATTTCCATCTAAAGTGTGCTTTGGTCGTGTCCATCGACTTCAATAAATGAATAACATGGGCTCTGACAGCACAACTAGAAAAGAAGGTCAGAATAACATGGGCCCTGACAGCACAACTAGAAAAGAAGGTCAGAATAGCATGGGCCCTGACAGAACTAGAAAAGAAGGTCAGAATAGCATGGGCCCTGACAGAACTAGAAAAGAAGGTCAGAAAAACATGGGCCCTGACAGAACTAGAAAAAAAGGTCAGAATAACATGGGCCCTGGCAGAACAACTAGAAAAGAAGGTCACAATAACATGGGCCCTGACAGAACAACTAGAAAAGAAGGTCACAATAACATGGGCCCTGACAGAAGAACTAGAAAGGAAGGTCAGAATAACATGGGCCCTGACAGAAGAACTAGAAAAGAAGGTCAGAATAACAAGGGCCCTGACAGAACTAGAAAAGGTCAGAAGAACATGGGCCCTGACAGCAGAACTAAGGTCAGAATAACATGGGCCCTGACAGCACAACTACAAAAGAAGGTCAGAATAACATGGGCCCTGACAGAACTAGAAAAGGTCAGAATAACATGGGCCCTGACACAACTAGAAAAGGTCAGAATAACATGGACCCTGTCAGAACAACTAGAAAAGAAGGTCAGAATAACATGGACCCTGTCAGAACAACTAGAAAAGAAGGTCAGAATAACATGGACCCTGTCAGAACAACTAGAAAAGAAGGTCAGAATAACACGGGCCCTGACAGAACAACTAGAAATGAAGGTCAGAATAACATGGGCCCTGACAGAACTAAAAAAGGTCAGAATAACATGGGCCCTGACAAAACAACTAGAAAAGAAGGTCAGAATAACATGGGCCCTGACAGCACAACTAGAAAAGAAGGTCAGAATAACATGGGCCCTGACAGAACAACTAGAAATGAAGGTCAGAATAACATGGGCCCTGACAGAACTAATAAAGGTCAGAATAACATGGGCCCTGACAGCAGAACTAAGGTCAGAATAACATGGGCCCTGACAGAAGAACTAGAAAAGAAGGTCAGAATAACATGGGCTCTGAGACTGACAGAACTAGAAAAGAAGGCCAGAAGAACATGGGCCCTGGCAGAACTAGAAAAGGTCAGAAGAACATGGGCCCTGACAACACAACTAGAAAAGGTCAGAATAACATGGGCCCTGACAGCACTAGAAAAGAAGGTCACAATAACATGGGCCCTGACACAACTAGAAAAGAAGGTCTGTAACTTACAGAGAAAGATCGGAAAGGAGGAATCAAGACAGGCAGGAGCTTTGGTAGGTAGTCTGTAGGTCAGTTAGTCAGCATGTATTTATTCATTTATTTACTTACTTCATTAATTCACATTCATTTATAAATTTACCAATGCTAATGTTGTTCATACTGATATTAAACCCACCACCTTAACCATTATTATATATCATTCTGTTGCTGACAGCCATTTAGGAGCATTGTTTTGTGCGTTTTTACGGATAGAATTTGTAAAACCTAAAAAATATTTATTTGTTGAACATTCGTTTGTCTGATATTCATTGTGAATTAAATAAGCCTTGACTTGTTCTTAAAGGCTGCCGTCTGTATCAGTTTCCTTTATTCACAGAGCACCCACGTGTGACCGGCCACCTATAACTCTGAAAGGGACAAAATGAGCGAGTCATAAAGTCACACAAGATACCTATCAGACAGAGTGACAGCCCATGTCTGACCCTGCACCGTATAGTACACATGCTTTGTGTAATCCTTGCCAGTTTGTTCTGGTATAGGCCAAATCTGTCGAGTCAACAACACCCACCTGGCCTGATAAGTCATAGCTGCAGCGTTCTGTATCACGAGGTCTTAGATAAACGTTGATTTCATCCCACTCACTGACCATACTTTCTCATTTCATGGGCCAGGACCAAGTCAATGAACTTACAGAGGACTCTGTCCCCAAATCATGTTGTGTGTTTAGAAAAGTTATTTGACTGCAATGTTGCGAGTGTGATGAGTTAATATTGTTTCAGAGATTATAGTCAAGGGTTAAAAGTCCAATAAGCTGGAGGCCGAAGGGGCAGTGAACAATCAGCAGTTCACCACGTCTTCATCTGCCCTGACATGAATCAGGTTGCCAGCCACTGCTGAATGGACAGACAGGGTTTTCAGGTCATTACAGTTCAACCCCACAAGTGGTCTGAGCTCATGACCATCAACTCTGCCAGCAAGTGCTCTAACTATTTGAATACGGTTGGAGCATGTGCCTGGTGGATTAATTACTGAAATGTATCTTATCATCGTTACCCTGCACACTGTTGAGCTGGACAACATCTTTGGTCCTGTCAGTGTGTTTGTTTGTGTGTTTGTCACTCAGCCAGTGTGACCAAGGCCTATAGCATCATATTCGTTTGGTTAGAATATGGCAGATAACTGATCAGGTAGACACAATCTGTTCAATTCACTATATACAGTGAAAAATACTTTCACAAACTGTGCTGTTCAATTCACCATATGCAGTGAAATATTCTCTCGCACTTGCTCACAAATGAAAACGTGTACACACACACACACACACACACACACACACACACACACACACACAGCATATACATCTGCATGTTCAAAAACAAGAAATGTTACTATCTTTAGACTGCCTTGCACCATTCTCAGGATGTCAAACCTCAAGTATAATATTAAACAAAAAAGTAACTACTACTGAAAAGATTTTAGAGCTCTTTATTCAAGTATAATATTAAACAAAAAGTAACTACTGCTAAAAAGATTTTAGAGCTCTTTTTTCAAGTATAATATTAAGCAAAAAGTATCTACTACTGAAAAGATTTTAGAGCTCTTTATTCAGTTTTGCAGGTAGACAACACTTAGAACAGCAATGATCATTTGAAAAAACTGACTTTTTCCAACATTATGATAATTTTGTACAAATCAATGTACTACAAATGACTAAATGTAGTTTTTGCTTTGATTCTCAGTCAAGAAAGCAGTTTGGTTGACTTGACTGAAAGTGCACCGTCGTATGATCACCCAAAAAAATCACACACACACACACACACACACACACACACACACACTACAACCATCACCACCACCCACCACCACAACCGCCAATCACAACAACAACAACTCATAATCACACAACAACTCATAATCACATGTTTTGATTTATAACAAGGCAGAGAAACCAGCCACAGAAGAGAATATCCTTCCTGTGTGCGCGTATTCCTGTGTGTGTGTGCATGTGTATGTGTGTGCGTGTATGCATACATGTCGCAGACTTGTGCATGTGTATGTGCATGATCACATTACGAAAATTCCATGTAATCTGGTTTCAAAGCTGATCAAGTCTGGAACAGCACAGTTTTCTTTTTTCATGTAACTGAGTTAACATTTGGTATTCATGGCAATCCTAGAGTCTGTAGTTAAATGATTTCGTGCTTTCTACACATCAACATGATAAATCAATTTGGTACAGAAAAAATTAACACACAAAAAAAAAGGAATTTTGTTATAACTGCTGTGTACTGGGTCATCATCCACAGAACTGTCACACATTGTGACTTATCTCCCCTGTGTATTGGGTCATCATCCACAGAACTGTCACACACTTCGACTTATCTCCCCTGTGTATTGGGTCATCATCCACAGAATTGTCACACACTTTGACTTATCTCCCCTGTGTATTGGGTCATCATCCACAGAATTGTCGCACACTGTGACTTATCTTCCTTTCCCCCCCCCCCCCCCCCCCCCCCCCCATGTATTGGGTCATCATCCACAGAATTGTCACACACTTTGTGACTTATCTCCCCTGTGTATTGGGTCATCATCCACAGAATTATCACACACTTTGACTTATCTCCACTGATTTCTGTTGTAGGGGTAGTTAGGAGAAAGAAGAAGGGAAGGGAGATTTCTGTTATAGGGGTAGTTAGGAGAAAGAAGGGGAAGGGAGATTTCTGTTGTTGGGGCAGTTTGGAGAAAGAAGAAGGGGAAGGGAGATTTCTGTTGTAGGGTAGTTAGGAGAAAGAAGAAAGGGAAGGGAGATTTCTGTTGTAGGGGTAGTTAGGAGAAAGAAGAAGGGGAAGGGAGATTTCTGTTATAGGGGTAGTTAGGAGAAAGAAGGGGAAGGGAGATTTCTGTTGTAGGGCAGTTAGGAGAAAGAAGAAGGGGAAGGGAGATTTCTGTTGTAGGCGTAGTTAGGAGAAAGAAGAAAGGGAAGGGAGATTTCTGTTGTAGGGGTAGTTAGGAAAAAGAAGGGGAAAGGCGATTTCTGTTGTATGGGTAGTTAGAAAGAAAGGGGAAGGGAGATTTCTGTTGTAGGGGTAGTTAGGAGAAAGAAGAAAGGGAAGGGAGATTTCTGTTGTAGGGGTAGTTAGGAGAAAGAAGAAAGGGAAGGGAGATTTCTGTTGTAGGGGTAGTTAGGAGAAAGAAGAAGGGGAAGGGAGATTTCTGTTGTAGGGGTAGTTAGGAGAAAGAAGAAGGGGAAGGGAGATTTCTGTTGTAGGGGTAGTTTGGAGAAAGAAGAAAGGGAAGGGGGATTTCTGTTGTAGGGGTAGTTAGGAGAAAGAAGAAAGGGAAGGGAGATTTCTGTTGTAGGGGTAGTTAGGAGAAAGAAGAAGGGGAAGGGAGATTTCTGTTGTAGGTGTAGTTAGGAGAAAGAAGAAGGGGAAGGGAGGAGCAGAGAAGGCAAGGGACAGTCTATTGCACTTTATTTTCTTTCTTTTTTTTTTGCTGGTACCAGTTGTCTTCTGAACACCTGACAAAACTTGCACGCGCAGCCAGCAGACAAAATCTGTAGCGTGATCACTGGCAAAACAATTCGACTGTGACGGCAACTGTGTAACGGAATCCACCTGAGTGTCCTACACTGGGCATGTCAATGGTTGGCAGCTCTACAGTCACAGATCACTCAGGCTTCAGTTCAGTGGTTATCATTACAGCCCAGCTGATAACACAGGGCCTTTTCAGGGCTGTCTAACTGATACAAGTAAACAGGTCACATCGTCAGCAAACAAGATTTCACCCCGAAAAGAAAGCAAACAACCAAAGCAGTTCATGACATGGTTGCATTACTACTGACATCCAAAGGTTAGGCTGTGCTGAGGGGACCAGGCATTCCACTTGAGTTTTCACTCCCTGGTTAAAAAGAATTGTTAATTAAATAATTTTAACAAAAATTCTATTATTACTAAAAAAAAAATACATTAAAGGCCACACGGGCACACAGATCATACAGAACGGACGGTTCGTGTTCACCCTGGCTAGTGTGTACAATTTTTACTGGCACTCAGCCTTTAATTACGATGGATTTCACATTCAAGTCTTTCAACAATTTCACACACTCTTTCAGAAAAGTTATGATTATTACTTCCTGTAACATATCAAAGCTGCTGCTCTGTCCTTCTATGGCACAACTGTGTCTTCATTCATCCTGTTGCCTATAAGTACAACACGCTTCTATGACACAACTGTGTCTCAATCCATCCTGCTGCCTATGAGTACAACACACTTCTATGGAACAACTGTGTCTTCATTCAACCCGTTGCCTATGAGTACAACATGCTTCTATGACACAACTGTGTCTCAATCCATCCTGCTGCCTATGAGTACAACACACTTCTATGGAACAACTGTGTCTCAATCCATCCTGTTGCCTATAAGTACAACACACTTCTATGGAACAACTGTGTCTCAATCCATCCTGTTGCCTATAAGTACAACACACTTCTATGGAACAACTGTGTCTCAATCCATCCTGTTGCCTATAAGTACAACACACTTCTATGGAACAACTGTGTCTTCATTCATCCTGTTGCCTATGAGTACAACACACTTCTATGGAACAACTGTGTCTCAATCCATCCTGTTGCCTATAAGTACAACACACTTCTATGGAACAACTGTGTCTTCATTCATCCTGTTGCCTATAAGTACAACACACTTCTATGACACAACTGTGTCTTCATTCATCCTGTTGCCTATGAGTACAACACACTTCAATGGCACAACTGTGTCTCCATTCATCCTGTTGCCTATGAGTACAACACGCTTCTATGACACAACTGTGTCTCAATCCATCCTGTTGCCTATAAGTACAACACGCTTCAATGGCACAACTGTGTCTCCATTCATCCTGTTGCCTATGAGTACAACACGCTTCTATGACACAACTGTGTCTCCATTCATCCTGCTGCCTATGAGTGAAACACGTTTCTATGGAACAACTGTGTCTCAATCCATCCTGCTGCCTATAAGTAAAACACATACCTACATTTGCTTTGTAAAGTGTTCAGCCCCACTGGTACAGTACTCCATTGTTCATATCATTACAATTTTCATAACATCAGTCTGTAATTGCTCCGAGTACACACTGATACACAAACATAAATCAATTCATCAAATGCTGGTACACACATCACAATACGCACTTCAAACAACATTAACACATAAACATGAGTTAATGAAAAGGAAATATGAAAACAAATTCCTTACCAAACATATTGGCTGTGATTTTAGTTTGGTCCATTGAATCTGAAATAAAAGAGAAGAAACATTTTTAATGTTTATGTTTACATTCTCCTGCAATCATGAACAAATATAAACAAATATAAACTACAAGGGCACCCAAGAAAGAGCCAAGCTCATCCAAGGTCAAACAAATCTTGAATTTGCTGCCTGAATCAGTTTATGATTGAAACTACATAATTTTTCTGAAAAATGCACAAGGGAAGGTAATGGCTGGCACAGAGTGAAGACGTTACTTCCCCTGTTTTTTTTTTTTAAGGTCATGCAAAACACAGGGCTTCTAATGATGCTCGCTTTGTGTGTATGTCATACTTTGGAGTTCAAATTCACTCCTTTTATTTTTAATGCTCGAATGAGATTCAACCTTGAAAATACTGTATTGTTCCCTTTATCACTCTATAAATGTGTGACAACTGCATCTAGTTGGCAAAAGTAAGAATGATGTCAATGCTTCTGTTATAAGAAGACATGTATTTGAATGATGACTTGCAAGGATTGAACATCTGAAGAGAACAAACACAACATCTTTAATTTGCACACTAATTACGACATGTGCACAGCTGTTTGACTTTTACCCTTTAACACTGCCAAATCTGGGTGATCATACCCAAGCAACCCTTTAAACATTAATGAGAAAGGTAGCCCAGAAATATGAACTTGTATATCCCTAGAAAGGTGTAAATTACTGCATGACAAAAAAGTTATTTTTTGTAGAGGTGTCAATTCACTACAGTACATTGACAGTGTTTATGTTCAGAGGACATTTTGCCATGATTCTATAACTGTATTTATAAAGTAATCACTATAAGCAATGTGTACAGATCCTGGAGCCACCATTTCATTGGACTCTACACATGGGTAGCACCAACGTCTGATTGGATTGTCTTTGGCTCATTTATTGGAATCTACACCATGGATAGCACCAACATCTGATGGGATTGTCTTTGGCTCATTCATTGGAATCTACACCATGGATAGCACCAACGTCTGATGGGATTGTCTTTGGGACATGTTCCATTCTTCAACCCTATCTCGTTGAAAAAAATGAGTTGGTAGTTTTGGGCACAATAAAAAATTTGCAATTGTTGGGGGATTCTGTATCCACAATCAAACAGGATCATTATGAATCCACACCAAAATTCTAATGGGTGAATCCTTGGAGCACACTTGACCATTTAAGGAAGTTTGGTGAAAACAAGTACTGTAAAAATTTCTGTAATGCTACTGACAGACAAACCAACACACTGAGAAAAAAGATAACAGACAGACGTGGCAACCTTGGCAGAAGTAAATTATCATCACATCATCACCATAACAAAGATGATTGTGATTCACCTCCTCCGTAATAAGGAAACCTGAACACTATCTCTTAACAGCTACTGAATTCCCAATAGAAACAAAACAACATACAAAGAAAAACAATTCTAAAAAATAAATAAATAAATAAATAATCTGCTAACTCTAGTCAATGCAGACAAGAGGAAACAACGAACTATTCCCCTGCACAGCTTATCGTAATGTCCCCGCTAAGTTTGAATTCAACCTCAAAGATCTTTACTAGTCAACAACCTTAAAAAAAAAAATTGAAAGCAATCTATACAAAACAGAATACATTTGTACTTCAAGCACCATCATCTGACTCTACATTTAGCCCTGGAACAAGACCAAACTGCCTGCTGATTGTTTTGGTGGTTGAGATCCATGAATCATAACTGCTTGTTTCAATGTTTTCAGTCTGGCGGTGTCCGACTGTCTGTGCACTTGTATAGATCTGTGATACTGATAGCGCCTCATGCACTAAAGCCTGTCTGGTAGTGTTACCATTCTGTCTTTCAGTCTCTGCTTACTATGTAATGTAAAAGGATATTTATAAAGCGCTTTACCTCGCGAGAGCCCAAAGTGCATGTTACAGAAACATTCTAACTCGAAGCACACACACACACACACACACACGGGTGTGCGCACCACACGCACGCACACGCACACACACACACACACACACACGCGCGCGCGCGCGCGAAAAACAAAACCCACCCACATGCAGAAAGACACACGAGTGCGTCAAAATAAGCAGACTCGCGCACAGAGGTAAGTTACCAGTGCGTGCCTTCAGCCTGTTGAGGGAATAAATGCTTCCTGTCCAAATTTGAGGAGTTCTGCAACAGGGTGGGGATGGGGGGGACCTTAAAATACCTCTCCTTTGCTTGGGTATTTAATTTGTTCATCCATTTGTTTAAAAGAAAAATTCATAGACATGTACTGACACATTTTTCTTTTCTTTTCTTTTTTCTTCTTTCTTTCTTTCCTTCTTTTTTCTTTTTTGTTTTTTTGTTTTTTGGAGGGGGTGGGTAGTTGTGGAGGTTTTGCTTGTTTAACTGCTTGAGAGACTTTTTCATTTTTTTCTGTGATATCTATGCCTCTTCCATAGCTGGTGTCCCCTGCTTCTTAACCACTGGTCAACATTTTGCTTCAGTCTTTGCAATAAAGCCTGCTGTCACTCGCATAAGTGTCCCCTACTTCTTAACCACTGGTCAACATTTTGCTTCAGTCTCTGCAATAAAACCTGCTGTCACTCTCATAAAAGTGTCCCCTGCTTCTTAACCACTCGTCAACATTTTGCTTCAGTCTTGGCAATAAAGCCTGCTGTCACCCTCATAACTGTAGTTCTCCTTTCAATATTAACAGTCCCATGTCGCCATGTGGAAAGTTCTATGAACATCTAAAAGTAAAACAAAGGTTC
>CM031614.1:13856044-13861044 GCA_018398815.1 Conus ventricosus
AGAAGCCTAGAAAAAGAAAGTCCTCTTTTACTTCATGATATTAATTCTAAGAAGTCATTAGCTTTTTCAGACTAGGTCTTATACAAGAGTGGTACAGTTTTGCAATTGTTTTTGAATAAGTGAGAGAGGAGTCATCCTATAACGATCATATCTCTTGCTCTTGTGCACTTATTTACACACAAGCTCTACCTCTCTTGTAGAAGATCCAGAAGATGGTTAATCATCCCTTGGAGCTATTCAATTTTCATTTCTCTCTCACGCTTCTGTACCCACCAGAACAACAGATGTAAAAATCTGAACCAGAAAATCCTCTTGCCTAAAGTGTTCCTCTCATCCTGCGGTTTTAGCCCATTGATTAAAGTCTGTGTAGATACTATCAGTGAAACAAAGTCTGCACGGTCTTATTTGTTAACCAAAGATCTTGCCAAAGAAACCAGATGCAACAATTTCTTTTTAAATCAAGAATCATTTTCCCCATCTTTTGTAAACCACAGAAAAGCCTTTGATTCAAGAAATCAATAATCAGAACAGCTTCTGATATATACAATCAATCAACTACTGTATATGCACACAAATTATACCAAAAATCAATACAGCATAGAAAAATATTCAATAAACAGATGCTAACAACAAACCACGACACATCCTTTGAACACGAAAAAAAATCTCAGAACCACCTTTAAAAAAGATATATCTATAAAAAAAAAAATTGATAAATCACAGAACACCCATTCAAACACAAAATCAATAACAACGGAACAGTCTCACATTACTGGCCGTTTCCTTCATCTGGGTTTTTTCGCATGCTCAATTTACCACTGCAGCAAATCTGATCCTTCAGTTTTATTTCTCTTTTCTATTGATCCCCTTAGCCTTTCACAATCTCTCTTCTCATGCATGAACATGATGGATCCAAAAGGAAAGCCTGCTTCCTGCCCTCCGATTCTGTGTTTGAGCTGATGCTTTCAGATTTCTGACTGAACAGGCTTACAACATTCACTGATCAGAAAAATTCCATTAGCAACCACTGACACTTCTTTTACACTGTTTAGGTGCTTCGAACAATGAGATTAAGAACAGCAACATTTTCACACTGGATTCATGAGTCTTAAAACACAATGAAAAAATCTACGAAATCATTGTATTACTTTAACAGACATTTTTTATCACTTTGTTTATTACTTTGTTGCTGTTTTGTAAAAAAAAAAAAAAAGGTGTGTTCCTCTTAACATAGGTGCCGTTTTTCATTGCACTCTTTACTCTATGATAGTTTCATCTGGTAAGTATGCACTGATCTTGTTCATTTTTACTTATCATTTACACACTATACCATCACTAATCTGTGTTCTTGGCAGCCTTGACAGAGTTTAAACAACTGAAATAGGAATCATACTTTTGTGGCATTACAGCTGAACTCGGTGTCTGTGTGACCTAGATTCTTGCGGTGTACACTTCTGGTTCTCTTCATCACCATGGCTTCCCTACCTCGATGTGATCGACTAAGAAAACAGATGGCACTGCGAAAAAGCCATGAGCACCCAAGCACCTGCAGTGGCACATTCAAGTTTCAACCCATAAGTGATGGTGATCTACAGGTAAACCCCTCACCTTGATAGCAACTCTGTTGCATGCTGCAGAAGATATTTTGAGCCAAGTGGGAAGCTCCAGAAGGTCAGTGAGCACCTCTTCATCTAACTCCAAGTTAGAAAGCTCCCCTTCCCCCTTGATGGCACTCACATTCAAGCGATCGGAGGAGAGGTTCTTGGTGAACCTGCAACACAATGTATACAAAGAGCATCTTAATGTCATGCATATTCTAAACATAGCCTGTGAAGTTTTATCATTTCACATCAGCATTGCTAGGCGATTCTAAACAGGTTTTTGTTACACTGCTTTCTCAATACAACTGACAGACTCTTGGTCGACCTATAACACAAACCACTCAAATAAAATTTCATGCTGAAAACATCTAAAATTCAATCATTCAGAACTGTCCATCTGGTTTGCTTGTTTCATTGTGCAGACAGCTTTTGAAGAGGAGCTGTCCTATAGTTAAGGTTGTTTCCAATAGCATTTTTTCAGCACTGAATCTAGACTAAGCACGAAGAGCCTAAACACTTAACCACATGACAGTGTCACAAAAAGTGATTGCGCCTGGCCCTGCTATGGAGGACAGCTGTTTTGGCACTGACGTGTCTACATTCCAGACATCTCTGGAATTTGTCCATTTCCTCCATCTTTGTCTTGAAGAAAAGCCCCTGTACAACTGATGTCTGTAAAAATGCAGACTTTTTTTTTTAATTTAAGGATATATAGCCATGACAAAAAAAAAGAAAGAAAAAAAAGAAAGAAAGAAACCAAAAATGTGTGTACAATACTTCAACTGATTAAGTGTGGTCAGCAGACAGACACTCCAACTGATTAAGTGTGGTCAGCAGACAGACACTTAAATAAGATGATGACGAAACAATAATAACACTCAACATCATCATTCTTACACTAAGCTTTGACATTTCTCATCATTTTCTCATCCAGAGAAATCGAGCAAGGTGCACCTGCAGAACACGTGAAATATCGCTGGTAAGCAGTGACCACGGAGAAGAGCTGAGTGCATGAGAGAGAGAGAGAGAGAGAGAGAGAGAGAGAGAGAGAGAAAGAGAGAGAGAGAGAGGGAGGGGGAGAGAGAGAGAGAGAGAGAGAGAGAGAGAGAGAGAGAGAGAGAGAGAGAGAGGGAGGGAGGGAGAGAGAGAGAGAGAGATTTCACATTTTGTTTGCTGTTGTAAATAGTAATAATGTTGAACCAGATTTTGGTGTTTCAGTATTTACTTATCGTAAATGTCAAGCTTTAAAGGGTAAAAGGATTGTTGTTTTTTTTTTCTCCAATTCCGGGCTGTTTCCCAACGATTCTTAAATTTCACTCCAACAACTATCTGGTTATTTCCAGGCTGAGTAGCCCTCAAACAGGCGGACACAATGGAAGGATGCTGGCACCACTGCGGCTTTTGTTCCCCAATGTACCAGCCACTTTGTTTGCACATGGGTCACTTTTGCCTTTTTCATTTGGCCTTCAGACGGACATCTCATTATGTTTGAAATTTTAAGAAATCATATGCACTGAAAGGAAGTTTTGATGTTAAAAAATCACAATCAGCCTAGGAAAATCTTGAATAAAAACCGGACTGACAGTTTTAGAATTACAATATATGTTTGACCTTGCTTCACAAGAGTCAACAATTATCAAGGATGGGTCCACAACTAGTAAAAGTATAGTGAATGAGAGGGCTAAGGAAGAAGCAAGAGGAAGCAAAGAGAAAAGCATTTATAGCATAACAATCTGAGAGAAGAGAGCTCGGACTATACTCCCAACCTCCTCCATGAGACTGAGCAATGCCCATGATATAATTTCCGTTCACTGAAACAACAAGGATGACCAGATCAAAGAACATGATAAAAAGCTCTGGCTAGAAAAGGCGATCTCAAGTCAGTGCACACACAGCATCTGGTTGTACATGCCGTGACCACGGTTGCACAAGCCACGCAGGCTGTTGTAGAGGCTGAGCACACGGAAGGTCAGGAAATACTAGAAACAACCACCTCCAATTTATCAGACACCATTGTTTTGCTGGGTCACACTTCACGAGATCTTTCAAACACCTTGCGGCTTGCGTTTGCAGTGACAGCCTCCAGGTCACTGAAAAAGTGCTTTGGGGCAATTTCTTCACCACACTAGTATGTAGCAAAAGAACTTGATGGCTTGGGAATCTCTGTTTCTGGATCACAAGGGGCCAGAAACTACAATGACAGGCACCAAAAACAGCTCCTTGACCAGTCCTCTTTTTCAGCTGGACTGAGTGGATCTGAGACAAGAAGCGTTTTTGTACCTACAAAGGCAGAAAGAGTTCTCAAGAAGTTTGGATTGTCAGTCTCTTTTAACACTCAGGTAGAAATTAAGAAGAGAAGCAAAGTCACTCACTGCTTGGAGAATAGAACATTTTCGTAGTAAACAGTAAACACTGACCTCTGACCACGAGATTTTGAATTTGAAACTGATGCTTTTACCACGCGGTTTTCCATCTCAGCTAAGCTTCACTAGCCCAGAAATGTGTGCCACTGACAGTGAAAAGGAAAAATTATCTCAAAAGATGATATCTCCAAGTGCTTGTTTGAAGTGGGCCAGTTTTATCGCCCATTTTTACTCGCACAATGGAGGATGTAACACAATGAATGATTCTGAATTCAAAACAACTGAACAGAGAAATCAAGACGGATAGATTTCATTCAGCAGTTAGAACAGTTGCAAAACCCTGCTTTATCGCATTGATAGAATAGAAAGATGCCTCACTGCCTGCTTCTTTGTTCCCATATGGCAGGGCCACAGAGAGCTGCTGAGATTTACCTTGAAAGACCTACTGTGGAAATGTCATTCATTACTTCCTAGTGAGATAGCCATGGCACCCAGAAAATTCTCCAGATTGTTTACACCTGTCTTTGCTCGTTGAGGGAGAAACGCAAGGTTTCATCTTTTCTTGATCATGTTGATGACTGTTGATTGGAGGAATATGGCTGATTGCTTGCACATCATCAGAGACAGTAAAACTGTTCTGATTATTGGGATTTGTTGTGCACCCAGAGAAGTGAGCTCTCTGCCCCTCTCAGACTGCTCAGTATCTGAGAATCATCACTAATTTAAAAAAACCATGTCTGTTACTTTGACAAAGGAAATGACAGAGAAGTTACTTCGACAAAGGAAATGACAGAGAAGTTAAAGCAGACTGTGCCCCTTTGTTATGGGGGGAAAAAACCAGCGTGCTGTGCCACACAAGTAATGGGTATGATAGTGGCAATTTTCCAGCCATTATGTATGGGACGCATAATCATCGCAATTTAGGAGATGAAGAGAAAACAGCAAGTAAGGGCAACAGTTGAGATTCTGATGGCGTTATGCGCTCTTCTTCTTCCAAAAAAAAAAAAAAAAAGCATTGAGATGGACTGGTATCATG
>CM031614.1:13866044-13928544 GCA_018398815.1 Conus ventricosus
TAAGGGCTTAAATGTTGATAATTATTTCAATCTTATAAAAGCTGACAACAAACAGACAGTTCTTCCATTTCGTTTGGCGGATGGAGAACGGATGTGTAGAGGATGAGAGGGGAGGTTGAGAGTGTACATTATAAAACTATCTTTCGAAAATCATGAAGACTAAATTTCAAGAAGAGCTAATTCTTATCTAAAATTTTTAAACTATGAAACTTTTACCTTCAGGCCTGAAAAAAAAAAACACACACAAAAAAGAAGAAAGGAAAAAAACTGAAGTATGTTATCACATGTCAAAACCGATGACAAAACGTCATCTATCAAAATTGTCAAAGTTCTGTAATTTTATACTGGTACTAACAAGCATTCACACTGACACAATATTTACTCGATTGTTATCTTATGAAATCAGTTTCCCATAACAGGAAATCAATTTGAAAAGACAACAATTTTTATACAACTTTAAGTTTAATCATTCAAAAATTATGAAATAAAAGATTGACTGAATGGGATTGATGGGTGACTCGAAGAATCAGTGACAGTGAACGATAGAATCACTGCATGCGTGAATGGCAGAAAGATTTGAAAGGAGTGGATATTTCCTTTAAAAAAAAATGTTATCAGAGACAGATTGTGAATAAAATCTTCAACTGTCTAAATAATGTATAAAAACAGAACGATACTCACTTAGATAGATGTTTCAAAATCTGGTTTTTCAATAGTGAGGTCATGATGAACCCTCTACTTCCAGAACAGTAAAGTGCGTGCAATCACATTATGTGCAGACGACGTACTCTTGACTGCGAATGGGAGCTCTTCACAACGCCATGTCGTCACTCCTACTTGACGCTTGTAGCATTAAAATCCGAAGTATTGAAGCTAAACTATCAGACGAAAACGAAGGCAAACATCTAATTTGTTATAAAATCCACGTCACTGCTGTTTTCTCTTACCTTAAATCACATGAATATAAACTATTATCGAATATAATTATTTGTTTATGTTATAAGCTTTTTTGCCGATGAATGGCTGCGCTTGATCATAGGAATCCGACTTGACCAAAGTGGTGTTTGCTGCCACCGGCGTCACTCGAATGACTGTTCATAACGGTTCATTTGTCTTCCAGCAGGTGTAAAAGATATCAGAGAGAGAGAGAGAGAGAGAGAGAGAGAGAGAGAGAGAGACTTTGATATTTTATTGCCATTACCAAAAGGTCTTATGTTCAGTGAACTGAACTGAACTGACAAGGGGGGTAACAGGGTAATAACACATTCCTCTTCCTTACACTACATGCGATATGACACAGTTATTCCCAATAATCAATCAAATCAAAACAAGCAAAACATAAAGAAAAAAAGTAGACACGAATCTTCGAATATCCTCTCAGATACGAGTACTCTTTTAACATTACAATAGCCAGTAAACAAGTGGGGTTGCTCCCATAAGAAAACCTAACACAGAGCAACTTTTATTCAAGACTGGCACAGCCTTTTAAACGTGAATAAAGTCAGACAAATACATACATAGACGAACACCTCCTTAAGTCCAAATCTTTGCCAAGTCATTACTATGAGGAGAGTTGAGTTGTTGGCCTGCGCTTGTTTTTTCCCCCACTATTAGATTGTTCGTCTATGTATGTATTTGTCTGACTTTATTCACGTTTAAAAGGCTGCGCCAGTCTTGAATAAAAGTTGCTCTGTGTTAGGTTTTCTTATGGGAACAAAAGTTACCCCACTTGTTTACTGTTTATTGTTTACTGTTCCCTGCCTCATTTCATTTCCAATTTCATTTTGATTAAATTGAGGTTATTTGTATTTGTTTCTGTCCGTTGGTGTGTTTGTCTTTTGATCTCCCTTGCATCTTTGGGTGGATCCTCAGGCGTAGGCTCAAAGATTGTCCCCTACATTTTATACTCTTTGCATAATGTCTTTAGTTTTTCAGCAGCTTTTTTCCTCCCCACACTTTCGTTTGGTTTCATTTACTACCCTTCACTGGCTGCTTTGGGGGTGCTATTGGATTCTTTTTTGCACCCTTGGTGGGGGGAACACCACGGTATTATGGACCGTGGTGTGTCTCTATTTGACGCCAGGAGCGCAGACACAACCAGCCCTGTTTCCCTGATGAGTTCCGATCCAGCGGACGAAAGGCCTCGGAGCAGGCAATACAAATATATCTTCCTTCAAAAGGGATTGCGATGGTTCCCTTATGTAGCTAGTGAAGAGTTTTCATATCTGTAATATATTTTTTTAATTCCATGTTCCCAGTTTCTCCATCTTCAACCCCCCTCCCCCCACCACCTCCTTAAGTCCAAATCTTTGCCAAGTCATTACATTGAGGACAGTTGAGTTGTTGGCCTGCGCTTGTTTTTTCCCCCACTATTAGATTGTTCGTCTATGTATGTATTTGTCTGACTTTATTCAAGTTTAAAAGGCTGTACCAGTCTTGAATAAAAGTTGCTCTGTGTTAGGTTTTCTTATGGGAACAAAAGTTACCCCACTTGTTTATTGTTTACTGTTCCCTGCCTATTTCATTTCCAGTTACAATAGCAACAACAATGACAACCACAAAGACAAAAACAACGAGAGACAGATTGACACAGAGAGAGAGAGAGAGAGAGAGAGAGAGAGAGAGATGACACTTTGATATTTTATTGTCATTACCAAAGAGGTCTTTCGATGAGGGGGTAAGTACAGAACAATAACATTTACCTCTTCCTTTCAACAAATACTACCCTCTTATTCCAAGTGTGTATCAAATCAAAGGTTAACATCTCAAAGTAGTTAATAAAGCCAATCAAATGTTGGGAGTCATATGGAGAAGTTTCTCATACTTAGATAAGGAGGTATTCCTAAAACTCTATAAATCTTTTGTGAGACCTCATTTGGGATATGCTAATGCGATTTGGTGCCCATACTTGAAAAGACAGTCATCACAAATAGAAAGAGTTCAAAGACGTGCTACAAAGCAATTAAAAGAATGCAAAGATAAAATCTTATGCAAAAAGATTACAATATTTGAATCTACATTCACTAAAAGGCAGAAGGATAAGAGGTGATCTTATACAGACTTAAAAAATATTTAATGGATTTGACAATGTTTGTGTTGACTCGCTCTTTTCTCTTTCACAACATAACATCACAAGAAATGCAGAAGGAAAGATATTTATTCAGCACTGTCGTACTAACAAAAGAAAATGTTCCTTTTCACACAGAGTAGCCCCTTTATGGAATGAACTCCCTGCTAACAATAATATAGAATTTGCAGAAGACACTAACAAGTTCAAGAATCTTTTGGATGTAATTCCAAAGTATAAGGAACTTTTCAATCATTTTGATGATTAAAATGTCATATTAGGCATAGTGTAATAAAATGACAATTGCGCATTCAACACCTGTACTTTAAACAAAAAGTATTTGACAAAGAGGGGACGTACATAGGCCTCGAGGCCTAGGATTTTGAGCCAGACCCTACTACTACTACTACTACTACTACAAACTACTACTACATCTCCGGATGTCTTCGCGCACAGGAGTGAACTAACACCAGTAACGTTAGAAAGAAAAAACAAACAGAAATTTTAAGTTTCAAAACGAAGTGACTGAGGGCGGAAAATGAAGCAAAATTTAGAAAGAGATGGGGTTAGTTCCCGCCGAGGACAAAGACAAACAAAATACCGGACAAAATGCATCGTGTTTTGTCCTGTACTTTGTCTATGTCCTTGGTGGTAACTAACCCCCTCTCTTTCTAGAAATTTTAAGACTAACTCGACCATCCACTCGATCAAATGATGATGCTGCATCTTGCTAATCACCTCCACATGCGATGAATGGTATTATTCATTCAGGTATCTCTTATAATGCATTATCCTAATTTTGGCTATCCTTCATGTTCTCATTTTCGGTGCTTCTGCGATGAATTTCGCAACTGATGTACTTACAAGTTCGTCATCTGATGATAACACAACAGCAACATCTTGTCTTTTAGCCATGTCCAGCTGGAAAAATGAACAATTTGCCCGCAATTCATTATACTCTGTACAGCAGATTCCATGAAAACCTTGTTCAGAGATGTTCCGCCTGACGCGATCTTTGAATTCTTGAAAGAGATTAACATTTTCAATCGGATCTGAGAGTTTACAGTGGAAAGATTTTTAACAAACTTTCGGATGGTTTTTCGATGTATTTTAAAGAATTGTGTGAATGACTGACTTGTGAGTTGATTTTAACGTGGTGACAGCCCTGATGTGGCCCTTTGCGGTCGGCTGGGCTATAAGCAACATCATCTTATCTTATCGTCGTCAAGAATGTGTCTAACATGCAGGACAAGGTGATTTTGTGGATGTTCCACATTCAAACCATCTTTTGTTTGCAATCTCAGCCTGAATCTTGTGTAGCCCTAATTTATTCTATGCCATTTATCTGTTATGACATTAAGAAACTTTTCAGAATGAAACACATTTTTAAATGGAAAAAAAAAACACCTATATTTTTCTTTACTTTTCATATCTGAGTGCTATTTTTTTTTTTCCTGTCCCAACCTCTGCGCGTGTACTCACGCCACTCATGCCGACACCCCGTCCATAGCCACAGCCCGGTCGGCCCCGCCGCAGCCCCGGCACCAGCAATCCACAGGGAGCATTCAATGTCAAGTCGTTAAGAGGAAACCCACCGGAGGAGACACTGCACTGCTGCCGAGTCACTTCGGTGGTGTTCAGTGGCGCCTGTTCTGATCTAACATACGCAGGACACCACCTACTAAGCCCCCTACTGACGACAATAATTGCTTCGTCGCGGAGCCGGCTTGAGTGAGCTCTCCCTCCGGAGGGCGCCACCACGTCCGTCCACCGACAGCCCCCATGGACTCGCCGATACCGGTGACCCCGACGGAACCAAACTAAAGCCACACACGTGGAGAGGACATCGAAATTGAGGTCACCATGAGAGCAGGGCATGAAGGCCACAGAATTTGAGACATTTTTTAAAATGGTGATCAATGAGAATGAGGATGATTAAGATGATGCTACGGATTTCCATTTCGGTCTGAGACTACATGACAGGGCTGTACTCTACGCTTCCTTTCATAATATATCCCGGCGTCAACCAGGCCCGAGAGATACAGGCACCTGCAGTGTTGGTCAGGAAATTTGAGCAACTCTCTCAGAAACGCATCCATTAAGTGGGTGAAACTCGACTGTGTGGTCCCAGTCTTCCCAACTGAGTCCGCAGCAAACTCAACTCTGGGTAGGAGCCGGTCGGGGCAGAAAAACCCACATGACTTCTGATGGGATTCGAACCCACGACCTCCCAGCCGGAGTCCGCGACGCTAACCACTTCGCCACGGCGGCTGGTCTGAGTGCTAATTTCGTTAAAGAGAGAGAGAGGAGAGAGAGAGAGAGAGGGAGAGAGAGAGAGAGAGAGAGAGAGAGAGAGAGAGAGAGAGAGAGAGAGAGAGAGAGAGAGTAACATACAGGTCTGAACGTTTTCAACACACACTACTCGCATGTTTTATGCAAACTTTCTAAACAGTGTCTATTCAGAATATTGTACAATTTGGCTTTTTTTGTTCCATACAGTAAACTCATCCCACGAGTACCCCTTTCTTCTCTCTCTCTCCTCCTCTCTCTTCTCCTCTCTCTCTCTCTCTCTCTCTACTCTCTCTCCTCTCTCTCTCTCTCTCTCTCTCTCTCTCTCTCTCGATTGTCTTGCATCTCCTTGGTATTTTTTTTTGATTGTCAGATCTGTTTCTAAACCATGCCTCTTTCCCGCTCCCCCCACTCCCTCCCCCCATCTCTCCTCCCTCCCCTCCCCCCCCCCCCCCCCTCCTCTCTCTCTCTCTCTCTCTCTCTCTCTCTCTCTCCTCTCTCTCTCTCTCTCCTCTTCTCTCTCTCTCTCTCCTCTCTCTCTCTCCCTCTCCTCTCGATTGTCTTGCATCTCCTTGGTATTTTTTTTTGATTGTCAGATTGTTCTAAACATGCTCTTTCCCGCATCCACTCTCGCCTCTTTCTCCCCCCCCCCCCCTCTCTCTCTCTTCTCTCTCTCTCTCCTCTCTCTCTCTCTCTCTCTCTCTCTCTCTCTCTTCTCTCTCTCTCATTTTACTTTTGCGAACTGGGCCGCTATCCTTTGTATGTAAATAGTGCAGTAAGATGCATTCGTTACTGGCTGAGGCTGACAAAGATGGAGGGTATAGATTACCCAGGCAAGCATATTTGATGCTACGAAACCTAGACGAGAACGGTAAAACATGTTGGGTGTCTTTAGTAAAGAAATTCTTTTCACGTCTGGGTTTGGATACTTATGGCTGGAACAAGGCGTAGGTTGTGAACAAACTTTTATAGCAGTGTTTAAACAGAGATTGAAAGATGTTTATATGCAGGAGTGGAACGGGTCTGTAACAAGTAAAGATATGTACCGAAGATACCGACTGTTCAAGACAAACTTTGCTTGTGAACAGTATTTCGAATAGGGCCTATATGGATATAAAATGCTTCAGGAACTGCTTGACAAAGCTCCGGCTGGGTTTGTTGCCAATCAATGGTTCATTTTTCCGCAGAACATTTAAGAACAAGGGAAATTTTCTGTGCAAAATGTGCTATGTATTAGAAGACGAGGAGCATGTTATAAACCATTGTATTTTATACACAAGATTAAGGCACAAATATTTTACTCTTAATGATCAGCCATTCATTAATAAATTACAAAATGACTCTGTTTGGAAAATCCGTAGGCTGTGCATGTTCCTTTTTAATGCTTTGAAGATACGACAGGATTTCATGGAAAGTTTAAGAGAAAATCCATAAGAATGCGACCACGCATTACGTATGACACAAGTTAGATCAACTTCATACTTTTGTTGTTGTTTTTTTTCCACGTTCGCTGAGATATGTGATTTGTTTGACCCCATTCTAGGGGCTGATGGCCTGAAGAATTAAAAATTTGTTCTTGTTCTTGTTCTTGTTCTCATTTTACTTTTTTGATTTAAATTTTATTTTTGATTCAGTATCGTATTGTAGTTCTAGTCACTGTTCGCATGCTTCTTTTGTTACCTCATCTCATTTTGCATTGTTCACCCTACTCAGGGCGAAGACTGGATGTAAAAAAAAAAGCACATCAGTGCTTATCTATTATCCTCGTAAATAAAGAATTTTGTCTTGTCTTGTCTTCTCTCTCTCTCTCTCTCTCTCTCTCTCTCTCTCTCTCTCTCTCTCTCTCTCTCTCTCTCTCTCTCTCATAGGCCCTACAGTTGATACTTATTCTCAATATACACCTTGACTGTTTTGTTTGAAGAAATCGACACAATGTGTAACATTACAGTATGTGGCTCTTGCTTTTAGGAAAACGTTTTAGCTGGAGGCAATAAAAGATTATTCTCTCTCTCTCTCTCTCTCTCTCTCTCTCTCTCTCTCGCTGTCACACACACACACACACACACACACACACACACACACACACACAGATAGATATGAAGACTTCACCCAGGCATCACTATTTATCATACAGTAATGAGGGAGGTGGGGGGGGGGGGGGATTAATGACGTAAAAACACACATATTACGTCAACTAGTTTAGACGCCGACTTCCATGGTCAGTTGAGGAAGGTTTGCAAAAACCGAAAGCGCTTCTGTAAAATGCCTTGGGTGTTTGTTGTTTTTTATTTGAATTATAGATAGATAGATAGATAGACAGACAGACAGACAGACAGATAGATAGATAGATAGATAGATAGATAGATAGAGTAGATAGATAGATAGATAGATAGATAGACGACCCTGCGGGTCCGCTCTGTCAAGGCAAACAGTGGAACACAGGCTGAGTTTACGCAGAGCGGCGCTAAGCCAGGGAAGGTACACATGAAGACACAGCCAAGTGTTTACATGAAGGCACAGTCAGTCAAGTGTTTACATGAAGACACAGCCAAGTGTTTACATGAAGGCACAGTCAGTCAAGTGTTTACATGAAGACACAGCCAAGTGTTTACATGAAGGCACAGTCAGTCAAGTGTTTACATGAAGACACAGCCAAGTGTTTACATGAAGACACAGCCAAGTGTTTACATGAAGACACAGCCAAGTGTTTACATGAAGGCACAGCCAAGTGTTTACATGAAGGCACAGCCAAGTGTTTACATGAAGACACAGCCAAGTGTTTACATGAAGGCACAGCCAAGTGTTTACATGAAGACACAGCCAAGTGTTTACATGAAGACACAGCCAAGTGTTTACATGAAGGCACAGCCAAGTGTTTACATGAAGGCACAGCCAAGTGTTTACATGAAAACACATGCAATGTTTACATGAAGACACAGCCAATGTTTACATGAAGACACAGCCAAGTGTTTACATGAAGACACAGCCAAGTGTTTACATGAAGACACAGCCAAGTGTTTACATGAAGACACAGCCAAGTGTTTACATGAAGACACAGCCAAGTGTTTACATGAAGACACAGCCAATGTTTACATGAAGACACAGCCAATGTTTACATGAAGACACAGCCAAGTGTTTGTATAAGGAAATCGTACACACGGTTAGTGCTGCCAGAGGTATACCACTACATGAAGACACACAAGTGTTTGTATAAGGAAATTATACACACGGTTAGTGCTGCCAGAGGTATACCACTACATGAAGACACAGCCAAGTGTTTGTATTTAAAGGAAATTATACACACGGTTAGTGCTGCCAGAGGTATACCACTAGGTGCTCTAGCAACGATGTTCTGCACGGCAGGAGGCTACAAATCATGACTGGGAACAGCTGTGACATCAAGAACATTAAAACGGGGTTTAATGGACGGACTGGACGAGTGGGAGTGCACATCTGACTTTTAGAATGGAAAACAGCCCAGAGATCATCACGAAGAGTGGCGTGCAATCCAATATAGTGCTCTATTCAGATTCATCAAAACACAGCCCAGACATCATCAACGATCCGGAGGACATCCAGGAAAGAACAGATGCCACTGGGAAATACCAGAGTTTAGGCTCTGTGGGCAGGCTCCACACTTTGCCTGTGCAGTTAGCTATTAGAACAACAATGACACTCTCAGGATTCACCGAAAGAGGAAAAGGAGGGTGAATACATCAGCGTCAACCCGATCATGACTGACCATCCATAACGGATTCTGAGTGATGAACAATTGGAATTTCCATGTGTCTGTGGAACAAAATTCTCCTCTGAATGCAACAAGAAGATCCAGAAAACGACAAAGAATTGTATGGAGACTCCAATGCATAAATGGCAGCGCACAGGACCAGCAGATAGGGCGTCGGAAAACCAAACCCAGGATTCAGAACAGTGTCAACACATCCATGCTGATTATTCAGACGAGGAATTTGTACAGGCTCTCGATGCCAAACGCCAGATACTCAACTTGCCATCGTCATGTGCAAAAGACGAATAGGAAAAATTAGATGATAAATAGCCCATAAATAAGATGCTCAGATAGGAAAGAGCCAATTAGGGCACGAACTAACTACGTTTGGAGACTTTGTAAACGGAAACCTGCAGGAACGCCTATGAAGTGAAATCGAAAGTAAAAGCACCTCCTCAAAAATCCAGATAACAGCAATGGATTGATAACATCAGGAAGAGAAAGATTAAATTAAAGAAACAGACGAAGATAACATCGGAAGCTGAATAGAAAGAGTTAGAGAAGCTCTGAGAAGATTTTAAAACACAACACAGTTCCCCCACCAAACTAAAATGAGAAAGAAGGAGGAAGTGCAAAAAGAAAACCCAAGGAAGCTTCTTCAGAAACTCCTTCCAGTTCGTCAGGAACCTTTTCGAGCAGCCAGCATCAGGAACACTCACAGTGGACAGTGGTATTTGAAGAATACAACCCCCCATACGACGGGAAACTCAAAACAAACATAGGGAAAGAATTCTTCAAAATCTTAATAACTTCATTTCCAAAAGAACACAGACTGTTCAAAATATTTAACAAAAACACTGTTAAACTATCGTACTCATGTATGCCCAACCTCAAAAACCTAATTGATGCATCCAACAAAATGAAAACCAACACAGCAAAGAAGGGTGAAGAAAGAAAATCTTGCAATTGCACCAAAAAAAAGCAGTGTCCACTAAGCAATAAATGTCTTCACAACAATATTGTATACCAGGCTACCGTGACATCAGAAAATGAAAAAGAAACATACATAGGGATCACTGAAAACCACTTCAAAACCAGATATACAAACCACAAACAGTCAATCAACAAAGAAAAATACAAAAACCAAACTGAATTGAGCAAATACATTTGGAAACTTAAAGACACAAAAATAAAACTATAACATATCCTGGAAAATCACCAAAAGGGCATCACCATTCAGCAATATTTCAAAAAGATGCAACCTATGCCTAACTGAAAAATGACTAATACTATGTAAACCCCACTTAGCAACTCTTAATACTAAAACAGAAATAGTAAATAACTGCAGGCACAAATGGAAATCGTTGTTAGTGAACATACCCCGTACAACAACCTGAAAAAAAAACAAAAAAAAAACAACACGTGCAACCAACACGCACGTAAAAATAACTGCAACCGGGCCCCACACGCTATATAACACCGGCGGTGGGCAACCTAAACTCCATCCTGACGATAGCCAAGCGCTAGAAACAAATTTGTAGATATTTTTAAACACTCCTCTTAATACTTTTCTCTCTCTCTCTCTCTCTCTCTCTCTCTCTCTCTCTCCTCTATATATATATATATATATATATATATATCCCCTCCCCCCCCCTGCACGCTCTCTCTCTCTCTCTCGCTCTCTCACGCTGCATATGTCAAGATCGTGGTCTGTGGTGGCAATCAAAATTATGGTCAACCTATTGTCAATCCGCACCTTTTGGCCCCCTCACCCTTCACTCCTATCCTAATTTTATGTTTCCTATTGATGAAATGTTTTATACTCAACGTTTTATTTTAAGTTAAAACATTTTAATTCAGGTGCCTTTTCCCTACTGTATACATTTGTGATTCGTGTTCAGGATCTGAGGGTGGAGAATGCGAGCTTTTTATTGTCACAGTCTGTACCCCTGACGAAGGCAAATAAAGCCGAAAATTTGAGATATTTTTTATCTTGTTTGTTTGGATTTTTATCTACTTTGACTGTATATATATATATATATATATATATATATATATATATATATATATATATATATATATATATATATATATATATAAAATTTCGTTGCTGTTTATTATGTTTTGCTTCCATTTGCTTATTTCACTATTCATGTCAGTATTTGTTTCTTGGAGGTGCTTGTTGTTTGTTTGATTTATTGTTGTTTGTTTGCGTAACCATGTTTTGATGCTTACGTTGTATCATTTAGCACCAGCTTAGTAGTAATAAAGGTAGGTATGAAAAATGGCTAACTGAGCCAATGCTTTTTCGGTTGTAAAATAAAGAATCCTTGTCGTGGTAATTATAATTGTCATTGTGTCCTTACCCTCAGCAGCATTGTGTCCCACTTCTCACAATCTTGAAGACCAATCTTACTTTACGAACAAGAATGTTGAATATGAATGCATGTTGGTGTACTTGAACATGATTGCCTCATGCATCAACGCTAATTCCTTCTCAGGCTATGCTGATGATACTAGTTTGGTGACTGATGCTTCTATAGCGTATATCCTCTTTCCACGTAAAAATACAGAAAAGAGCATCTTCTTGCCCATGTGTTACCCCCCCCCCCCTCTCTCTCTCTCTCTCTCTTAACGAAATTAGCACTCAGATATGAAAAGTAAAGAAAAATATAGGTTGTTTTTTTTCCATTTAAAAATGTGTTTCATTCGTTTCATTCTGAAAAGTTTCTTAATGTCATAACAGATAAATGGCATAGAATAAATTAGGGCCTACACAAGATTCAGGCTGAGAACTTTAGGTTTTATTGCGAACAAAAGATGGTTTGAATGTGGAACATCCACAAAATCACCTTGTCCTGCATGTTAGACACATTCTTGACGACGATAAGATAAGATAATGTTGCTTATAGCCCAGCCGACCGCAAAGGGCCACATCAGGGCTGTCACCACGTTAAAATTAACTCACAAGTCATTCATTCACACAATTCTTTAAAATACATCGAAAAACCCATGCAGAAAGTCCATGCACACACACACACACAACACACACACACACACACACACACACACACACACACACACACACACACACACACACACAGGGGGGGGGGGGGCGGTGAATGGAAGGGTGATGGAGAGGGTTATAAAAACAGCTGGCTAGACAAAGTTGGGAGATGGAAAGAAGAGGGAATAAAAAGGAAAGAATGAGACTTCCCCGGGGAACTGATTTGACAAAAACAAACAAACAAACCCCTTCTGTGACCACAGACAGCATGCAATGTCTGCTTGACCCTCCTTCAATGCAGATCAAACCTGAGGCGGGGCAATTGTAAATATCCACAAGCCTGCTTCGGGCCACTATGTACACTAGAAAAATCCATAAACCCGTCCCACGAGGCAGTCAACTGGGCCTTGAAACAACACAGCAAGATACCAAGACTGTCAGCGAGGATGAACATGGATGAGATAAGCAGAAGACATCATGGAGCTTGTTTACCATTGACGTAAGCCTTCCATACAGATCTCAAACAAGCCAAAGAACTCGAACGAGCTAAGGAATTCAAACAACCCAATGAATCCAAACATGTCCGGGCCAAGGACTGAAAAACAAAACCTTGCAGCTATTTCTGACAAACTGACCAATTTGTCTTGCACCGGAGATTACCTGTAAATATTGTTAAAACTGCATATCCAGACAACAAAACTGGAGCAGTACCTGTAAACATTGTTAAAATTGCATAGCCAAGACAGCAAAACACCGGAGATTGCCTGTAAATATTGTTGAAACTGCGTAGCCAGACAGCTAAACACCGGAGATTGCCTGTAAATATTGTTACAACTGCGTAGCCAGACAGCAAAACTGGAGCAGAGAATTCATAAAGAAAAAGACAGCGCTGTATACTCTGATACACCCAAAGTAGGTCTGTCCTGAAAATACTGCCAGTGAAGCAAAAGTGCAGAACAATTCACGAAGAGTCAGAGTGTACAATATGTAAACTCACTATGGAAAAGTTCGAACACTGCACCCTGCAAATCGGATCACCATGCTAACCGCGATATGTTCCTACATGATGGAATGCTCAGAAGTGAGGCAGATGGTTCAGTAGTTCTCTGGTCTGTAGTGCTCGCCTGTCACGGTTAGGGGTGGTTGGTGTGAGGGAAAGGACTCAGCTAGAATGTTTTCTCTATTTGAATTATAAAGATATTTTAACATAAACATTTCACCTCCACCCTCTGTTTTACTTGTGGTGGAAATAGCAACTTTCTGGTGCATAGTCATCAAAAGAAAAGTTTGTTTCTCGGGACTGTTAAAAAATACTCGAGAATGGCTCAGGAGTGATTCACCCTTGGCGTATGCATTTAAAAGTGTTTGTGATCCGAGTGAGAGTTAGAAACAAGTTCAAACATGAATGATGAATTAACAACAAATAGCTGACACAAAGTAAGTGTAGTTTCACACACCAAGTTGACACGTGTATGCACACTTAAAATATACACATTAGGCCTAACAAAACTTAAACTGAACCAAAGTGTCTTTGCTTAGGCTGGCTTCTCCTCTCTTCATCACATCATGCAGAGAGGGAGTGCTTTGATAACTTGACTTGGTGTTCAGGGGTTCTGCATTACTCAGCTGTTTGTGTGGGGAGGTGTGTGTGTCTCTCTCTCGGGTCGCTGATGACTGGTCAGCTGGTCCGATAGGAAGGCTAATCAGTTGCTGCTCGGCCACGTGGAGTCTTTCATTCTTGATGTCAAGTTGAGCCTTTCACAAGGACACAGATATGGACATTATAGAACCTGGTTTGTGTACCAATGTCTTCGTGTCCACCTTGGCAAGCCCTCCAACTTGCCCTCTGACTTTCAATGAATATGTGAATCTCAGGCGGCCAAGATAGTATTAGCATCCATGTGTCTGCGGGTTACGTTCAGCTGAGACACTCTGTGGCTGATCAAAATTTGGGTAGATAGCTGATTCGAGCTGGTACTGATTGTGACATGGTATCTGAGTCTGTAAGATCAGAACTGTGCTAGGTGGTTGATTTGGGCGTTATTTAATTCTGTGATACTGCTTGATGCATCGTTTATTCTGCGATAAATGACTGTGTTCCTTATGTGATATCTGGCAAAAAGAAAAAGAAGTCGTTGCGATAACACTACTGTCAGCAGGGAATGGCTTTGTGAATTCTGTGTGCTGTCGGTAACGTCTGAAAAAGACATATTCGTTGCTGCGTTACTTTTAACTTTTTTTTTTTTTTTACAGATGGTTCAGGTTTGGAATCATACACAGGGGCTGGATTTGCTATTCCTGCTTTAAAGATAAGAAAGTCATTTTGTCTAGGAAAAGGTTTTTTTTGTATTTACTGCAGAACTACATGCAGTTCTTTTGGCCTTATCTTTCATAGCTGATATTGATATTGCGATTTATAGCATTTTACTTTGTGTTGACTCAAAATCTGTTCTTTACAGTCATGCAAAACTGGAATGCAAAAGTTCGAAAAGATTTGATATTTGATGTAAAATACTTAGTACATTTAATTATATGTAAAGGTATCAATGTAGAATTTTGTTGGGTTCCATCTCACTGTGGTATTTGGGGGAATGAAATGGCTGATAGATCAGCGAAAGAAGGAGCTATTGGAAAATATCCTGATAGTACACTAAAATTAGAAAAACATGAAATAAATTCGATGTTAGAAAGTAGTATAATGACAGAAAAGCTTCCTTCAAAGTAAAAAATATTGCCGTGTTCAAGATCCTTGTCTAGTCTCATTTACAAAATTCGATTAAATTCATGGAAGACTAAATTTTCAAAAAATGTAGAATGTGCTTGTGATCATCCAATATCAATTGAACATATTCTTTTTGATTGCCCATTGCTATCCCTATTATACAACATATCTGGGATAGATGTAGCAAAAATAGGATCTTTAAATGACATAATCTACAGCAAAGAAATGGTACAAATTGCATCAGTTTTATCCAGCACTATACTTTCAAATTTATTGTAAATATTAAGTCATTTATAGTTATTGTATTAATGTTCATATGTAGCCTTTCACACATGAGTGCATATTCACACACACACACACACACACACACACACACACACACACACACACTCTCTCTCTCTCTCTCTCTCTCTCTCTCTCTCTCTCACAGCCCGTTTTAATTTTTTGTTTGTTTGTGGATTGGTTCATTTTTAGTCTAATATCACCATTGTTGTGAACAGACGTTAAATCAAATCAATCAATCAATCAACCAATCACCTTTTGTATGTTTATAGGTAGTTTTGTCAACTAAACTGCATCCCAGACACTGCCAGCGAGCCTCGAGCGAGCCAGAGTCAATTATAGACCGACCAGCGACGTAGGCCTAGTGAAAGGTTGGCCGAGATCAGCTAAAGGGAAAGAAGATGTGGCTGCTTTAAAATGTCTGTAGTCTCCCTTGTTCTAAGTATTGACCTCAGACGACCTCGACAGAGCCTCAGATCACTTGAGGGTGAGCAATCTACCCCGTCACCTATCCAATAATTTAGACGTATGGATTTTATATCCATAACTCTGTGCAACATTATCAATGGACACTGACCTGCATGTGGTTTGTTTCCTATTTTAAACGGTCTTTTGTATCTAGCTCCCCAACGATATTTTAATCTGCAAAATATTTGCACCTTGGCCGAACCCCAGGCACTGGGATGTGACATCACCAGTCTGTCTGCATCCATTATGGCTGAACTTCCGACAAGTCTCACAATGGTACGTATTCTTTTCATACAATCGGAATTATTGAATGAAAAATTGTAAACTTTATCATTTATTTGCCATCAGATGATTCAGCACATCTTTACTCAGCAAGCTGTAATGCATCAAGTTCAACATTTCCCGAAATGAAGCGATTTTTATGCAATAACGTGTTGGGACAGCCGGTGCCATGTTTGGGCCCGGAAATCTGGTTCAGAGATTGGTAACTTGGTGGAGTGTTAGAAGTTATTCAGTCTCTGACCGAGTGATTACTACTCTGCCCCCAGAACGGAAGGTGAATGGTTGCAGTGTCATTTTGTGTATTGTAACTTATATTCAGTATCACAAAATATATATTTATGATATTCCCGCATTTTTTGTTTCAAATTTTAGTCTTGTAGTAGACCTAGGCCTACTTCTTGTGGATCAAGCAAAGTTTAATAACTTAAAATATTCGGTAGGATTCTCCATCACAATATGAAGTTCACCTATTTCAGTTTTACGTTTATTATGTATTAATAACTCAGTCGATCACACTTTCACGTCTCTGGATTACAGAGCCATTTCAGAGCAGGAAGTTTAAATCCACTTAGGGTGGGATCTTTTAAATTGTTTTAAAATTCAGATTGTTTTAGGTCTTTTTTCTTTCCAGTCGAAGATTTTTCCATACACACAACCCACAAAGCAGCAAATATCAGCAGATTCTGGCCCTCAAGTGGCTGAAGATAAACTAGCAGACCAGTCAAGTATTACAGGTCTATTCAGTTTTTTCATTGTAGTTTGCGCTCTAAACATACAAAGTAAGTATGTTCTGAGTGGAACAATACGGATTTATGGAAAAATGGCGCTTGACAGGATTTTCGGTGCAGACTTTATTTCTTCACACAACACAATGAAATTATCCTTCAATTAATTTGTTCCTTCTGGCTGTCCAATTTCAGTGTGAATCCCTTTTATAAATCATGCTTGGAAGTCTAGAAAATGGACTCTCTTTCACTCTGTGTATATCACTATATTTATATATGACCATTATTTATGTGGAAAAAACAAAATGTTATACAAGTGAATGCTCCTTTTTCTGCAGTTCAGCAAAAGGTGAATGAACATATACATATGTTATGACAATGAGTAATTTCTGGAGAGAAAATGATAATAACTTCATGAATGAGACACTTCATATAATTGATATGATTTTGATGATTTTGTTTCCATTTGGTCTGATTTATTCGTAGACTGTGATAGAAAATTGCTTTAGAGTTTTCGTTTAATGTTCAGGAATTGATTTTATGTGAAGTTGTTTTTAGATTGATCTGTTATGTTTAGGAATGAATGTTACATGGGATTTTATCCAAGTAAAAATAAGATTACGCAGTCCTCATGGCCTGCATAGGCCAGTTATTAAACTGTGCATTTCTTTCTCTCTCTCTCTCTCTCTCTCTCTCTCTCTCTCTCTCTCTCTCTCTCTCTTTCTTTTTTTCTTTCTTTCTTTCTCTCTCTCTCTCTCTCTCTCTCTCTCTCTCTCTCTCTCTCTCTCTCTCTCTCACAGCCCTGATGTGGCCCTTTGCGGTCGGCTGGGCTATAAGCAACATTATCTTATCTCTCTCTCTCTCTGTGCCACCATCCTCTTCTTCCCGCTGTCCAGTCCTATTCCACCCTTCCTGGTAATTTATTTTGCATGTACTTTTGTGTGCTGTGTGCGTGTATGCGTGTGTGTGTTTGTGTCCATGTGTGTGTGTGTGAGTGTGTGTGGTGTATGACATGTCTTCTGCTCTCCTCAGCCTTTTTTGTGGATGGGCTTGTGTGTGTGTGTGTGTTGTGTGTGTGTGTGTGTGTGTGTGTGTGTGTGTGTGTCCATACATGCTGTCTCTAAAAAACACAAAGTACTTCAGTTTTACTTTGGCCAAAATGATGATCTGTGTGCATGTGTGACCATGTCTCCTGTTGTCTTTTTTTCTCTGCCTCTGAGTGTATGTGCTTGTGTGTGAGTGTATGCATGTATATGTGACATTGTGCGTATGTAATAAATTTTTCCTCTAAAACACTTTGGCCCATAATGATGACACTGACATGAGAAATGGTAGCGCAAACAGTGGCGCAGACCTATCCGAAATGATGCAATAAAAGATATCTTTTATTTATTTAATAATTCACCTGCATCTGATTTAAGATATGCAGTGGTGCACACAGTGAATAATGGCTATGTTTACTGGTTTCTTGTCAGATTGAAGATGACATAGGTGTGCTCACTGACTATTCAGTGGTTCAGCCGGTCCCATGTTCAGTCCCTTGTTGATTTTGTGCAGCACCATTAAGTTGATGAACACATGTTAAAAAACTGTCTTCTCCATTAGCATTTTCAGCATTTAAGAATATAAAGTTGAGGTGACCCATGCCATTCCCCTTAGTATTGTGCCAACCTGAGTCATATCCTGTGTACTGGTGTCCAATTGCCCTTAGTATTGTGCCAACCTGAGTCATATCCTGTGTACTGGTGTCCAATCTACTCAGCATTGGGATTGACTATGACAGATGTTGGAGAAAAAGAGAAGGAAAAAAAGGGGGAAAAAAGAGATAATATTCACCCAGTTATTCACAGTTTCAATGTAAAATAACACATGATGTAGGCAAGAGTATTTCATACACTATTATAAGGCCTGAAGCATGAAAAGATGTCAGTTTTTGTGAGAAGAAAGGTATATTTCAAAATCTGTAATTTCAGTGTTTTGTTGAAAGATACAGTGATTTCAGGATAAACAAAAGCCAGAGTACACTAAAGTATTATGAAAAGATAGTTCATAATTTGAAGATACAGTTTTACATGTGTTCATAGCTTTGACAATTTTTTTTTTCAAAATTATAGTTTTTCAAATTAAGAATTTGTCAGTTTCTGAACATGTAGAGAGGGTGGAGTGAGAAAGTTGAGTGATTATGTAGCATGTATCTCTTTTGCTTTACTAAGGAACAGATTTTCTTTCGCATTGAATATTAAAAGGGAATGTAAGGACATGAAAGCCCAAAAGCGTCACAACATTTTCTTTATTTTACGAATTCCTGCATTGCTGAAAGAGCACAGAAATGCTTACAATATGTTATTTCTTTTTGAAGTGGGGAAGTAACTATTGCAAAATATGCATATGTTCACTTGAAATCCTAAGGCATTCATGAAATGAAATATGAATGTATTCATTTGTCTTACTTTTCAGCCTACCTTCACCAAATCTCTAATTAACAGAAAAGAAAAAACAACAACATTGCTGTCTTTGGAAACATTTTTGTAAATAAACAAACAAGCACATCGGCACAATGAACGGAAAAAATAAGTCTAAGGATTTTAAAAGTACAATTGCAATTCCCTCTGTGTTCATAACTTCATTCAAGAATTTCCTGTTTTTGACATTGCATATAATAAGATTTCAAGTCTTTTAATAGATTTGACAAGCAGTATATGGCAGTGAATATAATATTGACTTTACTCAAGCAAAAAGTAAGATACAGCAAGCTTGTGATTTTGTTTGTAACTTACAGGAACATGTGTCATACTATTCCATTTTTGTTGATTGTGCACACCAACTCATATCTCCCCCTCCCATTTCCCAACCCCTGAAAATTATGTGTGTGTGCCGAAAATCTCCATTTTAGAGGATACAAGGCTATGTTGAATGGGCTCGTTTCTGGTGTGAAATGGGTGTGTAAATAACCTTTTTTTTTTGGACCAAGTTTATAGCATCAGAGTGTACAGCCTGAAAAAGTCTGATATTACCTTTACCCTACCTTTTTCCACATGAAATCAAATGGTTGAAATTTGGTTTGGAAAGTGGAAGGATGGCTGATTTTGCATTGAGAAAAGAAGCAGTGAAATACAATGTACTGTTTGCTATTTAGTTTACAGAAGACTGTCGTACAGGTTTGATTTTTTTGTGAAGAAAATTTGATGTGAAGTCACGAAGATGTTTGAAAAGTGCCAGATTGATAGACTGATTGATTGTTTTCCTAGACCAGCTTGAATTATTCCTTTAAAAGTTTTTGTTGTAAAAAGTAATTTGAATTTTACAATATTCATGCACATTTTCATTTTAATGGTGTGTCTGGCTAGGTAACTTACAGTACACAACATAATGGCATGATGTTATATGTGAGAAGTTCAAATTCTGTAGGCATTTTGTAATCTAGCACCCTGGAGATTTCACAGAATCTTACTCTTTTCTTTCATCATCCTTGACTATGTTCCAATACAAAACCTTACAAAGCATGCTGCATTGTAAGTCACTATTAATGATAATTGTAAGCAGTGAAGCAAACATTATTGACATTAAAACAACAGAGTGGTTAATATGTATGAATGTTGGTGTAAATGTAAATATAAACGTTTTCATTTGGATGTTCTCTTTTGCATGCTATCTCTCATTCCCCTTCCTCCTCCCTTCCCCCTCTTCCTTTTGTACATCTTCACTAAGTCATCTTTGTTATTCTGCTGGGGGAGATGAACAGGTCAAGGATTCCTTTAGTGCATGTTGACTTCTCTCAGCACCCCAGTATTTCAGTATTTAGATAAGAATTGTGTTTTCATTTCTGCCTACACTCATGCTTTCAAACTTGTGAAACAGGAGTTGCGTGGAGGATTTTACTATGTTTAGTTTGCAGATGGATAAACACAGATGGCTTGTGTAGACTACCCAAAGTTTGCTCTGTATGTTGCTGAACCAGCCTGAAGAGAACAAAAATTACACGCAATGTGAATTGGGCTGCTATTTTGAAAGGAAGATGATATAATTCAATTTTTTTTTTTTTTGCTTTACATTTGTATACATGAAACAAAACTCTTTCTTCTTGGTATGAGACCAAAGCCAGAGGCATAGCATAGAAAACCCAGTGTGAAATAGTGATGTAGTTTTGCAGGTCTAGTTTGATCTCACAGGTTTACCACTGTCATCACAGTGAAGTATTTCTCCAGGACTAGTTTGATCTCACAGGTTTACCACTGTCATCACAGTGATGTGTTTCTCCAGGTCTAGTTTGATCTCACAGGTTACCACTGTCATCACAGTGATGTGTTTCTCCAGGTCTAGTTTGATCTCACAGGTTTACCACTGTCATCACAGTGATGTATTTCTCCAGGTCTAGTTTGATCTCACAGGTTTACCGCTGTCATCACAGTGATGTGTTTCTCCAGGTCTAGTTTGATCTCACAGGTTTACCGCTGTCATCACAGTGATGTGTTTCTCCAGGTCTAGTTTGATCTCACAGGTTTACTGCTGTCATCACAGTGATGTGTTTCTCCAGGTCTAGTTTGATCTCACAGGTTTACCACTGTCATCACAGTGATGTGTTTCTCCAGGTCTAGTTTGATCTCACAGGTTTACCACTGTCATCACAGTGATGTGTTTCTCCAGGTCTAGTTTGATCTCACAGGTTTACCACTGTCATCACAGTGATGTATTTCTCCAGGTCTAGTTTGATCTCACAGGTTTACCGCTGTCATCACAGTGATGTATTTCTCCAGGTCTAGTTTGATCTCACAGGTTTACCGCTGTCATCACAGTGATGTATTTCTCCAGGTCTAGTTTGATCTCACAGGTTTACCGCTGTCATCACAGTGATGTGTTTCTCCAGGTCTAGTTTGATCTCACAGGTTTACCGCTGTCATCACAGTGAAGTATTTCTCTAGGTCTAGTTTGATCTCACAGCTTTACCACTGTCATCACAGTGATGTGTTTCTCCAGGTCTAGTTTGATCTCACAGCTTTACCACTGTCATCACAGTGATGTGTTTCTCCAGGTCTAGTTTGATCTCACAGGTTTTAGATAGTAACCCTGTGGTAGTGTGTCCATATTTCAGATACAGTAGCCGTCATCCTATGACTCCGAGGAAGGTGACTACAATCATCTTTTATGACGGCCACTGTCTCGACTTGATCTCATTCTAGCTCTGCATCACCTGCGATCTCACTCTAGCTCTGCATCACCAACATGCCACGTTTACAATGTCCAGTTGAAGGGTGTGACTGGGAATCTCAAGACCTTGGAGAGGCCTTTGCGGCGGCACTTAACACGGCTCTGCAGATGCACAACGCCACAGTGCACACCGCCCCAGACCCAACCCGACCAAATCCACAACCTAAGCTGAAGCTAGAACCGCCCTCAATAGCCGCCGGCTGTGATCCTGATCAGTGGTCTGCTTTCACCCGACAATGGAGTATGTACAAAGTTGGCATGGCTATCAGTGATGCCATGATTGCCACAGCGCTGTTCTACTGCTGTGACTCGGATTTGCGCACTGACCTCATGCGTGATATTCGTGGCAACGTTGCAGATATGGCAGAAGCTGACCTCTTGGCCGCAATCAAACGGCTTGCTGTGAAGGATGAGAGCACTGTAGTCCATCGCATACGTCTCAGTAAAATGACCCAGTCGCCAGGCACAGGAATCCGGACATTCCTCGCCCGACTCAGAGGTCAAGCATCCCTGTGCCAGTACACCGCACCATGTCGAGAACGGGACTGCGACCATGTCTTTGACTATAGCGATGAGATCATCAAAGACCACCTCATTCGCGGCATTGCTGATCCTGAAATCTTGTCTGACCTCCTTGGGGACCCCAAAACTGATAGGACTTTGGATGAGATTGTCAGCTATGTGGCGCAGAAAGAGGAAGGCAAAGCAACGAGAAGCGCAGTTGGAGGTGCCATAGCAGCAATTGGTGACAAAGAACAGGCTGCCACCTCATCAAGACCATCACTCCACCGACCATGTTGGGCATGTGGCGTCCCGGACACGGGCCAAAAAATGATCGCCACACAAGATCAAAACTCTGTGAGGCCTGGACATTCATATGCGGCAAATGTGCTGTAAAGGGTCACTTCACTAAATCCTGCAGCAAATGCTCCAGCTGTGGCACCTGGGGTCATAGAGACAGAACCTCCAGAGTGTGCCCTCGTGGTGGGGGGCAGAAAAGCCGGACTTCAAATCACCACCTAAAGGACTCGAGGCCATCACAAGGGCCCGACTTCAATGACAACGCCTTCATGTTTGACCAGCTATGCATGGCCTCCAGCAACTGCAGCTCTTCAACAACGACATTGAACACATCGAGATCACGAAACCCCATCTGTCTAGATCATCACGTCTTCAATGGCCAGTGGATAGCCCGTCCATCCAAACCCCACCCCATGCTGCCGGTGCAAATGTCCGTGCTGCCAGAAGAACATGCTGCGTTCGGGAGCCCCTTACAAACCCCTCATAGACTCAAGTCTGCCAACATATCCATGGTTGCAGATACGGGTTGCCAGAGTACTGTCATCCCCTTGTCAGTTGCCCGCATACTAGGCATTGAGGACAGTGACCTGATCCCTGTGACACTCAAGATGAAGGGTGCTAATGATCAGGATCTAGGAGTCCTGGGTGCTATTGTTGTCTCCATCACAGCTTGCGATGTGACGGGCTCTGCTGTCGTCTCAAAACAATTATGCTATGTCTCCAAACAGATCTCCAAGGCATTCCTCTGTAGGGAAGCATTGTCTGCGCTTGGCGTTATACTCCCTACATTCCCTGTTCCAGAGCCAAGCCCACGCTGCATGGCAACCTCATCAGAGACAGTTGAGACAACATGCTCCTGCCCAAAGCGCAGTAGTACACCACCACCCAAGCCCACACAGCTCCCCCCGGCCTATCCGCCACGAAAGACGATGTAGAGGCCCTTAAACAGTGGCTCCTGGATTATTATGCTGCAACGACCTTCAACACTTGTGAACATCAGCCCCTTCCCCTCATGTCAGTGAACCCTTGGAGCTCCACGTCAATCCCGATGCCAAGCCTGTCGCCATCCACAAACCTGCTCTTGTCCCCATCCATTGGCAAGACCAGGTGAAGGCAGACCTGGAACGAGATGTGCGCTTAGGCGTCCTTGAACGTGTTGACCCCAATACCCCTGTTACTTGGTGCTCACGGATGGTTGTGACTGCCAAAGCGGATGGCTCTCCACGGCGCACAGTGGACCTCCAACCCCAAAACCGTCGGTCTGTTCGGCAAACTCATCATGTTCCTACCCCATTTAATCTTGCCGACCGCGTCCCACAAGGCACCATAAAGACTGTCACAGATGCATGGAATGGGTACCACTCAATCCCCATTCGGGCAGAGGACCGCCATATCACCACCTTCATCACTCCATGGGGTCGTTTCCGTTACAAAGTTGCACCCCAAGGCTTCCTTGCCAGCGGCGATGGCTACACGCAGCGTTTTGATGCCATCATAGCCGACTTCCCTGACAAGGTCAAATGTGTGGATGATACCTGCATGTGGTCACCGGACATTGAGTCTGCTTTCATCCAAGCTTGCAGCTGGCTAGACCTGTGTGCTCGCAATGGGATCACACTCAATCCCAAGAAATTTCAGTTTGCCCAAGACACTGTGCAATTTGCAGGGCTCACTATCACCTCCACAAACATCTGCCCAAGCCCCAAGTTCCTTGACGCCATTCGCAACTACCCCACCCCCTCAGACATTTCAGGCGCCAGAGGGTGGTTTGGCTTGGTGAACCAAGGAGCTTATGCCTTCTCGATGGCGAAACAGATGAAACCCTTTCGCCACTTGCTGAGGCCTTCAACCCCATTTCGATGGACGGAGGAACTGGATCGGCTCTTCCAGAAGTCCAAGGAGGTCATCATCAACGAGATGAAGGAAGGAGTGAGACTCTTTGACCCCTCACGCCCCACCTGCTTCGCCACAGACTGGTCCAATGATGGCATTGGCTTCTTCCTACTCCAAAAACACTGCTCTTGTGCGCCTACCACCCCGAAATGCTGTCGTGATGGATGGAAGCTGTGTCTGGTCGGCAGCAGATTCACCACACCTGCTGAGAGCCGCTATGCTCCCATTGAAGGCGAGGCGCTAGCAGTCGCATATGCCCTCCACCAGACACGTTACTACATCTTAGGGTGCACTGACCTCTTTGTTGCCACGGACCACAAACCGCTTCTACAAATCTTGAATGATCGATCTCTTGCAGACATCCACAACAGACGTCTCTTAAACCTTAAAGAGAAAACCCTACCATACCGATTTGAAGTGGTGTACGTGTCAGGCAAGAAGAACCTGGGCCCCGATGCCGCTTCCAGACACCCAGCTGATCAGTCTGAGGCACCCGGCTTGGGCGGTGACCCTTCGGAGCTGAACTCGGTTTCCTTTCACCAGGAAGCCCTGAAACACCTCAGAGACGGCGACAGCATGGATGAAGCAAATGACCCCTCCACAATCACAGCTGCAGCTGTCGCCCTGTGTGCCCTGGACAGTCGCCAAGTTGTTACATGGGACATGGTGCAGGAGGCCACAGCTTCCGACCCCACCTTCCGGCAGCTCGTCCAGCTCATTGAAGAGGGCTTTCCATCCAACTGCAGACAAGTCCCAGCTACTCTGCGCCCCTTCCACAGGTTCAGTAGCAGCCTCTGTGTTGTTGACGGTGTTGTTCTGATGGGCCAGAGGGTCGTCATTCCACCCTCTCTCCGCCCTACCATCCTGCAGTCCCTCCATGCGGCACACCAGGGCGTCAACATCATGTGTACCCGAGCACAGGACTCTGTTTATTGGCCGAACATCACTGTTGATATCACCCGTGTCCGAGAGGAGTGCACCCACTGTCACCGCATGGCAAAATCCAACCCCATGCAGCCACCATCAGACAACAGGCTACCAGATTACCCATTCCAGATGGTTTGCAGTGACTACTTCACATACAACAACACAGACTACGTTGTCATTGTGGACAGGTACTCCCATTGGCCAGTGGTCTACAGGTCCGAATCGGAGCTGATGGCCTCATCCGACGCCTTCGAGAAACATTTGCCACTTTTGGCATCCCAGAGGAACTCACCAGCGACGGAGGACCCCAGTTCACTTCAGGCAAAACACAGGAGTTCCTGAAGTCCTGGGGAGTCCATCACAGGATCACTTCTGTTGGCTTTCCTCATGCTAACTGCCGGCTGAGTTGGCTGTGAAAACTGTAAAACGCATGCTTGTGGACAACATCGGCCCAACTGGTTCTTTGGATGTGGACAAATTCCAAAGGGCCATTCTTATTTACAGGAACACTATCGATCCCGAGACCAGGACATCCCCCGCAATGGTTCTTTTTGGCAGACCCATGCGTGATGCAATCCCCATCCCGCTGGGCAGATACACACCCCATGAAGCCTGGAGGGACCTCATGACCCAGAGGGAAGCTGCCCTGGCGAAGAGGACACTCTCAGGAGCATGAACGCTGGAGTGAACATACACATCGCCTCCCTCCTCTCATGGTAGGCGATCACGTATACCTGCAAAACCTGCGTGGCAACTACCCTAGACGGTGGGAACGCACTGGCATTGTGGTGGAAGTTCGCCAACACCATCAGTACGTTATCCGTGTTGATGGGTCAGGGCGAGTCACCATCCGGAATCGCCAACACCTGCGGAAGTTCATCCCGTTTCACCACAACGTGCATCCATTCCCCCACACCCCTTACACCCCACCAGTCACCTCACCTGATGTCCGACCCACATCCCCCGAGCACCCATTGCCACCGCCAGTGGCACCTCCACGTGTGGCCTCCGCTCCGGACGCCCTGCCAACATCCGACACACGGCAGCCACCGACACCTGCTCCGGCCTCACCTGTCCCAGCCTCTCCCGATCCACACACCCTGCAGCCTTGGACTGGGACATCCCCAACAGATGGCAGCCTGACCCCTAAGGACTCTGGTGTGGCACCATCTTCACCGACAAAGAGACGAGTACCCCGGGCCCTCGCCCGACTATTACCCTTCAACCAGCCAGGCATGAAGGAGCTCTCTGCACCTGGTACCTCCAGGCGTGGGGTGCCTCTCGCAGAATCACATTTTCCAAGACGCTGGAACACTGGGCGACAGTGACATTAATCTTTTAGTCTTTCTGCGCCCATTACACTTGCCCCTAGGGAAGGGGGAGAGACAGTGGACAGTATTATTAATGTGTTTTTGTTTGGCACAGAGTTATATATTCAGTTTTCATAGAAGTTATAAGAAGGTTGGACAAGCATAGATTTTGTTTCAGTTTTAATCGTACCCGTTAAAACTTACCCCTGGGGGAGGGAGATAGATAGTAACCCTGTGGTAGTGTGTCCATATTTTCAGATACAGTAGCCGTCATCCTATGACTCCGAGGAAGGTGACTACAATCATCTTTTAGGTTTTACCACTGTCATCACACTATTCACAGTGATGTGTTTCTCCAGGTCTAGTTCGATCTCACAGCTTTACCACTGTCATCACAGTGATGTATTTCTCCAGGTCAGGTTTTACCACTGTCATCACACTATTCACAGTGATGTATTTCTCCAGGTCTAGTTTGATCTCACAGGTTTACCACTGTCATCACAGTGATGTGTTTCTCCAGGTCTAGTTTGATCTCACAGGTTTACCACTGTCATCACATTGATGCATTTCTCCAGGTCCAGTTTGATCTCACAGGTTTACCACTGTCATCACAGTGATGTGTTTCTCCAGGTCTAGTTTGATCTCACAGGTTTACCACTGTCATCACAGTGAAGTGTTTCTCCAGGTCTAGTTTGATCTCACAGGTTTACCACTGTCATCACAATGATGTATTTCTCCAGGTCTAGTTTGATCTCACAGGTTTGCAAATGTCATCCTGTTCTTGCATAGACATTTTCGTTTTGGACTCATGTGCTTAGTCTGTCTCAGTTATATTAGTGGTGAACAGGAGCAGTGAACTGTGAAGTGAAAAAAACAGGATTGTCAAAATGAAAATATTTAAAACAAAAAAGAGTTTCTGTCAAATTAAATTAACTTGAACTCTCATGTGTTTATGACAACAGTTTGATTGTGGAGATAACACAAGCCAGACTCAAATTGAGGGCATTGATTTATATCAGCACTGTATCTTAAACATACTACAACTGCTATGACAACTTCATCGTTCTTATTGTATGCAGTTTTCAAACAGCACATCCACATGTGCATACATTCTTCCATTTTTTTTTTCTTTTTTACTCTTCCTCATCTCCCCATCTCTTCTCCCTCTTTCCCCTCATTCCTTAGCTCCTCTAGGAGTATAAGTTGGCAGATTTTGCAGATTTTCTCAGGAGGAAAATTCCTGAGGATGTGAGCAGTAAAACTAAACGCTCCCTCGACAACAGTTTTTGTATTGTGTCTAGAGACCTGCAGTGTTGTACAATCGGTAATAATTTGATACACAGTCAGAGGGGCAGAAAGATATTTTGGGAATGGGAGCCTTAAGGTAATATAAAGCCTTGTTTTCTCAGCAGGCCAAGACTGAACATGTGATCAGGCCAGCAAGCTGCTTAGCCACCGCAGCTAATCAACATCAGAGTTGATGCTGTTTAGATAAAAGCTACCATGTCTGCAAAACCAAGGCAAATATTGTTGGTCTGCAGGTCATTAGAAGAAATGAAAGGGCTTGTGGCATCCCATTGGAAGCGCCAGCGGTGATGTGCACTCTTTGGTTGTGGTGGTGCCATCATCCCGTCCCTCTCCCTCAGTCATGTGGAGAGCTGGGTCAGCTTGACCAGGACATTTTGCTGACAATTTCTGTCAAGGACAAACTGATTGCTTGGTGAATCATCATTCGCGATGAACCTCACTCTGTGTATGTGTGTAAGATAAGATAAGATAATGTTGCTTATAGCCCAGCCGACCGCAAAGATATATATGTGTGTGTGTGTATGTATGTATGTATGTATATATATATATATATATATATATAGCTGGTAGTATATTTTTTTCCGGCTTTTTTTGAAAAAGTGCTCAACCATGCGGGAGCAGCTAAAATAAAATAATGATTAAAAGCAAATCTTAAAACCGGGACTACAAATTTGTTTCGTGGCACGGGATCTGAAGAGAGGAAAGACCTCGAAACAAATTTGTAGTCCCGGTTTTAAGATTTGCTTTTAATCATTATTTTATATATATATATAATATATATATATGTTATGTAACACGATACTTGCAATGCAGCCCTGATGTGGCCCTTTGCGGTCGGCTGGGCTATAAGCAACATTATCTTATCTTATACTTGCAGTGAGTTGCTTAGAATTTCTTCACAATCTGCTGTGAAAAAAAAAAAAAAAATCAAAGTCTAATCTGAATGGAAGATAAGGGGGAGAGGGAAATTGAGATGGGCCAATCATATGTGAGGAACTTCACTTAGTCACCTACATATATAACATGATAATTTGCAGTGAGTTACAACAATCTGCTGTGAACAAAAAATGTAAAGTATGATTTGAATGGAAGATAAAGGGGGAGAGGGAAATTGTCTTTTACTTCATGCAGATAGAATGCTGGGCTTTTACCTTAGACAAAGCAGTGCACTACAGACAGTCATTCTGTGGCCCCCTTGAGCTGGGAAATATTCCAGCAGTGCAATACAGTCACTGCGTGGCCCCCTTGAGCTGGGAAATATTCCAGCAGTGCACTACAGTCACTCTGTGGCCCCTTGAGCTGGGAAATATTCCAGCAGTGCAATACAGTCACTGTGTGGCCCCCTTGAGCTGGGAAATATTCCAGCAGTGCACTACAGTCACTCTGTGGCCCCTTGAGCTGGGAAATATTCCAGCAGTGCAATACAGTCACTGTGTGGCCCCCTTGAGCTGGGAAATATTCCAGCAGTGCACTACAGTCACTCTGTGGCCCCTTGAGCTGGGAAATATTCCAGTAGTGCAATACAGTCACTCTGTGGCCCCCTTGAGCTGGGAAATATTCCAGCAGTGCACTACAGACAGTCACTCTGTGGCCCCTTGAGCTGGGAAATATTCCAGCAGTGCACTACAGTCACTCTGTGGCCCCCTTGAGCTGGGAAATATTCCAGCAGTGCAATACAGTCAGTCACTGTGTGGCCCCCTTGAGCTGGGAAATATTCCAGCAGTGCAATACAGTCAGTCACTCTGTGGCCCCCTTGAGCTGGGAAATATTCCAGCAGTGCACTACAGTCACTGTGTGGCCCCCTTGAGCTGGGAAATATTCCAGCAGTGCACTACAGTCACTGTGTGGCCCCCTTGAGCTGGGAAATATTCCAGCAGTGCACTACAGTCACTGTGTGGCCCCTTTGAACTGGGAAATATTCCAGCAGTGCACTACAGTCACTGTGTGGCCCCCTTGAACTGGGAAATATTCCAGCAGTGCACTACAGTCACTGTGTGGCCCCCTTGAACTGGGAAATATTCCAGTAGTGCAATACAGTCACTGTGTGGCCGCCTTGAACTGGGAAATATTCCAGCAGTGCACTACAGTCACTCTGTGGCCCCTTGAGCTGGGAAATATTCCAGTAGTGCAAAACAGTCACTGTGTGGCCCCCTTGAGCTGGGAAATATTCCAGCAGTGCAATACAGTCACTCTGTGGCCCCCTTGAGCTGGGAAATATTCCAGTAGTGCAATACAGACACTCTGTGGGCCACTTGAGCTGGGAAATATTCCAGTAGTGCAATACAGATACTCTGTGGCCCCCTTGAGCTGGGAAATATTCCAGCAGTGCACTACAGACAGTCACTCTGTGGCCCCCTTGAGCTGGGAAATATTCCAGCAGTGCAATACAGACAGTCACTCTGTGGCCCCCTTGAGCTGGGAAATATTCCAGCAGTGCACTACAGTCACTGTGTGGCCCCCTTGGGCTGGGCAATATTCCAGTAGTGCAATACAGACAGTCACTGTGTGGTCCCCTTGAGCTGGGAAATATTCCAGTAGTGCAATACAGACAGTCACTGTGTGGTCCCCTTGAGCTGGGAAATATTCCAGCAGTGCAATACAGACAGTCTCTCTGTGGCCCCCTTGAGCTGGGAAGTATTCCAGTAACGTGATGCAGTGACTAGTGGTGAATGGTATGGTAAAGGGCGAGGCAAGGCCATTTTATTTCTTAAAGCCACTCAGGACATCAAAAGAAAAAGCATATATGGTGAATTGATTTTATCAAAAGTGAACAAAATTTGTTCTTGGTAACCTTCTCAACGGTTATTTTTGTTTCGTTGATTCATTTATTTATATTTTAGATAAACTTAAAGCAGAAGTCTTTGATTCACTTTTTTTTTTTTCAAACAACACATTATGGGTATAAACATTTGGCTTAAACGTTTTCACTTTGGTGGCAGAAATTGCTGCACTTGTTTATTATTTTCTATTTGCATCCCCCTTCCTCACAAAAGATTTTCTTTCTCTGGATTGAGAACAGTATGATGTTAGATAGTTAACCAAATGTATACAGACCAGATAATTACAAGACTATGGTGAAGGTGAGTTAATGCTTCTTGCTCTTAGTTGTATTTATGAATTTGTTATTTCCACCAACAAGTAGTATTTATGAATTTGTTATTTCCACCAACAGTTAATGTGTGTGTGTGTGTGTGTGTGTGTGTGTGTGTGTGTGTGTGTGTGTGTGTGTGTGTTTGAACATGAAAGCAGATTTAGTATAAGTGAAGAATTTTGCATTTTCACCAGTGTTGCTGCAGCGACAGGTTCGAACTGTGCAACAAGAGATTGCTCTACAGACAATGATTTCTAAAATCCATTGTTGGCAAACTAAAACACGGACATGTCTGTGTAAAGCGTTCAGATATAGATCTGTGTACAGCTTTAAGTTCCAGGTCTGTGGCTCATTATTAAACACTAAGACATTTTTCTTTAGGCCTAGTGGAGGACTCCCCATTCCCCCCCCCCCCCCACCTTCTTTTTTTTCTTAAGATGTGTTTAAACTAAAGTCAGTAATGTTGCACAAAGTTCAGTGTGAATGTGAATGAAGTGAATTTCAAACAGGAAAACAGAGCAGTGAAAAGTTTGAAGCAGGTTATTGGTAAACTTGTTTTAACTGTTGTTGACATCCCTCTCTGCTGCTTATTTTCAGTTATGTTGTTGTTTAAACTCTTTTCAGCACACTGTATTTTTAAATTTTTCATATGGTACAAACTGTTTTGTGTGTGTGTGTGTGTTTTTTTTTAACGTGGTTTTGCTTGTCAGCTTACCATGCTGTGGTTTTCTTACTGTTTGCTAACTTGCATAGTGTGCTCACTCACATGTGTGTGTATTTGTGTACTGGCATGTGCATATAATATGTACAGGGTTTTGGATCCTGTGCCTGCACAGGAAAAGCTGAAGAATAGCATGCACATGTTTTAACTTAAGAAAAAAAAAGGAGGTCCATGAACACCTGTTGAATTCCAAACATACATAGGCTGCTTTCAGTAAAAGATAGGCAAACTAATGTTAAAGGAAAATGAAATTACTGTTGTATTTTACTGTGTGACAATCATCACAACAGGTGTGTATGTGTTTCGTTCAGGAGAGCTTCAGATTACTGTTGTACTTTACTGTGTGACAATCATCACAACAGGTGTTGCCATAGTATGATGTCAGATTACTGTTGTACTTTACTGTGTGACAATCATCACAGCAGGTGTTGCCATAGTATGATGTCAGATTACTGTTGTATTTTACTGTGTGACACAATCATCACAACAGGTGTTGCCATAGTATGATGTCAGATTACTGTTGTATTTTACTGTGTGACACAATCATAACAGGTGTGTGTGTTCAGTTCAGGCTGTTCTCCTGTGGGAGAGTGCTTTGCCATAGTGTGATGTCAGGATTTTGCCACAGGCTGCTGATGTGTTGCTGTGCATCCTTTTCGGTGTGCTAAGTGCATGGTGTAGTATGTGAATTCTGTTTATTTTTTGTTACCTCTGAAAGACCGTAAATGTTACTTTATCTCAGACTGGCATGAGTAAAATACTTTACTTTTACCTTGATATGACTTTTGTATGACAAAAATGGATAATTTTACAGGTTTGGGTTTTTATGTCAACTTGTTGGAAGTCAGATGCTGACATTATTATCATCATCATTTTGAGCACGTGTGCTACACCTATCCTGGGCTAGAAACCAAGCTATAAGCACTTTGCAAGCCATGCTGACATTGACACAATGTATGATGTATGTCAGGAACAGGTAATTCAACAGTCTGCACCTTTACATTCAGCATGCAGGAAATGGGATGCTGATGTATGTCGCAAACAGATAAATCAGGGGTCTGTGCCATATCATTCAGCTTGCTGATGAATGTTAGAGATGAATAATTCACTGGTCAGTGCCGTATCATTCAGCTAGCTGGTGAATGTCAGGGATGGATGATTCACTGGTCAGTGCTGTATCTTTCAGCTTGCTGGAAGTCAGATGCAGTGATTTTATATATATATATATATATATATATATATATATATATATATATAGAGAGAGAGAGAGAGAGAGAGAGAGAGAGAAGGTATGGATAATTCACCAGTCAGAGCTTTTACATTCAACTTTCTTGGACATACCTTCAGCATGCTGAAAGTCAGGTACAGATGTAATATGTCAGGAACAGGTCATTCATCAATCAGTTCACTTACATCAGCTTGCTAGAAGGCATACTGATACAGGAACAGGCAATTCATCGATCAGTTCACTTACATCAGCTTGCTAGAAGGCATACTGATACAGGAACAGGTAATTCATCAATCAGTTCACTTACATCAGCTTGCTAGAAGGCATACTGATTCTTGTCAGGAACAGGTAATTCATAGGTCAGGACATTGGCATTCAGCATGCTGGAAGGCATACTGATTCTTGTCAGGAACAGGTAATTCATAGGTCAGGACATTGGCATTCAGCATGCTGGAAGGCATACAGGGCTGGTTAATTCACCAAACAGGGCTGGTTAATTCACCAAACAGGGCTGGTTAATTCACCAAACAGGGCTGGTTAATTCACCAAACAGGGCCGATTAATTCACCAAACAGGGCTGATTAATTCAGCAAGCAGGGCCTTTTATTCAGCTTGTTGGTGTGTGACAGCGACGTTTATATTTTTTTAAAAAGAAAGGAGTAAAAAGAAAACTGTCATGAACTTGATTTTTAGAACACACACGCACTCTCTCACACTCACACACAATGTACACGTACGCATATGTACGAACAGTTACGGGATTGTGGCTGTACTTGCACATTTACACTGTGCCATCAGAATATATTTACGTAACTAAACGCAGAAGAGTAAATGACTAAATCATGTGCCAAGTGTGTAAATGAATACACTTGAATTCATTGTCTTTCATAGAGGTATTCAGCAGTGTTTGTACTGTGTACATGTTGTAGGCGTAGTTCCTTTACACTTTTTATACGGTAGGTGGACACAGCCAGTGGAGGTAAAGAGGTTGACACTCTACCGTTGAGGTAAATAAGTCGGGGGGGGGGGGGGGGGGGGGGGGGGTGAAAGGAGGTCAAGTAAGCGGGCTATCCATTCAGGCAGATTTATCGATCGTAAATACCAAGATATTTGCTGTGATGACGAAAGCTCGCATGCCACAGGAAAGCTCGCCTACGGGTCGGCCTTTAAACTGCCCTCCCCCACCATTTTCCGCTTTCCCCACGCCTCCCCCCCCCCTCCCCCTCCCCCCGCCCTCACACACACACACACACACACACTCGTGCCCGTTGGCTCCCCCGCCCCGTTATTGGTCCTTCCCGTCTTCCGCTGCCCCTGTGGCTTTTCTTGCTGATGATAGCTTTCCCGCCAGCTGACCTCCAGCGGAGGGCGAGGGGACACGTTGGCGCCTATTTATAGCTGTGATGTAAGAGACGGTCCTTCCTCCCCCCCCCCCCCCCCCCCCCCCCCCCCCCCCCCCCCCCTCACAAAACCAGACTGTGCCTTTCGTCAACACCCCTTTCCCAGACAGTGGCGTGGTGTGGTGGTGGTGGGGGCTTGTAATACATTACCTCTGTGAAAAATCAATAGCCACATGTACATGGCTACATCCTAGGTTTCCCCTTAGCCACTGGCTTTTGGTGTGTAATGGGGTTGGTCTGGTGCTGAGCTGCCAGGCCGCGCAGCCCCCCCACCCCCCTGAAGATCTGCTGACGTCTGGCTCCACCAGACTGGAGCTGTGAGGTGAGTGGGTGGGGAACGGGCGGCCGACCAGCGAGACAGGTCAGTGTCTGGCCTGCTGGACAGAGAAAGGGAGGGAATTGCGGGTGCCTTGGCAAGGTGTTGAGTAGTCAGCTGTTTGCTCCACTGGTTCCCCTGTTCACAGGCCAGTTATTTTCAGCCTCCTTGGGGCTTATGTCAAGGAAAAGCCGGCCGGCTATTTGTGATCTGGGAGAGTGTGTCTGTGACTTGGTAGATAAGAGACCTTGCCTGTACACTGGCCAAGACAGACCTTGTTGGGTTGTCGACCCACAAAGAAGGCAGAGGCTGCTTACATTCATGTATGTCGACTTTAATCGAGAAGGGTCTACAGATATTGAGTGGACTGACCTCTTTTTTTTTTTTAAACTTACAAATTCCAGACTGTCACACAAGGGGAAAAAAAAAAAAGGACCAAAAAATATCCTGAGCGCTACGGTGTTACAACCTGTTGTCACCAGTCATTGATTTTCTCTTCATGGACGTGGGAGTGTTAGTGACCACATCATCGGTGATTTTCATTGATCAGTCGTTCGGCATTGCAGACAGGTTTGCATCGTCAGCAGTTCCATTCAGGTCAGCAGTTCCATTCAGGGACTGGAGTAGTAGTGGTGGTAGTAATATTCTATTCAGCGCTGAAGAGTTGATGTGTGGCCAGGAAAAAAAAAAACAACGAACGAAAGCACGTTGAAAACAGAGTTGCCAGCCATTAAATGTAGATTGTGAATTCAGGTCCATTTTTGTTTTTGTTTGTACTCTTGCTTGAATCATAACATTGGGGGGAAAGTGCATATGATTTGTTGTGTATTGCGGAGTGGATGCAAGGCGGTCAGGCAGCTCAGTATCATTTCCTCATGCAGGAGTATCGGCCATTACATCGGTGTTGAATGGATCATTGTTGAACACGTCGCTTTTTCTTTTTATCCAAATTGATTAGTGCTACATCACAAAAATTGGGTGTATTATAAAGTGAGATTTTTTTTATATTGGTGGGGTTTTTTTTTTTTTGTTTAATTGTGTGTGTGTGAGGGTTGGAGGCTGTGTATTATAACATAACGTGAGATTTTTTAAATATTTGTGTTGTACTTTTTTGTTTAATTGTGTGTGTGTGAGGGTTGGAGGCTGTGTATTATAAAGTGAGATTTTTTTAATATTTGTGTTGTACTTTTTTGTTTAATTGTGTGTGTGAGGGTTGGAGGCTGTGTATTATAAAGTGAGATTTTTTTTATATTTGTGTTGTACTTTTTTGTTTAATTGTGTGTGTGTGTGTGTGTGAGGGTTGGAGGCTGTGTATTATAAAGTGAGATTTTTAAAATATTTGTGTTGTACTTTTTTGTTTAATTGTGTGTGTGACTGTGAGGGTTGGAGGCATTGTGAAATAGAACGCCAGTCAGTGGCAGTGTTTTCTGTGACCCAGATTTTGTGTTTTAGTTTGGTATCTGCCTGTTTGCTTTTACTGTTATGTGTAAATGAATTCAGATGAAATTTGTGACTGTGTTGTGAACGCTTAATGACATTTTCAAGATTTCTGGTGTGGTTGCTCAGAAGTTTTCTTGCTTTTTTTTTTTTCAGCTCTGTATTAAGGAGGGTAGAAATGGTTATCTGACAACAACGTTTGTTGTGTGTCTGTTGTGTTTTTATACTGTTAGATTAAAAAGCTGCCATGTATCATAGAGGGGGAATTCATTGTGTTTGTGATGAGACGTTGGTTTTCTCTGAAGACCTTCTGCTGTCAAGCTGTCCCTAGAGTTTTTTCCTACTGACTACTGACCACCTTTGGTTTAAAAATCGTTTCATTTTCAAATAGTTGCAAGTCTTTTTAGTACATGAATTGATGAAGATACTCGCACAAAAGGTAGGGAAATCTTATTAATCTCAGGGATGCTCAATAGTAACGGGTAGTATTCAGCCATCAGAAAGTGTATTTTCAATCATGGTTTTGTCTTGGGATAAACATAGTTATGAATGGAATAAACTATGAAATTGGTGTGGGTGTGCGCGCGTGCGTGTGTGCATGCACGCTTGACATTGTAGAAGATTCCTAGGGATTTCAATCATTTAAGTACCACGTCATGATTTGCTTTTGTGGTTCGTTTCTTTTTCAGGATAAAATCGTTTTCTTCTTTCCTGTATAAGTTTGACAGCCCTGAAATGAGTGAAGAAGCTTTGTGTGGTTGGTCAGACTATAAGAGTGAAAACTGTAAACTGTTGTAGGAGATGAAAAGCACATTTGTTCATGATTTATAATCTGATAGTCATACCATACATATATACCTCGAACCTTTCCCCACAAAGTGTATTGGGATTCAGTATTTCCTGATGCCTGATGTTTTTAGTCATTCATCACTTTGAGGTTAATCTTTGCCAATATGAGGGAAGTAGGGGATGCTGCTGTCAGGAAAGTGAAACAAAATGGTTGCAGTGGAAATGTATAGAAAGAGGTTTTCTTTTCCCAACCTTCTCCAAGATCCTTATCACTGATAACAGCAGTGGTAGCATTGCGTGATGTGGTGCAGAAATTGAACATTGGTGTGGAGCTGTCTGAAACATTGTTCAGTTACAGTGTCACTCAAATGGTCTACAGAAGGCAAACAGTCTTTTCAGGCTTTAAGTATTTTGCCTGCTGTTGTTTATTGTTTTGAAGCTGTGTGGCATCTCACCTTGGTAAATCATTATAGTGTGTGCACAGCCATTCTTTTTTCTTTGAGTTATTTGGCATTTCTTTGTGTGTCTTTCTGTCTGTCTCGTCAGCTGTGTGTTAATGTAGTATTTTGTTTCTAGTCACCCAAGCTCTTCTGTCTGTTCTGTTTCTGTCTGTGGTTTTGCGTAAGCCTGTGTTTCATGTTTTTTTTTATGAGCATTTTAATGTGCATTTGATGATCAGGAGTCTTCTTGTAGCGTATGTGTGTAGTGACTTTGTAGATGACACAGACATATAGTATAGATAATAGTACATACTGCATCAAACTGTTTTGAAATTGTGGTGCATTGACACATGCATGTACATACATGTGTATGTACACATATGTATGTGTATGTGCTCACATGCATAAGTACATACATGCGTGTGCACACGCACTCACACACGCATACACACACACGCACACACACACACATGCATGCACACATATAATTAAGCGTGTGCATGCACACATACAAACACACACACACACACACACACACACACACACACACACACACACACACACACACACACACACACGCATGCATGCGCACATATAATTGCGCACGCACTCACACACACACACACACACACACACACACACACACACACACACACACACACACACACACACACACTTACACTCACACTCGCACACACACACACACACTCTTTGACTGAAATTTCCTAAACTTGATGGTGGTGCATGTGTTTGCTGTGCAGGCGCAGTTGGCTGGTCCATCCCCCAAACAACCTCATCCAGGATGACAGGAACGTCGCTGTGTCTGAGGTGGTTATGCATGACAGACCGTTTTCTTTTCTTTGTCATGGGAGGAGACCCTACTTCGGCCAGACAATGTGACTGATCATCACCGAGTGCTGTAGGACTGCAAGTAGAGAGAGACTACATCAGTAGCAAGTCGGTTTAGTCCGAGTGGTGTGAGAGTCAACAGAAGGCACAGCTGTTTCTCTCTGTAGTTGTCTTTTCTTTGTATTTACATGAGAACCAGGCTGCGCTGTGTTCTTGAAGGAGGAACACCAACAGCTGCAGATGTCAGCAGTCCGTTGAGAGCAGTCAGTGTCTCAGTTCATCTGCTCTTTGACTGGAGACAGAGGGAAAGGGAAATCATGTTGAGCAGGTGAGTTGCAGTCCTGCGCTTTGAGGTGGGACCTAGCCAGGCAGGGTGAAGGACAGGCTGAGCGGGTGATCAGCATGTCCCTGCCTCATGCCTCCTGGGACCCCACCGTGTGTCCCTCCTGTGGCCAGCTTCACGAGCCTCAGGGCACGCACCTCTACGACTACTACCAGGCGGTGGACGAGGACCTCATGTGCCAGATCTGCCTGCAGCCGCTGGTCAGCCCGCTGGACACGCGCTGCGGTCACACCTTCTGCGCGCGCTGCCTCCGCAACTACCTGCGCATCCAGCGGCAGTGCCCCATTGACCGCAAGGCCTTGTCCCTGAAGGAGTGTCAGCTGTCCAGCATTCTGGTCAGAAGGTGAGCAGGAGTCTCTTTAGTTTAGTCTTTGTGTGTCTTTGTGTTGCATTTGTAGTAATAATAACATTGTGTAGCTCTTCATAGTCCATGAAAAATGAAAAAAAAAACCTGATTAATTTTTTTGGGTTGATTTTTAATGATGGAACAGTACAGTTGAATTAAGAGTTTTCCGGTGTGGGTCTTTCTGCCTAACAGGTTTTTTTTCTGACACATGAACTGATGCTCAATTGGGCTGCCATTTTTTGTGTGTGTGCTCTACTTGACACCACAGAAGTTTGAGGTCGATCTAAATGTTAATTTCTATGGTCTGGTATGGATGTCTGCAAAGAAGAAACAGTTTTGTGCTGAAGATAATTCCTTCTACACACTCTCATATCTTTTAAAAGATGAGGAACCACTCACTATGAAATGTGTTCTTATTGCGTGTTGGAATTTGCATAGTGTCAGAATTTGAACACTTTACAGCAGACTCCTTAAGCGCCTTGTCCAGAGGTGTTCTGCCGAATAGGATTTTTTTAGTTTCTGAAAGAGGTCAGGTCCATGTGGTATAAGGTTGTTGTTGTTGGGGGGGTGCTGTTGAGTTGGTTTTGACTGGGCTGTGAACAATGTCACATGAAGCTAGAAACCTTTCCTTAAATGCCATTTGCTAGGTTTCACACAGTGCCATTCTTTGTGGAATTTGAGTCGTGTGTGCAAAGGCCTGTCTCTGTACGCCCTGTTATTCTTTAGTACTCTGTGTTTATAATCATTATTCAAGCTCCGTTGGGTTGGTGAATAGAAAATGAAAAGAAAGGCCTTTCTTTTTTTTTTTCCAAAGAAAGAAACTGGTAATCTAGAAACAAGAATGAAAGTGGTGAAATAGGATTCGGCAAGCATTTAGTGCGCGTGCGTCATGAAATGCAGTCACTCAAAGACACATGATTAACTCTTGCTGTAAGTTCATCACACTGATAATCACACAGAGACATCGATACTTCTTGCTCTAAAGTCACCAATAACATGTACAACCTTACTGTCTCAGTGTGTGCATGATATCTTTATAGGTGTCTATTTTCCACTTGTTACGATAAAACTTAAAAGAAATTGGAGTACAGAATAAAAACACTGTAATACTGATATCCAGAGTCTCTTTCTGAAATCTGGGCTAGGATATATCCCATGAAAAACACATGTGTGTACTACTTACATTAATATGAAATGAAATATTGTGAACAATTTAAAGAATGCATATTTCATTCGGGTGTTGTGCTTTTGCTTGGAAACCATAGCATAGATCTTCAATGTTTACACAAAACTAGTAAAAAAGTAAACAGAGACTTTAAAGAATTAAAATTGATAATGAACTGATTTTTGACTGGCTAGCACAAGTGTTGTGGATTCCATGGGTGGCATAGTGTGTTGTGAGCATTTGGATGGTAGGTTCTGATGGATTTGTTGTTAAAGGGAGAAATCGGGGGAAGAGGGGAGGTGAGGAGGAGGGAAGTGAGGGGTGGGTGGGTAGTGAGGGGTGGGTGGGGTAGTGAGGGGGGTGATAGGAGAAGCACAAACATCACAAACGGAAATAGATGTAGGCATGTCCATTTGTGATGAAAGAAGTCGGCAAAGGTCAAAAGGAAAACAGGTTAGGGACTTTCCAAGAATTCATGCTCAGAGTTATGTTTGCTATTCCAGCGACAGGAAATATTGAAGAAAACAGCATGGCAAAAGTCTGGCAGCTGTTGCAGTTCTCTACGACGTGGTGAAGAGGAAGTAAGCACAAAAGGCTGGGTCATTCCTGTGAATTCATCGTCAACCTGTAGAAAGTACCTCAAAAGATCTGCTACAACAGCCTTAGACAGTCTCCTGGGAATGGAAAAAAAAACCCACACCAGAAGGCATTGTCTTTCACTGTGGAATAGATAATCACCATAATGAAGATATTGAAACGATATGAATAAATGTTTTGCTGATTCAGTCGAAACGATGCTCATACTCTATCCCAGCACTAACATCATTACCCGCAAAACTACACCAGTGCAGCAAGCAGAACTTCATGTGAAATGTCATGTCCAGTGTGTGTACCGGTTAATACCCATCACCATCCACCCATGTCAAATGTCATGTCCAGTGTGTGACCGGTTAATACCCATCACCATCCACCCATGTGAAATGTCATGTCCAGTGTGTGACCGGTTAATACCCATCACCATCCACCCATGTGAAATGTCATGTCCAGTGTGTGACCGGTTAATACCCATCACCATCCACCCATGTCAAATGTCATGTCCAGTGTGTGACCGGTTAATACCCATCACCATCCACCCATGTGAAATGTCATGTCCAGTGTGTGACCGGTTAATACCCATCACCATCCACCCATGTCAAATGTCATGTCCAGTGTGTGACCGGTTAATGCCTATCACCATCCACCCATGTGAAATGTCATGTCCAGTGTGTGACCGGTCAATACCCATCACCATCCACCCATGTGAAGTGTCATGTCCAGTGTGTGACCAGTTAATACCCATCACCATCCACCCATGTGAAGTGTCATGTCCAGTGTGTGACCGGTTAATACTCATCACCATCCACCCATGTGAAGTGTAATGTCCAGTGTTTGACCAGTTAATGCCTATCACCATCCACCCATGTGAAGTGTCATGTCCATTGTGTGACCGGTTAATACCCATCACCATCCACCCATGTGAAATGTCATGTCCAGTGTGTGACCGGTCAATACCCATCACCATCCACCCATGTGAAGTGTCATGTCCAGTGTGTGACCAGTTAATACCCATCACCATCCACCCATGTGAAGTGTCATGTCCAGTGTGTGACCGGTTAATACTCATCACCATCCACCCATGTGAAGTGTAATGTCCAGTGTTTGACCAGTTAATGCCTATCACCATCCACCCATGTGAAGTGTCATGTCCATTGTGTGACCGGTTAATACCCATCACCATCCACCCATGTGAAGTGTCATGTCCAGTGTGTGACCAGTTAATACCTATCCAGGGCTTCTGAAAACGCAAAAAATTGCGTACAGTACGCATTAAAACTCTACGGGACGCGCTGGGTGTCCGTGTAAGGGGTCCCCAGGGACCCCTTCAGATTTTGGTGAAGTCAGACATAAAGTGAGAAAAGACTGCCTTCCACATCGTAAGTTGGGTGCCGTAACATCGTAGGTCTGCTACACTTCGGACCGAACCCATCCCTTTTCAAGTTTTTTTTTTTTTTTTTTTTTTTTTTTTTTCTGTCCCAACCTCTGCGTCACCTCAGAGGCAGTGCACCCACGCCGCTCATTCCGACACCCTGTCCACAGCCACAGCCCGGCCGGCCCCGCCGCAGCCCCGGCACCGGCAATCCACAGGGAGCAGTCAATGTCAAGTCGTCAAGAGGCAACCCACCAGAGGAGACACTGCACTGCTGCCGAGTCACCTTGGTGGTGTTCAGTGGCGCCTGTTCTGATCTAACATACGCAGGACACCACCTACTAAGCCCCCTACTGATGACAATAATTGCTTAGTCGCGGAGCCGGCGTGAGTGAGCTCTCCCTCCGGAGGGCGCCACCACGTCCGTCCAACGACAGCCCCCATGGACTCGCCGATACCGGTGACCCCGACGGAAGCAAACCAAGGCCACAGACGTGGAGAGGACATCGAAATTGAGGTCACCATGAGAGCAGGGCATGAAGGGCCACAGAATTCATCCCTTTTCAAGTTTGAACAGTAACAAAGCGAGTAGGGCAGCCTCCTAACAACATACGTCGGTCACTTTTGTCGTCTGCTGAGGCTGACTGACTAAGCTTAACGCTAGGCCACAGCATCGTTTTCAGTTGACCGAATTTTCCTACTTTGAGCCATGTGATGTCACGATGACGCTTTTCATTTTCCCGGCAGGAGAGAGGCATTTCTGCGAAGCCTTTGTTTCCAACATGTCTCTCGAAGCGTGGTTAACAAAATCATCGTCGCAAAAGCGAAAAAGCGTAGCGGAGGAGCAAGATCGAGAACGGATACAACTTTTGATGTTTATTTTGTTGTTTTTATTGTGACGATGTGTCTGTGACAATTGCAGTGCGCGTGCAGGGAGGCAATTTTTTAACGTATATTTTGTTGTTTTTATTGTGGTGTAGGGACCCCTTAATGTTAGCCTGGGACCCCTTAAAAATCTGATGATGGGGTCCCTGGGACCGGAAAGATTTTCACCCCAGCAGAAGCCCTGCCTATCACCATCCACCCATGTGAAATGTAATGTCCAGTGTGTGACGGGTTAATACCCATTACCATCCACCCATCACTGTATGAGGTCTTCCTCTCTCATTTTCATTCCCTCGCTCTATCTCTTGTTCTTTCCCTCTCTCTCTCTCTGTGTCTCCTTTGCCACCTGTTTTCATGTCATTTTCTGATGCCAGTCTCCACTCCCTCTCTCCCTCCCTCTTTCACCTCATATACTCCCGTCTGTCTGTGTTCCAAGTTGCCATGATGCTCAGACTTCATATCATGTGCCAGCTGCATTGACAGACCAAGACACACGTGACTGTCACACTGTGTGAAAACCTGACAAATTGAAACATGGTTAGAGAGCTACACACGTTGACTCCTCCAGTGTCCTTTCCCACTGGATGTAACATGGCAGATAAACTCACCAGAACGGTCCTGTCCCTGTCCCTGCCATTGGTTGAGTGAGTGCCAAGGAAGGGTTGGTTTTTCCCTGCCATGTGGTGTGCATGTGTAACTGATCGGCAGGCCACACAACATTGCATCTGGATTTGAACAGTGGGAAAACCTCCAAGATCCCAGGAGCAGTCTTGTTTGATCCAAACTGCTGTGTTAGTGTAGCACACTGCACCTGACTGTAATATGTGTCGGAGTCCAGCCTGTCTCATCCACAGCTTTTGCACTGTGCAAGAAATGCCTTTGGCAAGTGCCTGTGCTGCCATTAAGTTGATTAACCGTCAGGTTCCATGACAGTTTTTAAAAAATAGAGTTCTAACCTTGTATGATCAGCTTGGTTATGGTATGTAGAATCAGAACAAGAACAGTCACAATGCCACATCTTGTAGGTGTTTAGAATCAGAACAAGAACAATTACAGTGCCATGTTGTTGCGGGTATTTTAGAATCAGAACAAGAACAATCACAATGCCACGTTGTTGCAGGTATTTAGAATCAGAACAAGAACAGTCACAATGCCACATTCTTGTAGGTATTTAGAATCAGAACAAGAACAGTCACAATGCCACATTCTTGTAGGTATTTAGAATCAGAACAAGAACAATAACAGTGCCACATTGTTGCAGGTATTTTAGAATCAGAACAAGAACAGTCACAATGCCACATTCTTGTAGGTATTTAGAATCAGAACAAAAACAGTCACAGTGCCACCTTCTTGCAGGTGTTTAGAATCAGAACAAGAACAATCACAGTGCCATGTTGTTGCAGGTGTTTAGAATCAGAACAAAAACAATCACAGTGCCACATTCTTGCAGGCATCTAGAATCAGAACAAGAACAGTCACAATGCCACATTCTTGTAGGTATTTAGAATCAGAACAAGAACAGTCACAGTACCACCTTCTTGCAGGTGTTTAGAATCAGAACAAGAACAGTCACAATGCCACATTCTTGTAGGTATTTAGAATCAGAACAAGAACAGTCACAATGCCACATTCTTGTAGGTATTTAGAATCAGAACAAGAACAGTCACAGTGCCACCTTCTTGCAGGTGTTTAGAATCAGAACAAGAACAATCACAGTGCCATGTTGTTGCAGGTGTTTAGAATCAGAACAAGAACAATCACAGTGCCACGTTGTTGCAGGTATTTAGAATCAGAACAAGAACAGTCACAATGCCACATTCTTGTAGGTATTTAGAATCAGAACAAGAACAGTCACAGTGCCACCTTCTTGCAGGTGTTTAGAATCAGAACAAGAACAATCACAGTGCCATGTTGTTGCAGGTGTTTAGAATCAGAACAAGAACAATCACAGTGCCACATTCTTGCAGGTATCTAGAATCAGAACAAGAACAGTCACAGTGCCACCTTCTTGCAGGTGTTTAGAATCAGAACAAGAACAATCACAGTGCCATGTTGTTGCAGGTATTTAGAATCAGAGCAAGAACAATAACAGTGCCACGTTGTTGCAGGTATTTAGAATCAGAACAATCACAATGCCACCTTCTTGCAGGTGTGACGTTTTATCAAGGTTGAGCGGAAATAAGTGGAGGATAAGAGATAAGATAATGTTGCTTATAGCCCAGCCGACCGCAAAGGGCCACATCAGGGCTGATGAACCAAGCATTGTCTTTTATTGACATGTAGGAGAGGGGAAAGAAAGCGGTGTTTAGCAGAGCCAGTGCCGTGCACTCGTTAACCCTTTACCATCGACTCCATGGCCCTGTCCTGCCAGCCGTCACAAATGACTTTCATGGTGTGGCTCCTGTGGCCGGGGAAAAGAAGAGATGAGATAAGACTTGATAGCTGGTGAGAATGGGTTTGCAGCCGACTGTGCGAGCTATAATGTTTATCGACGATCAGTTGAATCCCACCAAGCAGTGCGTGGAAGTATTTCTTGTCCTGAACTCTTTCAGGAAATTAAAAAAAACCAAACAAAAAAGAAAACCTCTAAATATAGTTATCATCCATCTTTTAAACCAGACACATGATCGAAACCCTATTTGTTTTTTTTTTTTCTGGCAAGTTCTGCGTTCATTGGTTCTAATCATGTTAAGCTAATCCAGAGTGTGTGTGAGAAAGTACATGTGCACTGCAGTCATGTGTGAGCATTCTTCACTTGTGTGTTTAAAAGTACTGATAACCATTTGGAATATACATTCTGATTCTTCCCAGTCGCAGTGTTTTTTTTAATGTAGGAAATGCAGGTACAAGAAGTGGGTTTGATTGTAAACATTAGAAATGTGGAAATTTGCTATCTTTTGTGGAAACATGCATGAATTTGATGAGGACTTTGTCATTCATGCTCTTCAAATGGTCAGTGATAGTGTGTAGTATTTCTAGCTGAAAGTTATAAGTCGGGATCAGTGTACAAAATAGTTTGGATAAAGGGGAGGAAAAGGCAGTTTGTGAATGTGCGGCATCTGTGGTGTATAGATTTAAATGCTGGACAAAGTCTCTATCTTGAAAATGTACTACATCTTTGTGTGTAGATGATTATGTGCAAACACACTGGCATATACCTATGTGCCTAAATGCACCTGGACACATGCATACTAACCTGCTCACACATGTGCTCACACACTCATACAATCATGATATATATACATGTCCTCACTGTCACCTCTCTCTCTCTCTCTCTCTCTCTCTCTCTCTCCACACACACACACACACACACACACACACACACACACACACAACACACACACACACACACACACACACATGTTCACTACTCACATGTACACAAACACGCACTCTCTCTCTCTCTCTCTCTCTCTCTCTCTCTCTCTCTCTCTCTCTCTCTCTCTCTCTCTCTCTCTCTCTCACACACACACACACACACACACAACACACACACACACACACACACACACATATTATACTCACACATTATGCACATGCACAGCCACTCATCCCCATCCCCCTGCCTTCTGCCTCCCCTTCTCCATCACTCTCTCTCACACACACACACACACCACACACACACACACACACACACACACACACACACACACGCTCAATTACTCAATTTTCTGATTCATCAATGTAAGTCAATGTCGCCCATTCAATTGCACTAGTAAGTATTGTGTGTGTGTGTGTGTGTGTGTGTGTGTGTGTGTGTGTGTGTGTGTGTGTCTGCGCGCATGTGTGTGTGTGTGCATACGTGCGCGTGCGTGTATTTGTGCGTTTGTGTGCCTTTGTGTGTGCATGCCAAGAAAGCCGAGTAACGATTGTGTTATATTGATGAGGGCTGCAAGTCCAGCTGTCAAAACCATGGAGTGATCGGCACTACCCTTGTCGTTCTGCGTGGTTGGCCCTCTCTTTCCATCTTGTTAATCAGGGAGTCACTGAGGTGTGTCGCGCGAGGGTGGGGGGGCGATCAGTGAAGCCCATTAGCAGACGGATACACTCTACCAGTTGATTGCTCCAATCGACTTCAGAGCTGTGGGGTGGGGGGGGGGGGGGGGGGGGGGGCGGTTGGAGGGTCTGTCTGTGCCACAGAGGGCAAAATTCGCCACCCCTGTGGTCAGCGCGTGTGTGAGTTGCCCGAATATAGATCTAATAGGTTACCGTTTTCAGAAGTTCATGTGAAGACGCACGGAGGTTGGGGACTGAAAGCGTGGCTTACGTATGTGCGGAGTGTGTGTGTGTGTGTGTGTGTGTGTGTGTGAAAGGGGGGGGAGGGGGGGTATGAAAGTGACGCAGCGGACATACATGATGACACACAGACACATCAGGAAGGAAAAGATTAGTGAGGGGTATACTTTGCGATGACAAAATTTGTGTTGAAGCGGTGACAATAGTTTGTGTGCGTGCGCGTGCGTGTGTGTGTGTGTGTGTGTGTGGGGCGGGAGAGGGAAGCTTGTGATGTGTGTTGTGTGATAAAAAATGGGGCGGGAGAGGGAAGCTTGTGATGTGTGTGTGTGTGTGTGTGTGTGTGATAAAAAAAATCGGGCAGGAGAGGGAAGCTTGTGGTGTGTGTGATTAAAAAATGGGGCAGGAGAGGGAAGCTTGTGATGTGTGTGATTAAAAAATGGGGCAGGAGAGGGAAGCTTGTGATGTGTGTGATTAAAAAATGGGGCAGGAGAGGGAAGCTTGTGATGTGTGTGATTAAAAAATGGGGCAGGAGAGGGAAGGCTTGTGATGTGTGTGATTAAAAAATGGGGCAGGAGAGGGAAGCTTGTGATGTGTGTGATAAAAAAAATGGGGCAGGAGAGGGAAGCTTGTGATGTGTGTGTGTGTGTGTGTGATTAAAAAAAAAATGGGGCAGGAGAGGAAGCTTGTGATGTGTGTGTGATAAAAAAAAAATGGGGCAGGAGAGGGAAGCTTGTGATGTGTGTGATTAAAAAAATGGGGCAGGAGAGGGAAGCTTGTGATGTGTGTGTGTGTGTGATAAAAAAAAATGGGACAGGAGAGGAAAGCTTGTGATGTGTGTGTGATAAAAAAAATGGGGCAGGAGAGGAAGCTTGTGATGTGTGTGTGATAAAAAATGGGGCAAGAGAGGGAAGCTTGTGATGTGTGTGTGTGTGCGATAAAAAAAATGGGGCAGGAGAGGGAAGTTGTGATGTGTGGTGTGTGCGATAAAAAAAATGGGGCAGGAGAGGGAAGCTTGTGATGTGTGTGTGCGATAAAAAAAATGGGGCAGGAGAGGGAAGCTTGTGATGTGTGTGTGTGATAAAAAAAATGAGGCAGGAGAGAAAAGCTTGTGATGTGTGTGTGATAAAAAATGGGGCAGGAGAGGGAAGCTTGTGATGTGTGTAATAAAAAAAATGGGGTGGGAGAGGGAAGCTTGTGATGTGTGTGATAAAAAATGGGGTGGGAGAGGGAAGCTTGTGATGTGTGTGATAAAAAATGGGGCGGGAGGGGAAGCTTGTGTGTGATAAAAAAAATGGGGCGGGGGAGGGAAGCTTGTGATGTGTGTGATAAAAAATGGGGCGGGAGAGGGAAGCTTGTACATGCTTCACCCACTCCTTTGCACGCAGTATTACTGTAAAGAAACAAAACAAAAACCGGTGGAATGTATTGTAGAATACCCGGAAGGGGGTGGGGGGGGGGGGGGGGTGGTGGATTCTGTTGACCTTTTGTTACCACCTTTTTAGAGAGAGAGAGAGAGGTTACGTTTTAAAGCTTCGCCCCTGTCTTTGCGACCCGGCTCTTTTTTTCCCCACCTTCTTTTTGTTTCCCTTTACAAAAACAACAGCGAAGCAAGCAAAGCGAAACGAGCGCAGTCGGCCCCACGGCGGGAGCGTGTGGAGGCAGGGTTGTATCGACTGGTGTGTGGGGGCTTTTGTGTCCACCTTTCACAGGCCGCAGTCGACCGGGCAAGCGCCCGAGTAGAGTGGTTACCACTCGACCTGTGTGCTTCACGTTTCGTAGCATTGATCACGCACACACACACACACACACTCAGGTTCTCAGCGATCCATATGTTCCCCTGGTGTGTGTGTGTGTGTGTGTGTAGGGAGGGGGGTGGTGGTGGTGGAGGGGAATGAGGTGGGGAGGAGTTTGGGAGAAAGGGGGGGGGGGGGGGGGGGGAGCTGAGGAACGAAATGCGAAATGTAGGGAGGGCGAGGTTGACGGAAATGTTTGCATTTTTGCGCATCTTATTAGTGGTAAATTGATTGTAAGACATCTGATAGAGGACTGTGTGGCTCTCATTGCGTAGTCTGTGACGACCAAACAATTCTAGAATTGCAGCCCCCCCCCCCCCCCCGCCCCCCTTTACCATCACCATCCCCACTTTTCAGCGGCAATGTGTGTGTGTGTGTGTGTGTTTGCACAGGTGCGCTTGTTTGCATTTTCATGTAAGTTGGATCAGTAGTGGGACATGAGAAAATAGGTTTGTTACTCGATGTGACGTGTTTTGGGTTTTTTTTTCCATTTCGTGACGTTGACTACTTGTACTCGGATTCACAACGATCTACTTAAGTCGTGTGTGCCAGTTTCTGTGACGTCATTTTAATTTTGTCGTGTAATAGGTGAAGTTGAGAGAGAGAGAGAGAGAGAGAGAGGCCAGATTTGTTCCTTTCCTCATTATCTCCTTCTTTTTGCGTTTCTTTTCTTTCTTTCTTTCTTTTTTTTTAACAGCGGACTGTGGAATGATTTCGTTATGCACGCACGTTCCCGAGTTTACACTTCCCGAGTGTAACTTATGGCGTGACCAGAACGTTACCCCCCCCCCCCCCCCCACAATACCCCCCTCCCCACCCACCCCCCCCCTACCCCCTTTTTTTTTGACACATGCATCAGGTGATTTCAGTTTCACTTTCAGCTCGTCATCGGCTTGTTGACCAAAGTATACCTGAAAATCATGTTCGAATTCGTGAGTTCCCGCATACACGAAACCGTTTCATGTTGGCTTATAAGTTATTTCAGTAAGTTTTCAGGGTTTTAATATTTCATGTTCGTAATTTCACAACGGAGAAATGCGCTTTTAGTGATAATGACCCCCATGAACCGCCAGTCAGGTGGACGAAGGCCGCCACTTTGGGAGCCGTTAACACCACTACAGAGCGGCATGTCGGCAACGACAACAGCACGTGGACACGGCACGGCGGCGACGCCCGTTTCTCTCTCTCTCTCCCTCCCTCTCTCTGTCTCTCGTGGTCCTTAGCAAGAGGCGGCAACGACGAGCCTCACGTGCACGTGTCTCGGTAGAGGTCGGTGTGCTTGTCTGTATTGGCGGCGTAGGACGACGACGACGAGGGGCGAAAGCTTGGCACTGCGGTTTCTCAACAGCCTGTGCTGCGTAATACAGCTGCGTGTATTGTTTGTGTGATGAGAGTTTTGGCCGTTTGGTTTTCCACCACGCGGGCGTTCAAAGGGTGGCGATTGTCGGGTACAGAAGACGGAAACTGGGGTGGGGGTGTGGGGGGTAGGTGGGCTGGCTATACGGGTAGGGGTGTGTGGGGGGTATCAGTTTGGGAGAGGTCAGTCATGGAAGAGTAAGGTGATCACGCTCCAGGCGTTTGACTTCTCTCGGCGTGTGAGGTGATGTGAGGTCAGGGTGTTTGTGCGTTGAGTTGGCTTACGGTTGCCGTGGATAGCCAGGAAAGGTCAGAGTGCAATCGGTGATACTGGAGTAGGTTTTGATGTGTTGCTGTGCAGACTTGTTTTTATATATATATATATATATATATATATATATATATATATTATATATATTATATATATATATACAACAAACTAATAAATTCCAAGGATAAGTACCGAGCACCGTTCCAGCAACTTACAGAGCAGCTTGGTGTTGCAATGACTGCAAGAAATATTGAATTATAAACAAAGCTTGCTCTTATGTCTTAGATTGAAGAAATAGGGGAGATACGCATTCATACCTGCAGTGGCAGATGATTCTGCCTAACTAACAGTATGTGCTTGAGTGGGTGGATGGGGAAAAAATATATTAATAAATGCTTCTCAAAATGAGCCTTCAGCAAGCTTATATTCTCCAAGGGGGAGAGACATCCTCCAATTCAATATTTCTTGCAGTCATTGCAACACCAAGCTGCTCTGTAAGTTGCTGGAACGGTGCTCGGTACTTATCCTTGGAATTTATTAGTTTGTTGTATTTTAGTCCCTTGCGGATTCATTCCAAGAACTGGCCCTCAGCACTTGTGTCTTAGAGGATATCTTTTTATATTTTCTACTTTTCACAAGAAAATGTAGCTTGTTTTGCTCTTTCATGATTTTCTTTTGCTTCTTAGATGGCCACTTTGGTTGGTTTTTTGAAAACTCAACAAACATACTACGGTATTGCACACCAGCCTTTTCTGGGATTGCATTCTTCTTAAAACTGAAAAGGCAGAGGAGTCAAATTACCACTTTCCGCGGTCACTGAGGAGAAACCACCAAGTTTCGAAATATCGGTATATGACCAGGAGTTATATGTTAGTGAGTTTCCCTCCCTATTGGAGGATGTCTCTCCCCTTGGAGAATATAGCTTGCTGAAGGCTCATTTTGAGAAGCATTTATATATATTTTTTCCCCATCCACCCACTCAAGCACATACTGTTAGTTAGGCAGAATCATCTGCCACTGCAGGTATGAATGCGTATCTCCCCTATTTCTTCAATCTAAGACATAAGAGCAAGCTTTGTTTATAATTCAATATATATTATATATATTATATATATTAGCACTAGCTAAAGCATGCTGAACATCAGTGAAAAAACACACACATGAACATCTACTTTTTGAACATCAAGTGCTCTCTCTCTCTCTCTCTCTCTCTCTCTCTCTCATACATACACAGTGACACACACACACCACACAACACACACACACACACACACACACACACACAAAAGAATTGTGCGTGAGCAAGTACGTGCATGCATACACATACATGCATGCATGTATGTATGCGTGTGCACACACATGCACACACACACACACACACACACACACACACACACACAACACACATGTGTACACACACTCGCACACACACACACACACACACACACACACACACACACACACACACACACACATGTGTACACACACACACACTACTCAAAGCCAGGAACATTATTCCACCAGTGCACATAAAGTGAACATACATAGGCATGTTCACATAATTCAGACTCAGCTTTGCTCACACATTTTCGAGCGTGCTTGCTGGTCTTTCAAAAGTGCAAGCTGCAGTGTCAATAGTGAATACACAGCACACACACACACACACACACACACACACACACACACACACACACACACACACACACAAACACACACACACTTGGAGACATAGACACACGTGACAAACACACACACACACTCACTCACAAACGCACACACTTCCCAGTTTTCCTTTTTTTTTTTTTTAAATTCGTCAAGTAGTATTTTGATGACTTCTGTTTCTGGTCTGGCTTTTGTATAGCCAAGTTCTAGAACATGGTCACTACCATCCAGTTCATCCCAAGGCCACCCTGATCAGGCTTTGGTCGGTTCTGAAGTTCCAGAACGTGGTCACTACCATCCAGTTCATCCCAGTGCCACCCTAATCAGGCTTTGGTCGGTTCTGAAGTTGGCAGCACCCATCACAAGAAAGGTTGTCACAAGCTGTCATGCTGAAAGCGTCTGATGGTTCACGTTACAGACCGATGAAATTCGATCTTTTGTGTAGCAGCTGTTTTGAAAGGTTGTGTGGATGAATGCCACAGTGTAGTGTAGCAGGATCATGTGACATGAAGTTGTTCATTCAGCGGTAGGTCACTGTGCCAGCTGGCTGGTTTACGCTTGGTGTGAAAGCTGGTTGGCACTCGAGAACAATGACATGGCCGTATACACATTTTTTTTCAGAGGCTTCAGATGGGTTTTCTTTTGTGATGGTGTCCACTAGGGCACTGGTTACAAGCATTAGAAAGGCCACAGAGTGTGACCACAGTGTACAGCACCAAATCTGCTCAGTGTTTGCAGACTGTACTGTAATAAGGCGAAACTGAAAGTCATCATGTTTTCATCTATTGTTGTCCTCATTGCCAGGATTTAGAAGGATCCGAGGAGAATCAAACTTCCGGTGTGTGTGTGTGAAGCTTGTTGGGGTAGAACTGCCACACTCGGGACACTCATCAGATGGCTCTTGTGTGATTTTTGTGCGCGTGTTTTGATGTAAAAGTTGAAAGAGACTACGCAAGTATGTGAGCGGGTCTGGTAATTGGCTCTCCTGTGACGGGTGTGACACCTGACGGCAGTGATGAACACTGAGGACAAGGCCTGCATGCTGCTTTCACCTGTCAGGTAATCCTTGAATGCAGGACTGACCCCACCATTGAATTAGTCCAGAGTTACCAATGATTATATCAACATAACATAGAGAAAGGGGGAAAAAGTGGAGATCTTGATTCTGCAGTCACTTATTAATTTTATGATAATAGTGTAGGAACACACAAAATCTACAGAATATACATGTTTGGGGAAACGCCTTTGACAAATTTACCATGGGAAATGGACATGGGTCGATTGGGAGTCAACTCGAAACGAGTTTTGCAGAGAGTGGTCTTTGAAAGACCTGGCAATGTTTGTCTGACATGAAAATCCCCTGTGGTGTTGCCATTGGGGATGAAGTAGCTTCAAAGAAGTTAAGCATCTGATAATGACAAATTGATGTCAGTCTTATTTCCTGGTGACGGATCACATAAATGTGGCATTCAAATTATCATGCCATCAAGAGCTGCGCTATAAGCTCTTAGCCCTGGGGAAGGACACCCAAGGGAACAAACCATCTGCAGCTGTGTGCGTGCGTGTGCGTGTGTGTGTGTGTGTGTGCTTGCTTTGAGTTAGAATGCTTCTGTAATAAGCGCTTTGGGCTCTTATGAAATAAAGCGCTCTATCCTTTTATATTACATTACATTACATATAGCTGGGTAGACTGGACTTGTCAGCTCAGTAAAGCGACCAGTGAAGGAGAGCGTTCACTCTGATATCAAAAACAAGCCAGAGTCGGATGTGCTGGTCTTGACTTGTCAGGGGCATAACGGCGGCACAACGCATCTCCACTCATAGACAGACAACTTTGCTGATTCATATACAAAGCATAACAGCTTTGCTGATTTATTCCATGGGGCATGACATACTTAGGGTGCTTGTTTATAGCCTGCGGCATGACAAGTATGGCTAATATACATGATAGGGCAAACCAACTTTGCCGGTTTATACCATGGGGCATGACATAGTTTGCTGATTTACATCTTGGGTCAAGATAGAGCTTTGCTGATTTATGTTATAGAATGTGGCTTTTTGTGGCTTTGCTGATTTATGTTATAGAATGTGGCTTTTTGTGGCTTTGCTGATTTATATTACAGGGTGCATAACTTCAGTGACATATTATGAATTATGACAAACGTTTGCTGGCTTGTGCCCAATGGCAAAGCATAATTTTTAACAGTTTATACAATAAGCATTGTGTAACTTTGCTGATTAATACCATAGGGCATTTGATACCTTTCTTAAATTACTCTAAAGGCGTACCATACCTTTTGCCAATTTCTACCACTGCTTTTCATAATTGTGTTGATATACACCTTACAGTTTGACCAAACTTTGCTGATCCTCACCACAGTGCTTTACACAGCTGTTTTTATTAACACCGTAAGGCATTGTGTACATGACTGTTTAATTCACATTTCAGAACTTTCCGTATTTTGCACTGTAGGACATCATAACTTTGTTGACATAAATCATAGGACATTGTATAGCCTTGGCTGGTTTTAAAGCATGAGTTACTGAATGAATGATCACATCAGCACAATCAGGCAAAACACAGCTTGGCTGACCAACAGCACAGGACATCATGGTTTTGATTTATGATGCAGAGCATTACATTACTTTCAAGAGTTACACTATAGTCCATTATATATATATCTAACTTTGGTGCTGCAAGTGATAGGGCATGATATAATTTGGTGAGCACACCATAGCGTATTGCATAATTTGACTGATTTACATCGCAGGGTATTACATGGTATTGCTGATTTTGACAGTGATGAAAGACATAGCCTTGTGGAGCTATTCTTTAGGGCACAACATGAATTTGGTCATCTTTGCATTGATTGTTCATTTGTTATTTTCATTAGCTGTGCTGACGTTTACAAATAGGGCATAACATGGCTTTGCTGAACTATTCTTTAGGAAAACAAGATGCCAGAGTCTTGATGTGCCCACACCATTGACGCAGAATTGTTTAAAACGGTACATGGTTCTTTGTCCTAATGCGTCCTCTAATGCCAGTTGTTAAGCTGATTTCAGACCTGTGTGATAAATCATTCTCAGTGTTCAGTGCGCCTGTAGTCAGTAGTTGCAGCAACATGAAGAAACATTTTGATTGCCTGAGCATTACCGTGCCTGCTTTGATTGGCTGTTGTAAGTTCTGTTTGCCGATGAACATTGGCTATGCTTAGGAACGAACAGACACGTAGATTATTTCAACATGCTTCCCAAAAATAAATACCAAACTTGATTGATACTAAAGTGAACTGTTAAAGCAGTAGTTCAATGAAGTGTATTTAAAAACTACATTCCTACTTTAAACGTTTCATGTTATCATGATTATCTATGCCCTGATGCGTTTTAAAATGTTGTGATGGATGTAGGTTTTAAAATGTCGTGACTGATGTAGGTTTTAAAACGTCATGACTGATGTAAATTTTAAAATGTCATGACGGATGTAGGTTTGAAAATGTCGTGACTGATGTAGGTTTGAAAATGTCGTGACTGATGTAGGTTTGAAAATGTTGTGACTGATGTAGGTTTTCAAATGTCGTGACTACTGTAGGTTTTAAAATGTGTCGTGACTGATGTAGGGTTTAAAATGTCGTGACTGATGTAGGTTTTAAAATGTCGTGACTGATGTATGTTTTCAAACGTCGTGACTGTTGTAGGTTTTCAAATGTCGCGACTGATGTAGGTTTTCAAATGTCGTGACTGATGTAGGTTTTCAAATGTCGTGACTGATGTAGGTTTTCTAATGTCATGGTTGATGTAGCTGAAGCAGTGATGTCAGTCAGCCGACATTGGATCAGCACGTCAAATCAGTCCCATGGGTTAAAAAAAGATATTGTTTTTTTTAGTTTAGATATGACTTTTGATTCGGCAAAAATGAAATTAAGCCATATTCCCACCCCCACCCCACCCCCACCTCTCCCCAAGTTAGATACCACTTTATTCGGCAATAATGAAATAAAGTTCATATTCTTACACACACACACACCCACCTCCCAAAGGTCTGTTTGTTTGATGCTGCCTTCTTTTTTTGCTTTTTAAGATTTGAAATTTGTTCTCCTCCCACGTGGAATAACATACTTTTCCCCCCCATCAAATGCTATACCGCAGAGCAAAACAACTTTGCTGTTTCATGTACATGTGTATAGTACAAGGCATAACATAGCTTTGTTGTCCTTTACCATAGCGCATAGCATGATTTTGCTGTCTAAAACATTGTGTGTAACAGGGCTTAATTGATCTATCAAAAAAAGATGATAAGGCCTAACATAGTATCTGTAGCTCACCATGTGTCCTGGTTGATCAACCAAACTGTTTCACAACACATTCTGTTTTTCGCCATAACAGTGTGGTTTTTTTTTTTTTTTTAATTCTCCTCCCTGCCCACCCATCCATGGGCTTCAGAATGTAAAATGTAGTTGCGCTATATTAGCGATCTATTAACGAGGCAGGTTTTGGTGGGGGCTCCCCCAGGGACACACCAGTGTTTGATTAAGAGGGAGGGGGGGAGTGTTGTTGGGGCCTTGTTAGCCATGAGGCGAGGCATTGTTCCATCATTGATTGGACTGATTGGGGGTGGAGCCCACTCTCTGTCTGCTGCGCCGGGCTCCACTGCTCCATCATATCAGCCCTCCACTCCAACCGCTTTCTCCCCCCCATCAACTACATGCACACATGCACTCACACACACACACATATGCATGTGCGTGCGCACACACGCACACGCACGCACGCACGCACGCACGCACGCACGCACGCACACACACACACACACACACACACACACACACACACACATACACACACACACACACACACACACACACACACACACATACACACACACACACACACACACACACACACACACACACACCACACCACACACGTTTGTGCAGGCAATGTATGTACACGTGCATACACACATGCATGCATGTACACTTGCACACACACGCATGCATGCACACACACACACACACACTCTATCGCTCTTTCTCTCTCTCTCTCTCTCTCTCTCTCTCTCTCTCTCTCTCTCTCTCTCTCTCTCTCTCTCTCTCTCTCTCTCTCTCACGCGCACACACACACACACACCACACACACACACACACACACACACACACACACACACACACACACACACACACACACCACATTTCCACTCTAGCACTTGCTTTGATGTGGATGAGGTGTCATTATCGTTATTGTACTGTCAGGTTTGCATCCAGCTCTAACAATGAGTGACGATGTGTGTGTTGAAATGCAGAGACCCTTGATGTTTGGTGTGTGTGTGTGGTGGAAGGGTGAGTGGGTTTGGGACAAAAGTCGTGGGAGGGAGGGATGTGGGTGATGTGCACATGTAATGTAATATTGGAGTGGCCAGGAAGCGTTGATGTGGATGATGTGCACATGTAAACAATGTAATATTGGAGTGGCCAGGAAGCCTTGATGTGGGTGATGTGCACATGTAAACAATGTAATATTGGAGTGGCCAGGAAGCCTTGATGTGGATGATGTGCACATGTAAACAATGTGATATTGGAGTGGCCAGGAAGCGTTGATGTGGGTGATGTGCACATGTAAACAATGTAATATTGGAGTGGCCAGGAAGCGTTGATGTGGGTGATGTGCACATGTAAACAGTGTAATATTGGAGTGGCCAGGAAGCGTTGATGTGGGTGATGTGCACATGTAAACAATGTAATATTGGAGTAGCCAGGAAGCCTTGATGTGGATGATGTGCACTTGTAAACAGTGTAATATTGGAGTGGCCAGGAAGCCTTGATGTGGGTGATGTGCACATGTAAACAGTGTAATATTGGAGTGGCCAGGAAGCGTTGATGTGGGTGATGTGCACATGTAAACAGTGTAATATTGGAGTGGCCAGGAAGCGTTATGTGGGTGAAGTGCACATGTATGTAAACAATGTGATATTGGAATGGCCAGGAAGCCTTGTTGATCATTTCCACCTTTGTCTTCTGTATTGCTACCACCATTATCATCATTTTTTAAATTTGTTTATAATCTTTATTATCTTCACCATTTCACTGCATTTTATGCATTTTTATTCATTGCTTACACTAAGTTACAGCTACAGTATCCTTTTAAGAAGGAAAACAAGCACAACTGGAGATGTTGTATAGGTGTTACTCTGGATGCAGGGTTATACATACCAGTGAGTCATATAGGTGATAATAGGAGAGAGTGGATAGGTGGGGTGGGGGGAAGGGTGGGAGGGGGGGGGGGGGGGGGGAGGGGGGGACAAAGCCTACAGAAAATAACATGTGTCAGGAAAAAAAAATGAAACAGCTTTAAATTCATGCTGTAGTTCTTCAGTTTTGTGATTACATGGTGCACCACTGTCTATGAAGTTTAGATTGATGTGTGAATTCCTCAGGTTTGAACATGAATGATGCTCTGCCAGTAAGGTCATTAACTGTCATGGTTGTATTTTCAACAGTGGGTGATAGTACTGCACAGTGAATGACCCTGTTAGAAAGTGTAAATGCAGAGACTGTGAAGATCAGACTGAGTGTGAGGGCCAGTCTTCGGCTGCTGTTTGACACAACCGGTTGGTGCAGATGAGTTTTCCTCCCTCAAATCTGAATTGGCTGCAGTAAGATGGCTGCCATTGATCAGTATTGTTGCCGATCTTTCCATGGACCCTCTCTGTCTGTCTCTGTCTCTGTCTGTCTCTGTCTCTGTCTGTTTTCTCCTCTCTCTCTCTCTCTCTCTCTCTCTTCTCCTCCTCTCTCTCTCTCTCTCTCATGGACAGGTTGTCAGATGCAGAAAAATGGCTTTCTCATTCCACGTTACATGATAATGATTTTCAGCTCAAGAATTTGCCAATGTTTTTCAACTGAATGTCCCAGTGTTTAAGATCTGGGGATTGCTATACGGTGCTGGAGGTTTTGCTATCAATGTTTTTCAACTTAATGTCCCAGAGTTTAAGATCTGGAGATTGCTATACGGTGCCGGTGGTGGAGATTTTGCTGAAACATTGTTTTCATAGTGTTTAAGATCTGGAGATTGCTATTCGGTGCTGGAGATTTTGCTGAAACATTGTTTTCATAGTGTTTCCATCCAGAGTGACAGAGAATTAAAGGTTGCCTTTTTTTTTTTTAACACTGACCAGCCTCATTATGGATTTTTTTTCTCTTTAAAAAGATATTTTGACCTTTTTTTCCTGGTTGCTGATGGTTGTATGTTCAACAGTGGGTGATAGTACTGCACAGAACGAGAATGATCTGTCATGTGATCGCTGACAACCATGGTTGTATTTTCAACAGTGGGTGATAGTACTGCACAGAACAGGTTGGAACGATCTGTCATGTGATCACTGTCATGGTTGTATTTTCAACAGTGGGTGATAGTACTGCACAGAACGGGCTGGAACGATCTGTCATGTGATCACTGTCATTGTTGTATTTTCAACAGTGGGTGATAGTACTGCACAGAACAGGTTGGAACGATCTGTCATGTGATCACTGTCATGGTTGTATTTTCAACAGTGGGTGATAGTACTGCACAGAACAGGTTGGAACGATCTGTCATGTGATCACTGTCATGGTTGTATTTTCAACAGTGGGTGATAGTACTGCACAGAACAGGCTGGAACGATCTATCATGTGATCACTGACTGACTACCTTGCAGAAAGGAAAACCCAGAATTGCTGAGTGGTTAGAACTCAGGAGTATGTGTCTGAGGAACAGATGTTCAAACAGTAGGTTAAACTGTTTACCTCTCACTCAGTTTAACACATGTACAGATCTTATACTAGCTGGATGTGTTTCGTGTGTGTGTGTGTTGGGAGAAAGGGGTCTGAATTTAGGGTGGGTGGGGTGCTAGAATTTGTCATGGAGCTTTCGGTCAATTATGGAAACATGAAAATACATGACATGCATAGCAGAGAGGAGATGGGCACTCCAAAGCATTGCCTTTTGCCCACCAGAATGCCCTGACGTTCAGACAGCAACGACAGCAACACTGTTATTCATTGTCTGTCGTGGCACCTCATGGGAATGGTACAGGATGAGTCTTGCAGAATGACGTATACCTAATTAGTTTCCCTGTGTGCGTCAAGTCCTCTCCATCTTCTCATCTGTCTACATGTGCCAGGTTTTTTTCATTTATTCATACTGGACCTACTGTATTGATCGACCCGTGTGTGCCACCCAATTGAGCCTCATTGTTTGCCCCACATCTAAACTTCTGGGTCCAGATGTACACATGCACCTTCATGTATGCGTGCATGCACACACACACACACCCACGTACACGCGCGCGCACGCGCGCACGCACGCACGCACGCACGCACGCACCATGCACGCACGCACGCACCACACACACACACACACACACACACACACACACACACACACGAGAGCTCTTCTCTGTGGCTTCAGACTTGTGTGCTCCTGTCTTGAGTTGTTTTCATTATTATCAAAGGCTCCTTCCTGTTTGTATGCCCGTCGTCCTGTTGTCTTCTGTTCCAAGGCCACATGTCTTCCAGTTGTCTTCTGTTCCATGGCTACATATCTTCCAGTTGTCTTCTGTTCCATGGCTACATACTTTCCAGTTGTCTTCTGTTCCAAGGCCACATGTCTTCCAGTTGTCTGTTCCATGGCCACATGTCTTCCATTTGTCTTCTGTTCCATGGCCACATGTCTTCCAGTTGTCTTCTGTTCCAAGGCCACACGTCTTCCAGTTGTCTGCTGTTCCATGGCCACATGTCTTCCAGTTGTCTTCTGTTCCAAGGCCACATGTCTTCCTGTTGGCTTCTGTTCCAAGGCCACATGTCTTCCTGTTGTCTTCTGTTCCAAGGCCACTCTTCTGTTCCAAGGCCACACGTCTTCCTGTTGTCTTCTGTTCCATGGCCACATGTCTTCCTGTTGTCTTCTGATCCATAGCTACCTTTTCATGGTGAGGGAAAAGTCTTCCTGTTTTCTTCTGATCCATAGCTACCTTTTCATGGTGAGGGCAAAGTCTTCCTGTTGTCTTCTTATTCATGGCTACTTTTCCATTGTGAGGGCAAAGTCTTCCTGTTGTCTTCTTATCCATGGCTACCTTTTCATGGTGAGGGCAAAGTCTTCCTGTTGTCTTCTTATCCATGGCTACTTTTCCATTGTGAGGGCAAAGTCTTCCAGTTGCCTTTTTCCTCCCTAAAGTCTCCTCGCCCTGTGTGTGCCAAAGGTTTTGCAGCCTCTTGCCCGGTATGTGGTTGTTCTCTCTCTCTCTCTCTCTCTCTCTCTCTTTAAAGTGCTTCAGTTTCCCTTTTCTAATATGTAGCTGTGCGCTCTCTCTCTAAGTGTCTCTGTCTCTCATTCTCTCTCTGCATATGCTGTGTGTGTGCATGTGTGCGTGCATGTGTGTGTGTGTGTGCGTGCGCGCGCGTGCGGGCGCCAAGCTCCTCTCCCAACATATAGGTGCTTTTTATTTATGTTCTGTACTCTTTGCAGTCTGTGTTGCATTGTGTTTTCTCTCTCCCCCAGCCCTTCTGTCACTCTTTGTCTCATCTCTCTGAGGCTCAGTATCAGTCTGTCTCTCTGTTTCAGTTTGCTATGTATGTGTGTGTCTGTCTCTCTCTCCCCCTCCCCCCTCCCCCCCCCTCCCCCCCCCCCCCCCCCCCCCCCCCCCCTCCTTTCTCGCTTAGCCCTTATAGGGTCCTTTAAGGACAGCTGGAGTAGGAGTTACATGAATATGCATGTCCTCTTCCTCTCCCCCCCCCCCCCCTCCCCCATGTCAGAAATCCTAAATGAATTCCTGCTTCCCAACCACCACGACCAAATCTTTTGTTTCTGCCCAAAAGAAAAGGCATGGGAAAACAGAAAAAGAGAAAAGCAAGAAAAGAAAAGCCCGAAGAAGAACAGAAAAAGAGAAAAGCAAGAAAAGAAGAAAAGAAAAGCCAGGGGAAACGGGAAAAAAAAAGAGAAAAGCCAGGAAAGCAAAGGCCCAGCTTCTCAGACCGAGGCCCACTCAGCCCTTGAGCAGCTTTCCTCGCTGCTTTTCTGTCGGCCAGGGTGAGGGGTTGTGAGCTGACAGGGTGGAGCCCAGGGATCCCGCAGGGTGTCCAGTAAACCTCTTACCTGTATCATGTTTGGGAGAGCACGGAGTGGGGGGGGGGGCTCACATGGACGTACCATGCCATCCTGTCCAC
>CM031614.1:13933544-14018544 GCA_018398815.1 Conus ventricosus
GCACTGGGCTCCAGAGTATAGAGCGCAGGGCTTTGTCAGAGTGTAGAGCACAAGGGCTTTAGTCAGAGTATAGAGCGCAGGGGCTTTAGTCAGAGTATAGAGCGCAGGGGCTTTAGTCAAGTTAAAAGAGCCAAAGGGCTTTATTCAAGGAAGGGGATAAAAGGGGCAAGGGGTTTAGTCAGAGTATAGAGCGCAAGGGCTTTAGTTTAGTATAGAGTGCCAAAGGGGTTTAGTCAAGTATAAGCGAGGGGTTTAGTCAAATAAAAAGCGCAAAGGGGTTTAGTCCGAGTATAGGCGCAAGGGCTTTAGTCAAGGAATAGAGCGCAAGGGGGTTTAGTCAGAGGTTAAATTAAAAAAGGGACAAGGGGTTTACAGGTATAGAGCGCAGGGGGGGTTTTAGCAAGAATAAAAAGGCAGGGGCTTTTTTCAAAATAGGCGCAAGGGCTTTAGTCAAAAGTATATACGCAGGGGCTTTAGTCAGAGTGTTTGAAACGCAAAGGGGTTTAAATTTAGATAAGATGGGGCTTTTGGGCAAGTATAAAAGCGCAAGGGGTTTTGTCAGAATAAAAGAGCGCAAGGGGTTTAGTCAAGGGTAACAGGAAAAGGGGAATGTAAACCCCCAAGGGGACAAACCAAAAAATCAAAAAACCCCAGGTTTTTATCAGGACAGTAATTTTAAAAAAACCGGGCAAAACCAAAAATCAAACAACACAAGGGCCTATCCGGACAGCTAATGTAAAAACAAGGCACACAAAACTAAACAACACGGTTTCCCATCAGGACAGCTATGTAAAAAAACAGGGCACACCAAAAAATCAAACAAACAGGGCCTATCAGGGCCCTAATGTTTAAAACCCAGGGCACACGAAAATCAAAAGCACAGGGCCCCCTTTTTAAAAGGGGAAAAGTTTTAAAAGATTCTGCTTTTTACGGGGATGAAGACTGTATATATGCATATTGGGGGGGGGGGGGGGGGGGGGGGGAAAACCCTCCAAAAATTTTTATTCAAATTGAATACAACCCTTTAAAAGGGTTTTTTTAGTTGCCCAAAAATGTTTTTCATTGTTCAAAAATTACACGTAAATCTCAGTTTAAAAAGTGGTTGAAGAGAGAAAAAATTTAAAAATTAAATCCTTTTTTAAACGCCAAACACGCACCAAAAAAATTTTCATCCCCCATGCACGCTCGCACGTGGGGCGCACCCTCGCAGTCGCACCAAGGGGAAGCACGGGGTCTGTACTGTTCCCTATGAAAAGTGGGGGAAATGGGGATAAGGGGGGGGGGGGGGGGGGGGGGGGGAGATAGATTCCCGATGGGTTAAAAATTTAATTCCAACAGGACATTGCCCTTTGAGGGGGGGGGGGGGTAGAGAGGGCGGGGGAGAGAGCGAGAGAAGGGGGGGGGGGGGGGGGGAGAAAGTACCCAAACTACAGGGGCAGGGGGGAGGTTTGGAAAGGGGGAAAAGCGCGCCTGTGTTTGCAGGCCAACGCCCTTGTCGGGGAGGGAAAAGGGGGGGAGCAAGAGAGAGAGAGAGAGCGGGAGGCTGTAATGGCCTTAAGGGACGGGGGGGCCCGGGGTTCTACAGGGCCCTCGCCCTTTTTGAGGGTTTAACAGTCGAGGAGAGAGAAGGGGAGGGGAGGGGGGGAGGGGGTGTGGTGTTTGTGGTGTTTTTTATGGACGTACAGGGGCGGAGGAGACAGTCTGGGGTTAATTTTTCAGGCCAACGCCCTTTCGAGGTCTGAGACAGCTTTGGGGAGAGAGAGAGAGAGAGGGGAGAGAGAGAGAGAGAGAGAGGGATGGGGGGGAACGGGGGGCACGTGCCATGTCAGTAGGTGTGTGGGTAAGAAGACCCCGACCCCCGCCCCGGGAGTCACTGACCCCTAAGTATCAGTCAATTGGGCTCCACGGGCAGGTTTTGGGCCTTTCCCCCATCCCGTCCCTCCCCCCAGTCCCCTGTTACCCGCCCCCTTTTGGGCCCCCCTGTCTTGTACTCTCCCCCCCCCCCCATCTCTCTTCCCCGACCCCCCCCCCCCTTTCCCCCCCCCTTTTCCCCCCCCCCTCCCCCTTTCCCCCCCCCCGGGCCCCCTTTTCTCCCCCTTTTTGTTTTCCCCCCCCCAAATTTCCCCCCCCCCCCCCCCCCCCCCCCTTTTTCCCCCCCCCCCCCCCCCCCCCCCTTTTTTACACTTTTTTTTTTTCAAGCGGGCCCGGGTTTTCTCCATCCCTTCCCGCGGCGCCCCTACAGGGAAAACCACACCATTTTCCTTTTTGTCGGGGGTTTCCCCGAGCTTGGTTTCGTTCACCCGTGATTATGCTTGTCCGTCATATGCCGGACGAGAGTAGTCTTCCCGGGGAAAGTAAAAAGGGAGATAGAAAATTTTTTCCCTGAAAGGATGTCGGTAAAATGGCCCGTTTATTCAATTTCCAACCCGATGGGGGATGACCCAAATTTTCTTTCCATAGAATGTTTTGACAACAGTGTTTTTACTACCAAAAAAAAAAAAGAAAACAAATTTGGCCGTATTAAATTTCACCCGAGTAAACCCCACGCCCGCCAAATTTTGGGTGCACGGAAGCATTTTCCCCCAGAAAAAATAACGGGCAAAAATTCTCGCGCAAAAATTTGGATAAGAAATTTTCAGTACAGTTTTCCCAAAAGGGGGAAAACCCCATCTTCGATTTGAAATACTTTAAGCGGTTTAAAGTGGGGTTTCCCCATGGCGGTTTTTTTATTATCCTGCTCATTGGAGCTATTTCATTTCACTTCCCTTTTTCCCCAGAAAACAAGTTTAGCCCCCGGTGTGAGCATTTTTTCAACATTTTTAGTGGAACTTTAAAGGAAAGTAGAAAAAATGGCCCCAGCTCTGTCACTTGAATTCCTTGGGAAAAAAACGGGAAGTCAGTTTGTGTTTTTAATGCCCAATATAGGTTACATTATATCTCTTAAACATAATTGTTCATCAGCCCTTTGTTTGAAAGAAGTTTTTTTTTAGTGAACTGGTATTTTATTTAGGGTTTTTTTTTTTTATGACAGGGGTTCCTTTCTGAAGGGTTTGGTTTTGGGGCACGTGCGGGCCCCTTTAGCGGAAGGAGAAAAGGGGGTGTCAGTGGTCCTTACAGAACTGTCAGGGACTAATTCACGCTGCCAAAAAAAACAAATTTTAGAAGAAAAAAATCATGTCAGCAATAAAATTCCCCTGTAAAAACCCAAACTATTAAGAGGGGGAAAAAAAATCACTGCTCGCAGCTAATTTTACGCTGCATAACAAACCCAAAAATAGAAAGGGAAAAAAACAAATGCCCAAACAGGTTTAAATTTACCCCTTTTTAGACAAAATTTTGGAGGGGGGAAAAAAACACTGCTCAGCAGGTAAACACCTGAAAACGACAATAATTTAAAGGAAAAAAAATCACGCTAGCAGGGAAAACCCCCTTTTGGGGTTGTGCTTTGAGTGCTTATTATGGGAAAAAACATGGCCCGCATTTAAGGGCGTTTTGCAAAATTAACCCCAAAACTTTTTAAACGGAAAAACCTGTCAAAAAACAAAGACTTTTAGAACCCAAAAATGTGCAAAGGAACAAAGAATGTAGAGCGGCAAGGGTTGCAAAGGAAAAAAGACTGTAAGGGGGGAAGACCTTTTGCAAAGGAAAAAAAGACTGAAGGGCAAGATGGCAAAAAACTTTTTTTGGAAAGCAAAAGGGGCCAAAGGAAAAATTTTTAGGGGTAGGACCTTTTTTAAAAAAAAATGTAACGGATTCAAAAACAAAGACTAACCAAAAGGCGGTTGGAGGGCTGGTTGGTAAGCCCCGGTTTTTTAAAAAAACAAATTTTTTATTTATACATTTTTTAAACCCTACCCCTCAATGGTTCAAGGTTTAAAAGCAAATTTAACAAAACATTTTTTTTTACACTTCTGTACCACCCTAAATTCCCCCCCCCCTTCCCCCCTCTCAGCCTCCCAATTTCACACATGTTTCAAAAACCTTTTTTTATTATACACTATCCCTTAAAAACCCTACTTTTCCCCCCCCCACCTGGGCCCTCAAAGCCCACAATGCCCCACATGTACACAAAACATGTTTTTTATACACTTTCTGTTAACCCCCTTTCTTCCCCCCCCTGGTCTCTCTCAAAGCCACAAAGCACACTTTTAACACAAAAATGTTTAAAAACTTCCCGTACCCCCAACCCCCTCCACCTGGTTCTTCAAAACCTCCCCAAAAAGAAATTTTCCAAAAACCTTTTTATACACTTTCTGTACCCCCCCTTTTCCCCCCCCACCAGGTCTCTCTCACAGCCCCACAAAGCACCATTTACACACAACACAAGGTTTTACACTGTCTGTACCCCCCTATTCCCCCCCCCCCCCTGGGCTCTCTCAAAAGCCTCACAAACACCCTGACCACAAAAATGTTTTTACACTGTCTGTACCCCCCCAAATTCCCCCCCCCCCCCCCCCTGGTCTCCCCCCCCGCCTCACAATAAATGTACACAAACACATGTTTTAAAACGCTGTAACCCCCCATACCCCTCACCCGGTTTTTCACGCCTCACAATTTCACAATTACCACAACACAATTTTTTTACACTGCTTTACCCCCCCCCCCCCATTCCCCCCCCCAACCCGGGTTTTCTCACACCCCAATGCAAATGTAACACAACAATTTTAAAACACTCTGTACCCCCCCCACTTCCCCCCCCACCTGGTTCCCCTCTTTCACAGCCTCCCCAATGCCCCCTTCCCCACAACACAAAGTTTTTTAAAACATTCTGACCCCCTACCCCCCCCCCCCCCCATTTGGGCCCCTTTCACAGCCCCACAATGAAAAATAACACAAAAACCAGATTTTAAACTGTCCCGTACCCCCCTATTCCCCCCCCCCCCCCCCACCCCCCCCCACCCCCCCCCCCCCCAACCTGGTCCTTTTCCCCACGCCTCACAAATTTCACCATGAAAACACAACAATGTTATACCCCTGCTGTAACCCCCCCCCCCCACTTCCCCCCCCCCTGGGCTCTCCCCCCGCCCCACAAGCAACATGAAAAACAAAAAAGTTGTTAACCCCCTTTTTACCCCCTTTTTTCCCCGCCTTTCCTTCAAAAAAAAATCACCCCAAAGCCAAAATGTAAAACAAAGGAAACACCGCGTAACCCAAAAACCCCCAACCCCCCCCCACCCCCCACAACCCCGGAAGGCAAATTTTGTACCCACAAAAAACATTTAAAAAAACTTTTACCCCCAAAAATTTCCCCCCCCCCGGTTTTCCGTTTCCCAAAACCAAAAATTTTCAAAAACCCAAACATTTTTTTAAACCATATTTTTTGTCCCCCCTAAAATACCCCAAAAACTTAAAAAGGGTTTTTTCCAGTAAAAAAAACACAATGCCAAACAAAAAGGGTTTTAAAACTGTCGAAACCCCCCCCCCCAAATTTCCCTTTCCCCTGGCTTTTTAAAAGGCCTCAAAAATGCACCTGTAACATTTATTAAAAAATAGGGCTGTTCCCCCCTTCCCCCCCCCCCTTAAAAAACTTTCAAAAAACCTACCCTTTTTTTCATGTCAACAAATTTGATATCCTGTCCCCCCTATCCCCCCCCCCCCTTTTTTCCCCCTTTTTTCCCAAGGTTACAAGAAAACCAAAAAAGGGGTTAAAATTTACCATAAAAGAAAATTTTGGTTAGGAAAATTGCCCCCGTTTAAAAAAAATGGGGTTTTTTCATAAAGTTTAATTCCCTTTTTTTTTAACGAATTCCATTAAAATGGGATTGGGGAAATGGCCCCGGGGGGGAAAAAGGGAGAAAATAAATTTAAAGGGTTTAAAATGAAGATTATCCAAAGGTGGGGGGGTTTTTTGGGAAAAGGGGGGGGGGTGGGGGTTTAGCCTAATTACCCCACCCCCTTTAAAAAACAAAGTAATTTAAAATTGAAGGAGGTAATTGTTCCTTCTCCCCTCCCCCCCCTTCCTTCTTTTCGTTTCTTTTTTCTGTCTTTTTTTCCCCCCCCCCCTCCCCGTAATTTTTTGGGTTTTTCCTTTTTGTAAAGTAGGGAACCTTAATTTTAACTTTTCTTTTTCTGATTTAATTAAAAATTTATTTTAAAATTTTTTCGGTAAAACTTTGGGAGAAAATTTTATTTCCCCTTAAAAATGGGTTAATTATTTTGAAGAGTTTTTTCCCTTTTTATTTATCTGGAAAAATTGGCCCCAAAAAAAAACCAAATTTTTTTTTTTTAAGGGAAAAAAACCTGTGATTTTGGTTATAACACCCGGGGCCCAAAAAAACCAAAACGGGGGGTCACCGTTTGGGAAAACCCCAAGAAAAAGGAAAAAAAAAAAGGGGCCCAATGTTTTAAAAAAACCCCTTTTATTGTTTTGGGGCCCCCCGCTTTTTAGTAGCAAAAAAAAATTTATTTTTAAAAAAAAAAGTAAAAACACTTTTAATTGTTTTTCTTGTTTTTTTTTCCAATTTCCCCCCCTAAACTTTAAAATTTAAAATTGGGGGGCAATTAAAAGCAATTGGTTTCCCGGGTGGAAATCCTTGGGGTTCCTTTAATTTTTCGGGGCTTTGGGGGTTTTTCCCCCCCGGAAGTTAACAAAATTTGGCGACCAATTTCCCCAAATAGGGTTTTTGTTTTGGAAATAAAAACATTTTGTTGTGAAAGCCTAACATTTTAACCTAACTCCATACAAAAAAGGAAAAACCCCCTTTCCTTTTGGTTTTTAAAAGACAAGTTGGGAAATTTGCATGAATTTTGGAAAAATTTAAATTTTTTTGGGTTCTTAATGGCAAAAAAAAGGGAAACCCAAAACCCTTTTTCCCTGGGTAACAATTTTCCCAAGTAAATTTTTTCTTTTTTCCCAGAAAAAAAAGAAAAATTTGAAAAATTAAGGGATCCCAACCCGCCCGAATTGTTTAATTTAGAAATTAAAAAAAAGGCTTGAGGTTTTTTTTACAAACCTTTAATTGACAAAAAAAAATGATCATTCAAAATACAGGGAAATTTTTCCGGTGCCCACCTTTTACAAAATATATGTATCTTCAGGAGAGAAATTTTACTTCATTATAGTATGAATTGATTATGAAGAGTGTCTCTTTTAGTCATGAAGAATGAGACTTCGACAAATGAAAAAACAACAAGAACCTTATTCATTAAAGGAGAAAACAAGAAGATAAGATAAGATAATGTTGCTTATAGCCCAGCCGACCGCAAAGGGCCACATCAGGGCTGTCACCACGTGAGAAAACAAGAAGAAGAAAAGAGAAGAAGCACTGAATCAGTTGAAATCAAAGCACTTGTGTGTGTGTTGCTGCCAGCTGTTTTAGTGATTGTCAGAAAACAGGTATTTCAGTTTTGGAGAGGAAAAAAAATTGATAAAAACCGAGTCTTTTTAATGTTCTTTCTTGTTTCTTTCCTTCATATCCTGGCTCATGCAGTGCATTAATGCTCTGCCGGGGGCTGAATAGCTCAGTTGGTAGAGTGCCGGACTCGTGATCCTGGGGTTGCGGGTTCGAATTTCGGTATAGGGGGATTTTTCCCTCGGAGTTAACATTGGTTCTGACTCCATTCCCCATATAGTCCTTCGAATGAGACTATAAACCGAGGTTCCGTGTGTGAACGCACGCATAACATCTTGCACACACGTAAAATCCCATCACCAACTTTCGGAAGAGAAGGCCAGTTTGGCCGTTGGTATGGATGACACGTGGCACATAGCATGCACCTTCCCCGAAGATGGAGTATGGCTGCCTTAATGGCGGGATAAAAAACGGTCATACACACAAAACTCCACTGCCTGGCTATACAGGGAGTGTCCGCAGGAGTATCAGCCTGCGTACGCAGAAAGAAAGAAAGAAAAATGCTCTGCATACACCACACTAGGGTATACAACGCCGCCTTGAACTGTGTACACATAGAATGCATTAATGCACTGCATATACCAGGTATACAACGCTGCCTTGAACTGTGTACACATAGAATGCACTGCACTGCATACACCATACTAGGGTATACAACGCTGCCTTCAACTGTGTACACATAGAATGCACCGCGCTGCACCACACTGCACTGCACTTTATTATAGTTATACATTACAGTCAGTATTCTACATTTGTAGTGAACCGTATCCAATATGCTGCAACTACAGCATGTTCGCTACAGTACACTACAATTCTCTGCACTAGAGAACACTATCAGTCAATACCATACAGTTCACCATGACTTTCTACAGCACGGTTTACTAAACTTCTGGTCACTACACCATGCTACAGCTTGCTGCACTGCAGTTCACTTCACTGAACTTTATTGATGATAGCGCATGACACTGCACTGCACTCTGTGGAAACATTACACTTCACTGCACTGATATGACATGACACTACACTCTATGGTATGACATGACACTACACTCTATGGTATGACATGACACTACACTCTATGGTATGACATTACACTTCACTGCACTGATATGACATGACACTAGCTACACTCTATGGTATGACATGACACTACACTCTATGGTATGACATTACACTTCACTGCACTGATATGACATGACACTACACTCTATGGTATGACATGACACTACACTCTATGGTATGACATGACACTACACTCTATGGTATGACATGACACTTCACTGCACTGATATGACATGACACTACACTCTATGGTATGACATGACACTACACTCTATGGTATGACATTACACTTCACTGCACTGATATGACATGACACTACACTCTATGGTATGACATGACACAACACTCTATGGTATGACATGACACTACCTCTATGGTATGACATTACACTTCATTGCACTGATATGACATGACACTACACTCTATGATATGACATGACACAACACTCTATGGTATGACATGACACTACACTCTATGGTATGACATTACACTTCACTGCACTGATATGACATGACACTACACTCTATGACATGACATGACACTACACTACATCAGTGTATGAACGACTCCGCAGGACAGTACAGGACAGAACACTCCACTACGCTTCACTACACAACATGACACGACACGACTCGACTCAACTTGACTTAACTAATGCTACACTACACTACACAACTCTGCATTGCACTACTCTGCTCTACACTATGCTATGATTCAATTTAATTCATGATCTTTGTAGCCCAGCCAACACGACAGATCATATCAGGGTTGTAAAACCAGAGAATGAGGTCGTACAAGTAAAAAAACAACAACCCAGACTCGAAAGACAAATATACTTACAGCTGTCATTAGATTAATAGCATTTTTTAAATATTTTTTTTAGCATTATTCTCCATTATGTTGGAACGCGTAAGATGAAGTATATTGATATTTCGTAAAAAGTAGATGATTGCATGTAGGGGAACATCTCACAAGAGATTCATCAATTAAGGATTCTGCTGTTCAGTGGTAATGTCTTACTTCATGCAAGTCCCAGCATTCAATAAGAAGATGGATAATGCTGAGTGGCTCATCATATGGCCTTCATCATGTTGCATCGCCATCATTTGACAGGAATGAGCGAGTGTAGAATGTGTGACCTATGTGTAATCTGCACAACACCATCTCCTCGCTGCATTGTCCAAGAACGGATGGGTGGAACTGGTTTAGGTTGGGGTGGATTGGGAAATGTTTGTTTTCCGTTTGAGTTGTCCGGTTCTGTTTGGGTTTCTTATTTGAAAAAGGAATACTGGATTTAGACATCTCTGTTCCATCGTTCGTTCAGCTAGTTTATTGCCTCAGATGCCAAAACTGGTCAGGATCCCAGGCTCAAACCATAACGTTGCAGTATATTTTCAGAGAGAACAAGAGTACTAAGAATTTCAGATCTCTAGCTGGCTGATCTGACTACTAGCAACTGCCATCAAAAGGGAAAGGGAATCCGGAAAGATATAGAGGTTATGCTTTGACTAGGACGTGGGTTTTAGTGCCCAAACCAGGGCAGTCTATTGTGCAGTATCAGTAGAACTATCGAGGGAATGTGTTTTGAACATAATCGATTAGGAGCACCACAACTGAAGGCAGAAGCAGTGACACTTTTGTTGGACTTGATTCATCTCTGAATATACTGTGGAATGACGGACATTTTTGACAGAGTTCTGCGTGGAAGAACTTAGGTGGAATGACCTGGTGGAGTGTTGAGGGAAGGAATGACCAGATGGAAATGGAATTAAGTGGAATGACCTGGTGGAGTGTTTAGGGAAGGAAACCAGATGGAAATGGACTTCAGTGGAATGACCTGGTGGAGTGTTTAGGGAAGGAAGCCAGGTGGAAATGGACTTCAGTGGAATGACCTGGTGGAGTGTTTAGGGAAGGAAGCCAGATGGAAATGGACTTCAGTGGAATGACCTGGTGGAGTGTTTAGGGAAGGAAGCCAGGTGGAAATGGACTTCAGTGGAATGACCTGGTGGAGTGTTGATGAAGGGAAGGTAAAGCCAGGTGGAATGACCTGGTGGAGTGTTGAGAGAAGGACGCCAGACGGAAATGGACTTCATGTGCTGTGGAGTGTTGAGGGAAGGACGCCAGATGGAGATGGACTTCATGTGCTTTGCAGGCCCATGGCGGGCTGTCCAAACTTTGGGTCATGCCTAAAACGACTTCAGCATCAGTTTCCACAGTGTGCATGTGGAGAAGTGTATGGATTCCAAGAGAAGGAGTACAGTTGCAGTTTTCTTCAGATTTGGTTTTAGATTTGGGGTTAAACACTTGGCCATAAACAGGGTTTTCTGGTCCAAGGAGTAGTTTTTTACAGTAGTTTAATCTTAGTATTTCAGTCTATGACAGGAACAGAAGAGTTCAGCATCCCTTCCATCCAGACCATATGCAAGGCTGGTGCAGAATGCCTCAAGACAGTGTAGGAGACACCCAAGGTCATGGGACTCAGAATTGTCAAGAGAACATGTCCTGGTGCAGAATGCCTCAAGACAGTGTTGGAGACACGGATGGTCCATGGGACCTAGAATTGTCAAGAAAACATGTCCTGCAGAGCCAGAAAAAACGCAGCCATAGTCCAGTTTGGAATGAGTCACGGCACAGTGAAGGTGGAGTGGTGTTTTCAGCACAGCCATTATCCAGTTTGGAATGGGTCACGGCTCAATAAAGGTGGAGTGGTGTTTGGAATCAGGCATGGCTCAGTAAAGGTGGAGTGGTGTTTGGAATCGGGCACGGCTCAATAAAGGTGGAGTGGTGTTTGGAATCAGGCATGGCTCAGTAAAGGTGGAGTGGTGTTTGGAATCAGGCACGGCTCAATAAAGGTGGAGTGGTGTTTGGAATCAGGCACAGCTCAATAAAGGTGGAGTGGTGTTTGGAATCAGGCATGGCTCAGTAAAGGTGGAGTGGTGTTTGGAATCAGGCACGGCTCAATAAAGGTGGAGTGGTGTTTGGAATCAGGCATGGCTCAGTAAAGGTGGAGTGGTGTTTGGAATCAATCACAGCTCAATAAAGGTGGAGTTGTGTTTGGAATCAGTCACAGCTCAATAAAGGTGGAGTGGTGTTTGGAATCAGGCACGGCTCAATAAAGGTGGAGTGGTGTTTGGAATCAGGCACGGCTCAATAAAGGTGGAGTGGTGTTTGGAATCAGGCACGGCTCAATAAAGGTGGAGTGGTGTTTGGAATCAGTCACAGCTCAATAAAGGTGGAGTGGTGTTTGGAATCAGGCATGGCTCAATAAAGGTGGAGTGGTGTTTGGAATCAGGCACGGCTCAATAAAGGTGGAGTGGTGTTTGGAATCAGTCACAGCTCAATAAAGGTGGAGTTGTGTTTGGAATCAGTCACAGCTCAATAAAGGTGGAGTGGTGTTTGGAATCGGTCACAGCTCAAAAAGGTGGAGTTGTGTTTGGAATCAGGCACGGCTCAATGAAGGTGGAGTGGTGTTAAAAGCACAGCCATAGTCCAATTTGGAATCAGTCAGGGCTCAGTGAAGGTGGAGTGGTGTTTTCTGATCAGTGCCTCGAGTCTGTTTGAACTACAACTTGAATGGCCCAGGTTTTCCAGCAGGAGGAGATGTTTGATGTCAAAATGGAATATTAGCTTGTGGTCAGAAACCCGGATTGATGGACTTCCCTAGACAGAACTAGAATTAAGATTCAGTAAAGATATCAGAGCTTATGATAGTGGATGCACTTTGTTTTGGTCATAGAGAAAATAAAACTGTTTTTCTCTTCCCAGTGGTGGATCTTTTATACTCAAAGCTGGAATTGACGCTGAAGACCTGCACATGTGGTTTCGGACGTTTTATTTTGCAGTCATACTTGACAGCCAGGAATCGAACCATGTTGCTCTGAGTTAACAGTGTGTTGGATATTGTTGCTGAAGAGAGCAGGAGATAGAACAGCCCCTTTTCGACCACCCAGCTCCAGTTGTTGGACGTCAGAAAGAGTTGTGCCACGCTGACTTGAAATTGTGGACCACCCAGCTCCAGTTGTTGGACGTCAGAAAGAGTTGTGCCACGCTGACTTGAAATTGTGGACCACCCAGCTCCAGTTGTTGGACGTCAGAAAGAGTTGTGCCTCGCTGACTTGAAATTGTGGACCACCCAGCTCCAGTTGTTGGACGTCAGAAAGAGTTGTGCCATGCTGACTTGAAATTGTGGACCACCCAGCTCCAGTTGTTGGACGTCAGAAAGAGTTGTGCCACGCTGACTTGAAATTGTGGACCACCCAGCTCCAGTTGTTGGACGTCAGAAAGAGTTGTGCCACGCTGACTTGAAATTGTGGACCACCCAGCTCCAGTTGTTGGACGTCAGAAAGAGTTGTGCCACGCTGACTTGAAAGTGTTGCTCTGCCAAGAATTTTTTTAATGGGTGGAGGAAAATGCCCTTGAAACCAAGATTGTGAGAGTGTGAAAGGATTCCCGATTTCCAGGTGGTATCATAAGCTTTTTCTCTCAAGCATGTGCACACATGCTCTCTCTCTCCTCTCTCTCTCTCTCTCTCTCTCTCTCTCTCTCTCTCTCTCTCTCTCTCTCTCCTCTCTTCTCTCTCACACACACACACACACACACACACACACACACACACACACACACAAAATGCAAACAACACAGAAACAAAAGGACAAACATAAACTGATTCAGAGACATTTTGTAGCAGGCCCCCCCCCCCCCCCCCCTTTTTGTTTTCATTCTTCCAAACAAAGGGTATAGATTCTAATGGAAATGGAATAGAGAATCTGTTTTGCTATGCAACAGCCATATTCATTCTTGTTGGACACCATTTGTTTTGCAATGCAACAACCATATTTCATTCTTGTTGGACACCATTTGTTTTGCAATGCAACAACCATAATAATTATTTCATTCTTGTTGGACACCATTTGCTACTCTGTGTGGTGAAGGTACAAGCATTGGTCAGTGGACACCTCATCAATAAAACATGTTACAGACCAATGATGGGAGTCTTTTGCTTCCCTTTTTTCTTTTTTAAACCTCCCTCTTCAACTCCCACACTAGTCCTACCTCATTGATCAGGGCTGTGGTACTTCATGAATCACCTCCATCCCCAGCCTGCCCACCTGTCTCTTACCTCCCCTCCCACCCCTGGCCCTCCCCCAAAGCCCACTTCCCCCCCACCCCCCACCCCACTCCATCCTCCCAACTCCATCCCATTCTTTCACACTGATTCATTCACTCCCTGTATGTTGTAAAACACCACAGGGTCTAATTACTTTGGGCCTGCTATTTGGAGCCAGTGTCTGGACAGAGAGAGATAGAGAGATGAGGGAATGGTTGGACATGCTGGCCAGCCGGGAGGGAAGTATAGGTGGAGGGGGTGGAGGGGTGTGTGTGGGGGTGGGGTGGGGGGCCAGGGGGGTTGAAGGCAATTTTAGTAGGTAATTAACTGATTCTGCTGAGAGGTCAGGGTAAGGTCAAGGTGTGAACCAAGTCTTACTGTTATTTGCGATGAGTTTGAAAATAACAAATTTCAAGAGCAATTATGGTGTATACTATCAGAGGTGGTAACGATGAGACAATATTAGTAGGGTGTATATACAGAAGCCCAAACTCAAATGATGAAAACAATTATGAGTTATTTAACTTGCTAAAAGCAGAAAAAAATGAGTAGATATAGTAAAATATGTATATTTGGTGATTTTAATTTTCCTGATGTAAAATGGGATGGAACTTGGAATGGTGATAAAAGTAATGATGTTATTGAAAACTTTAGAGATGCCTTTTTAATACAGAAAGTGACTAGCCCAACTCGTGTTCGGGAAGGACAGAAGCCAACAATTGATGACTTAGTTTTAGTTAATGAAGAATCCTTGATCTCTGATATTGAATATAGTGACCCTTTGGGTAAAAGTGATCACTTGATTTTAACATTTGAACTGTATGTTCCCAAAGAAAAGACTAAAGAAAACCCTAAGTACAAATTTGATTTACAGAAAGGAGACTATAATAAAATGAGGAAAATGCTTTCAGAGAGTGTCAACTCCTTGCTTACAAATGATCAGGATGTCGAGGAAATGTGGAATGTCTTAAAATGCGAAGTTTTAAGAAGTATGGACGAACGTATTCCAAAGACTATTTGTAGCCAAAATAAATGCTTAAACCACTTTGGATGAATGATAAAGTACTTAAAATGATTAAGAAAAAATATAATCTTTTTCAAAGGTATTTATTGACGAAAGATGGGAAAGAATACAGTAAATATGCAAGAATGCGAAATAAGAGCAAAAATGAAATCAAATCAACAAGAAAAGCTTATGAACGTAAAATAGCAGAACAATGTAAAAAAAATCCCAAATGTTTTTGGAAATACGTGCAAGAACGTACAAAAGTAAACACAGGGGTAAATACTCTAAATGATGGTAAAGGAGGGTTGGCCGAGTCGGATATGGAGAAAGCTGAAGTTTTAAATGAGTTCTTCGCAAGTGTCTTTGCTAATGAAGATACAAATAACATACCTGATCTTATTGAATGTAGTAAATCTAATGGAATTTCAGTTACAGATATAATAATTACTTCAGCTGCAGTAGAGAAGAAGTTGTTTGAAGTGAATCAGTCTAAAGCGCAGGGACCTGATTTAATACCACCTAAAGTTCTAAAAGAATTAAGTAAGGAGTTAGCTGTACCGCTCAGTAAGATTTATAATAAATCATTAGAGACAGGAAAATTACCCCTCGACTGGAAATCGGCAGAAGTTACTGCTATTTTTTAAAAAGGGTCAAAATCTGAGCCAGGCAAGTATCGTCCGGTAAGCTTAACCTGCATTGCATGCAAAGTGCTAGAATCCATTATAAGAGATGTCATAGTATCTCACTTCACTGATAATAATTTGTTTGCAGTATGCCAGCATGGCTTTCGTAAAAAAAGGTCTTGCATATCACAACTACTTGAAGTTATGGAAGATTTAGTTAACATGCTCGAGAATAAGTACTCTGTTGATATAATTTACCTTGATTTCCGTAAAGCTTTTGATACGGTTCTGCATGAGAGATTATTGAAAAAAATGGAAGCATACGGTATAGTAGGTAAGGTAAGTTGCTAAACTGGATTAGAGATTTTTTGTCAAATAGAAAACAAAGAGTAAGAGTGGGTAACTGTATGTTGACAGAGAAAGATGTTATGAGTGGTATTCCCCAAGGGAGCATTTTAGGACCTGTACTGTTTACTATTTTTATAAATGACCTTCCAGATGAGGTAAATAGTTTTTGTAAAATTTTTGCTGATGACACAAAAATATATGACAAATCAGATAACTATAATAGTCTGCAAGAAAATTTAAATTGCCTCCAAAACTGGTCAGACAAGTGGAATCTATATTTTAATGTTGAAAAATGTAAAGTTTTGCATGTTGGCAAAAACAATCCAGAACATGAATACAACATGAAAATAGATGGTGGAAATAGGCTGGTACAGAAATGTGAGGAAGAAAAGGATCTGGGTGTAATCTTTGATAAAGATTTACTTTTTGATACTCACATTCAAAAGTGTATAAATAAAGCAAACCAAATGATTGGATTAATAAAAAGAACTTTTATTTACCTAAATAAAGAAACGTTTTTAAAGTTATATAAAGCTATGGTTAGACCGCATCTTGAATATGGCAATATAATCTGGTACCCACACTTGAAAAGACAGTCAATAGCAATCGAAAGAGTACAGAGAAGAGCTACTAAAATCTTGCAAGAATGTACAAACATGTCTTATACAGATAGATTAAATTACTTAAATTTGCACTCTTTAAAAGGTAGACCTATTAGAGGGGATTTGATTGAAGTGTTCAAAATATTTCACCAGCAAACGGACATACAGTGGGACTATTTTTTTGAGGCTGTTAAAACAGATAGAACAAGAAATTCGGAAGGCAAAATATTTGTTGAGCAGTTTCATACTAATATGGGGAGATTCAAGTTCAGCAACAGAGTTATTGCTAACTGGAACAGTTTGCCAACTGCACTTAAATTTGCTAAAAATACAAATGTTTTTAAGAATTTGCTGGATGAAGACTTGAAATTTAAAGTACAGTTTAGAAGCTTTGATGAATAAGAAGGAAAATTTATATTGCATGCATTTTCAACCCTGTCATAAAAGTAAAATAACACGAGGGGACATTGAAAGGCTTAACGGCCTATCTATTGATTACGTCCCTACACTTACTACTACTACTACTACTACTTGTTCAGGTAATTGTTTGTTCAGGTAATTGTGTGGTATGGTGCTTGTCTGTGCTTATGTTCTTTGTGTGTGTGAGAGTGTTTGAATAGAAAATATTCATAGTGGAATAGGTGGAATAGTTTTGAAATGCTTCCAGCAATGTAAAGATGATGATAGTCATTCCAGCAATCTTTGAAAAAAAAAAGGATATTGATGAATACATTTAGGCGTTAGAGTATTTCACCAATGAAATTGTTCTTTTCTCCATGTAGAAGTCTGCTTATGTGCATGATCAAAAGAAACTCCTAGGATGAAAGTAGAGGGGTCATGTCCCATGGGTGAAAGAATTCACATGCTGGCAGTTTGTGCATAGTTGGCCTGTGTGTGTATGAGAGAGAGAGAGAGGGGTAAACAATGTCCATTCCACTAGTAGTTTGCCCGGCAGCAGTGATGGGCATGGCTGGAATGCACACACACACGCACACGCACGCATGCACGCTCGCTCGCTCACTCACACTCACATTCTCTCTGTCTGTCTGTCTGTCTGTCTCTCTCTCTCTCTCTCTCTCTCTCTCTCTCTCTCTCTCTCTCTCTCTCTCTCTCTCTGTCTCTCTCTCTCTCTCTCTCTCTCTCTCTCTCTCTCTCACACACACACACACACACACACAGGCTCTCACACACACACACACAGGCTCACACACACCACAGGCTCACACACACCACAGGCTCACACACACACACACACACACACACACACACACTTACATGCATCAAAGATAGTACGCCCTATGGACACGCATGCACACACACACACACACACACACACACACACACATCAAAGATAGTACGCCCTATGGACACGCACGCATGCACGCACGCGCAACACACACACACACACACACACACACACACACACACACACACACACACACACACACACACACACAAAAGCATGCTGACAGACATACAGGTAATGGTATGCATGCATGATAACTCACACATTTGGATGCCTCCTGACAGCAGTAATGCAAATGTGATGTGATTCGACTTTTTAGCATGGCAGCTGCACATTAAACCCCCCCCCCCTTTTTTTTTTCTTCTCCCCCCCCCTGCCCCTCGTTTTACAAGTTTATGCTTCAAAATCCATGTTTTTGCACCACAGTTGCAATGTATTTCTTTCTGTTGTATATTTCATAAATATCCTTTCCTCTGATTTCCAGTCCAGAGGACTACCACCATGAGGGCAGCATGTTGCTGTTCGTTCTTTGTTAGCAGCATGCGCACTGTAGTAAACCGTATCATTACAGTAATACATGGCAAAGTTTGAAAACTTATGGGGGGGGGGGGGGGGGGGGGGGGGACTAATTTTGAAAAAAAATAAGCATGAATAAAAGATAAAAGTAAGTTACAAACTATTAAAAGAAAAAAGAAGAGAACTATAATACTGTAAATGTATGAATTAAAAAGATAAATAGAATAAATTGATAATATTAGAGATTATAACTATGCAGAATAGTACAGATTACTGGGTCACGCCATACTTGGTCATTTGATAAAATTATGTGTCATTATTCCAGATGCTTAGATCTGATTTTAGAAATAAGCTCAGCTGTCACCCCCCCCCCCCCATTCCCCTTACCCCCCCCCCCCCCCCCTTTAATTAGATGCTGACATTTACACTTTCAGTTATGCATATTATGTATCATTTCTGTCACACACAAATGTTCCTCCATTTTCTAATAATGCCGCAAACTCATGTTGAGTATGATCTGCTTTTACAAGTTGCAGCAGCATCAGTTCGATGGAGTCCTCGCATGACATAAATGATACCTGTATGCCATTACATACAATTATTTTGCTAATTTGAGATGTTGAATACCAAGTGTAGTGCAGCACACACTCGAAACTCGAGGCCAGATCGCACAGTTATTATGGTCTTGTTATCCACAACTCGCCCCAAATGGGGTGAAAGAAAATCCTTTTTTTTTTTATTGTTTTCATTGTCCATTGATCATTTTGGAATATGCTAGTTATTACTAAACAGCTATGACTGGTTTGTCCCCGTTTGTTGTTCATTGGTTTTTCTTTTGTTTGTTGTGACAGATTACCAGAATAATAGTTTGTTTTCGTGTTGTTGTTTTTTTGGTTTTTTTTTAAATTTCAGGTCTCAAACCAAGTTTCTGTTACTAGTTGCATGTCTGGATGTAGATCTGTGCTAGGTGCTACAAACGTTATTGGTTGTTCATCACTTGTTAACTATTGGTTACTTGACAAATGACTAGTGGTGTGGTCATGCATTGTTACAGGTTACTTGACAAATGACTAGTGTGTGGTCATGCATTGTTACAGGTTACTGGACACATTACTAGTGTGTGGTCATGCATTGTTACAGGTTACTTGACAATTACTAGTGGTGTGGTCATGGATTGTTACAGGTTACTGGACACAATTGACTAGTGGTGTGGTCATGGATTGTTACAGGTTACTGGACACATATGACTAGTGTGTGGTCATGCATTGTTACAGTTACTGGACACATGACTAGTGGTGTGGTCATAGCATTGTTACAGGTTACTGGACACATACTAGTGGTGTGGTCATGCATGTTACAGGTTACTGGACACAATGACTAGTGGTATGGTCATGGATTGTTACAGGTTACTGACAACTAACTAGTGGTGTGGTCATGGATTGTTACAGGTTACTTGACAAGTGACTAGTGGTGTGGCCATGATGGTCTACAGGTAGGACACATTATACGCTGTGGCATGGATTGCTACGTACTGACAATGCTAGTGGTGGCCATCATTGTACAGTGTTCACTAGAACATGTAGTGTTTGGACATAGCATGTTATCAGGTCTGGGCACATTAGGTGTGGTCTGCATTTGTTACAGTGTTACGACAAATGACTAGTGTTTGGTCAGCATTGTTCGGTTACTGACAATACTATGGTGTGTCATATTGTACAGGTTACTGACACTCTGTGGGTCTCATATGTCGATACTGTAGAGATGTTTGTTGAGTGATGGCTTCACTTCTCTGACACAGCTATTTGGCATCACTATGTTCTGTAGAGATGTTTGCCAGAAGCGATCTTGTAAGTGATCTGGAGCTCAGTTCTTGCCATCTTGTAAGTGTCTAGAGCTGTAGTGTTTTCCAGCATGTCTGTCCTTCTGTGTCTCTGTAACGTCTAGCCACTCTTTCTCACTGTATGTCTGTCTTAAGCATTTGTTGGTATCTTCATGTCCTGTAACATCTAGCTCACTCTTTCTCACTGATGTCTGTCTTAAGCTGTCTCTGTAAACGTCTTATGATCTAGCTCATCTTTCTCACTTGTCGTCTTAAGCTGTCTCTTAACGATCTAGCTCACTCTTTCTCACTATGTCTGTTCTTAAGCTGTCTCTGTAACGTCTAGCTCACTCTTTCTCACTGTCTGTCTTAAGTTGTCTCTGTAACGTCTAGCTCACTCTTTCTCACTGTCTTCTAAGCTGTCTCTGTAACGTCTAGCTCACTCTTTCTCACTGGTCTGTCTTAAGCTGTCTCTGTAACGTCTAGCTCACTCTTTCTCACTGTCTGTCTTAAGCTGTCTCTGTAACGTCTAGCTCACTCTTTCTCACTGTCTTAAGCTGTCTCTGTAACGTCTAGCCCACTCTTTCTCACTGTGTCTGTCTTAAGTTGTCTCTGTAACGTCTAGCTCACTCTTTCTCACTGTGTCTGTCTTAAGCTGTCTCTGTAACGTCTAGCTCACTCTTTCTCACTGTCTGTCTTAAGCTGTCTCTGTAACGTCTAGCTCACTCTTTCTCACTGTCTTAAGCTGTCTCTGTAACGTCTAGCTCACTCTTTCTCACTGTGTCTGTCTTAAGCTGTCTCTGTAACGTCTAGCTCACTCTTTCTCACTGTGTCTGTCTTAAGCTGTCTCTGTAACGTCTAGCTCACTCTTTCTCACTGTCTGTCTTAAGTGTCTCTGTAACGTCTAGCTCACTCTTTCTCACTGTCTTAAGCTGTCTCTGTAACGTCTAGCTCACTCTTTCTCACTGTGTCTGTCTTAAGCTGTCTCTGTAACGTCTAGCTCACTCTTTCTCACTGTTCTGTCTTAAGCTGTCTCTGTAACGTTCTAGCTCACTCTTTCTCACTGTGTCTGTCTTAAGTTGTCTCTGTAACGTCTAGCTCACTCTTTCTCACTGTCTTAAGCTGTCTCTGTAACGTCTAGCATTCTACTTTCTGTCTTAGCTGTCTCTGTAGTCACTCACTCTTCTCACTGTCTTAAGCTTCTCTGTAACGTCTAGCTCACTCTTTCTCACTGTTCTTTAAGTTGTCTCTGTAACGTCTAGCTCACTCTTTCTCACTGTCTTAAGCTGTCTCTGTAACGTCTAGCTCACTCTTTCTCACTGTGTCTGTCTTAAGTTGTCTCTGTAACGTCTAGCTCACTCTTTCTCACTGTGTCTGTCTTAAGCTGTCTCTGTAACGTCTAGTTCACTCTCACTATGTCTGTCTTAAACTGTCTCTGTAACGTCTAGCTCACTCTTCTCACTATGTCTGTCTTAAGCTGTCTCTGTAACGTCTAGCTCACTCTCACTTGTCTGTCTGAAGCTGTCTCTGTAACATCTAGCTCACTCTTCTCACTGTCTGTCTTAAGCTGTCTCTGTAACGTCTAGCTCACTCTCACTATGTCTGTCTTAAGCTGTCTCTGTAACGTCTAGCTCACTTTCTCACTATGTCTGTCTTAAGCTGTCTCTGGAACATCTAGCTCACTCTTTCTTACTATGTCTGTCTTAAGCTGTCTCTGGAACGTCTAGCTCACTCTTTCTTACTATGTCTTAAGCTGTCTCTGGAACGTGTAGCTCACTCTTTCTCACAATGTCTGTTGTAAGCATTTTGTTAACGTCTAGCTCACTTTCTCACCATGTCTGTCTTAAGCCTTTTGTTAACGTCTGGCTCACTCTTTTCACTGTGCCTGTCTGAAGCATTTGGTTGACCATCTTCATTTAGCCATCTTCCATCTTTTTTTTTGTCATTTCTCTTCCTAATTTCACATATCCTCTGCTCTTTGTACCTCTTTCCTGTGTCTGAAACACTTGGTGTTAGATGAAGTTTCTGCTGTCTTGTGCTTGGACCTTTCGAGAAAATGCATAGGATGTGTTGTAATGTTGCATAGCACTTTCAGAGCAATATTTGACATCAGATTTATGTGACTTTTTAAAAAAAAAAATTTTTTAATCGGAACAGAGGTTTTGTTGTGAACATCACATGTTTGAGAGGAAGTTGGGGGAAAGGGGGGGGGGGGGGGGGGGGGGGGTGTGCACAAAAGTAAGAAGGAAGGGGAGAAATGTTGTGCTATGATTATGCAAGCAGGAGAAGGAATAGAGATATGTGGAAAACAGAAAGTAAAGACATTGAGATAGACATAAAGGGGGAGAAAAAGGGGGGGGAGAAAAAGACTCAAGGTTCAAGGTTTTTTTTGCTAACAGCCAGGTTTTTTCTGCCTAATTTAGTATTGTTACCATTATGATTGGTTGGATCTGGTGAGTGTGACAAATGTTGTTAGACTGTGCTGGTGTATTCAGAAGATGTTATTTAAATAAAGTTGGACTTGTACACCATGACTTGTTTAGATGTTATCTCTCTCTCTTAATTCATGTAAGTTCAACCCACTCTCATAAATTTGTTGAGGGATTGGCTGTGGATGGGGTGAAAATGATGATAGTAATGAACTGTTGGATCCTGATACTGTTGGATCCTGATACTGTTGGATCTGATACTACTGGATCCTGATACTGTTGGATACTGATACTGTTGGATACTGATACTGTTGGATACTGATACTATGATATGTACTAAACTGGTATACATACTAAATGACTATATCTAAATGGACATACATACTAATGTATGAATACTAATGTTGGACAATTATGTTGAGGACACTATGATGGAGAACTAAAGTGGAATATACTAAATGACTGTGATACTGATTAAGATTGAATATAATTCTGTTGGTATCGTTGATATGATATAATGATATGGATACTATGTGATCTAGACTAAATGATGCAATATACTATTAATACTAATACTAAATAAGTGACCGTTGGATACTAATTACTAATATGATGATGATATGTTGGATACTGATACTAAATGTGATGCTAATACTGTTGGAATACGATATAAGATGATGAATGAACTGTTGATACTATACTAATGATAACAATTGTTGATAATAACGTTGATACTAACAAATGAGATAATACGTTGGATACTAATACTAAATGATGACGATAATACTGTTGAACCCTTCGTTCGCCTGGATTACTCGTTGGAATAATTCTTCGATACATGATACATGGTATTTCTTCCAGTGACGAAAAATTAATCTGAAATCTTCGACATTTCAAAGTAACACTCAGCTTGCACAATTAAGATGAGTAGTCAATCGCTCGCTTTGAGACAAGTAGATTTGGTCTATCGAACGTGATCAACTGCTCTATTAAACTGTGTTAAACATGCGTGTCTGACTATGTAGCAGGGCACAAGCTGCAGTGTGGCAGGTGCTACTATCGCGAGACTTTGCGATTTTCAGCTCTATCAGACTATGGCAGACAAAAGGCTGTCGCAAAAGCATAAGGCACGAAGATGAAGGCTACGTATAAAAGAAGATCGTACATCTGAATCCTGCGCACTATCGAAGGAGTATCCATGGATCACGCTTCTAAATTTTCTACCAATCATGCGTGCGTTCATGTGAACTGATTTCAAGATTGCTATGGCGGGCTGGATGGGAAGTCGCCATTGTTCCTTATCGCCATTGGAGAGGAGCAAGGCGCTGAAAGAAGACGGTCAAGTTGAGTAATTTCTTCTCATCCAGCACTTCAGAGGGGAGTTCAGAGCTGTCGACGATTCGGCTGAGACATTGTTTTATCACTTTCTGGTGGAGCACAACATCGCTATCAGTGCTGCTGGGCCCTTGCAGGGCCCTGTTCCGAGCCTGTTTCCGGACAGCAAAATTGCTAAGGAGTACAGCAGTGGAAGGACGAAAACAACTCAGATAGTCAAAGCCTGCAGCAGAGGGAAGGCTTTAGAGCTCGCTGCCAGTATGAAGAAGGGGCCTTTTGTTATCGGAACAGACGGCAGCCAGGAGGGTGGAGACAAATGTTATCCCATCGTCGTTCGGACTGTCCGTGATGGCATGATCAAGACGGAGCTTTTGTGTAATCCAGTCTGCAGCGAGTCGTCAACAGGGAGAACATTTTCGCCATACTCGACAAAGAGCTTAGTTCTCTGGACATCCCATGGAAGAACTGCTTAGCATTAGTGTGTGACAACGCATACGTGATGACAGGGGCCCACAAAGGTGTGATCTCGTATGTGCGCGAGAAACATTCAGATGTTTTCTTGGCTGGATGTGTTTGTCATCTATCAGTTTGGCACTCAAGAGAGGCATGAAGGCCAGCGGAAAATTTGACATGGATGACATCATGAGGCAGCTATCATGGTACATGTCCAAGAGCAGTGGGAAGGCAGCAGCGTTTTCAGGACTGTCAAAAAGTGCAGTGTTCCCCAGCATCAAGTCATTTCACACGTTCCCACCAGGTGGCTGTCCTTGGCGCCGCTCTGTCCAGAGTCCTTGAGCAGTGGGAGGCCCTGAAGATGTTCTTCAAGCAGGAATGCTCCATGAAGACGTCAGACAGATCATCTGATGAAGCATCGTCCATCAAGAAAAGCTGAAGGAATTCTTCTGCGTCGGACAGCGAAGCTGTATGTGCATTTCTATGCAGCAGTCATTGAGATCTTTGACAAAGCCAACAACAGCTCCAGACGGATCATGCCAGGATCATCTCATCAAAAGGGATCTGGAACGTCTGTTCAAGAAGCTGCTGCTTTCATTCGTGAAACCATGTGCTTTGAATCAGGGGGCTCTGATGGAGGTGGACTTCAAATCTACGTTACAACATCAAAGGTGATGATGATCTCTTCATTGGCTACCAGACCCGACAACATCTGAAGGAGGGCATTCAAAGCAAGGAGAAGGAGATCTTTTTCAAGAATGTGAAGGCCTTCTTCCAAGCGGACTTGTACATACATGGTGGAGAAGATGAACCCACAGATCAGCCACTGTGGAGACATGCAGAGGTTGCAGATATCAGGCTGAGGAACCAAGCAAAGTCTGCATCCCTGGATTACTTCATTCATCGCTTTCCTTGCTGCTACAAGATGGTGCTACCCAAGATAATCTCCTCTGTGAATACTTGAGTACCAGTCTGAGGATTCTGTGCCACCTGATGTGATGGATCAAGAATGTGCTGAGCTCCAGTGGCAGATGATGGCCAAAATAACAGATCACAATGGAAGTCTCAAGTTCAAGAACCTGGCAGCAGTCATGCAAGGAATACTCCTGATTCCTGTCTCCAACTGCGCATGGTGAACGCATCTTCTCTATGGTGAGGAAGAACAAGACTGATTTCAGGGGACCATGACTTCTGACACTTTAAGTGCCCTCATGGTCCTCAAATCTGGTGAACGTGTGCCGTGCCATCAGGACTGCCTTATCTGAGGAAACTGTTGCAGACCTGCAAGTCTGCAACAAAGAAGTCCCTGTAGACAGCTTTTTCTTGTAATTATGTGTACATACTGGTGAGCTCAACTTCATTCACTTCTACTTGTTTTTCTATAAATGATGAATGAAATTTGATTTTTTTTATGAATTTCTTGCGCGCGCCAGATTTTCCTGTCAAAATGCATTTCTTCCTGTCAAATTTTCAAAATCTTAAGGTCAAGTCATCAGGGGGGTTGGCAGCTCTGTACTGTTGGATACTAACACTAAATGATGACGATAATACTGTTGGATACTAATACTAAATGATGACGTAATACTGTTGGATACTAATACTAAATGATGACGATAATACTATTGGATACTAATATTAAATGATGACGATTATATGTTGGATACTAATACTAAATGATGACGATAATACTATTGGATACTAATACTAATGATGACGATAATACTATTGGATACTAATTCTAAATGATGGTGATAATACTGTTGGATACTGATACTAATGATGATGATAATAATATATGACACTTGTTTTGTGGTTGCTTGTGATATGATGACATGCTCATGCTCACTCATTCACACATACTTGCAATAGGCATACACATAATATAGAAACATTCATAGCCCTATGTATACATACACTAACAGCATTCAATCACGCAAGCATTAATGCACATAACTTATTACACAAAAGATGTGTATTTATGCCTGTCAAGAATGTATTGAGAGAATGTTGAGAGTCAGAGAATGGTAATTTGTTCCATATAACTGAGTGTTGGATAGAGAAAGAGAAAGATCTTTCTCCAATATTGGTGTGGCATCTGATTAAGCTGATTGTATATTATTTAACTTCCTTTTATGCTGCTTTACATTCGATTCCAATGACAGAGAAAGAGAAAGATCTCTCTCCAATATTGGTGTGATATCTGATGCAGCTGATTGTAGTGTAAACATCCTTTTATGCAGTTTTTCAGCCTGTATTTATACGCGTTTCCAATGACAGATGTCGAGGCGCCATAACTCGCTGTATCAAGTCGACGTTGGGGTGTGCATTTCAAGGACCGCGCAGTGCTCTACAGTCTCATCTGTGGGAATGTGCCTTTCGAGACAAAGCTTCGGGTGAGTGGTCATCTGCCGCTGGTCTTACAGGTGTTTCTATAGTCACTGTCAGGGTATGAGGGGAGGTCATGGGACTGCCAGCAACCCGTGCCACACGTCCTTCACATGGACACATTGCAATGACACAGGCACACACATCTACAGGACAGGGCACTGCCAGCAAACCTTGCCACACGTCCTTCACATGGACACATTGCAATGACACAGGCGCACACATCTACCGGACAGGGCACTGCCAGCAACCCTTGCCACACGTCCTTCACATGGACACATTGCAATGACACAGGCACACACATCTACAGGACAGGGCACTGCCAGCAAACCTTGCCACGCATCCTTCACATGGACACATTGCAATGACACAGGCACACACATCTACAGGACAGGGCACTGCCAGCAAACCTTGCCACACGTCCTTCACATGGACACATTGCAATGACACAGGCACACACATCTACAGAGAAGAAAAAACAAAACAAAGTCTTAAACCTAAAATAAGACAAAAAGACTAACTTAGCTGATATTCTTCTATCAGTTGATGGAAACCCTCGTTTTCAAAGTTCCCATTCAGCTCCTGTTACCTACCATCCACCCCTTTCCCATCACCTGTCAACCTGCCACCCCTCACGCCCACCCCCACCTCTCCCTTTGTATTCTTTTTGCTTCCTTTGCTGTCGCTGGAAATGTCATGCATGAGATGTCCTCTTTCTCAGACTGGAGGCTTTGTGGCCCTGTGAGCACAAAGCTCCTATGTCAGATAATCCTCCTTTTCCGGCCCACACCTTTGTCAGAAAGGAAACAGGGTTGGGGCTGGTCACAGTGGTGGGTGGGAGTTTAGGTGGTGCCAAGTTCAGGGTGTCTGTGTATTGCCCGCTGCACAATGGGCACATGCCGCAGTCCTGTACCTGTACTGTGTATTGCCCACTGTACATGGGCACATGCCACAGTCCTCTACCTGTACTGTGTATTGCCCACTGTACAATGGGCACGTGCCGCAGTCCTCTACCTGTACTGTGTATTGCCCACTGCACAATGGGCACATGCCGCAGTCCTCTACCTGTACTGTGTATTGCCCACTGCACAATGGGCACGTGCCGCAGTCCTCTACCTGTACTGTGTATTGCCCACTGCACAATGGGCACGTCCCGCAGTCCTCTACCTGTACTGTGTATTGCCCACTGCACAATGGGCACGTGCCGCAGTCCTCTACCTGTACTGTGCCTTTCTTTCTCCTTTCACCTTTCAAGGGCTTTGAAAAGGTCATGGACAGGTTAATCTCTCACTGGCTGATGTTACATTGGGCTGACAAGATTTGTGTTGATATTTCACTGACAATTCATGGGGCTGGCAAGATATGTGTTAATATTTCACTGACATTTCATGGGGCTGGCAAAATTTGTGTTAATATTTCACTGGCTGACATTTCATTGGGCTGGCAAGATTTGTGCTTATATTGTGTTAATATTTCACTGACATTTCATGGGGCTGGCAAGATTTGTGCTTATATTGTGTTAATATTTCACTGACATTTCATGGGGCTGGCAAGATTTTGTTAATATTTCACTGACATTTCTTTGGGCTGGCAAGATTTGTGTTAATATTTCACTGACATTTCTTTGGGCTGGCAAGATTTGTGTTAATATTTCACTGACATTTCATTGGGCTGGCAAGATTTGTGTTAATATTTCACTGACATTTCATTGGGCCGGCAAGATTTGTGTTAATATTTCACTGACATTTTATTGGGCTGGCAAAATTTGTGTTAATATTTCACTGACATTTCATTGGGCTGGCAAAATTTGTGTTAATATTTCTCTTCCCATCTCCTTCATCCCCTGGTGCCTAAATTTTTATTCTGGAAAATTAAGCAGCTTTATACATCTCTGAAACTGCTTTTTCTCTGATTCATATGCAGCCGCCACACCAGGGAACTCCTGTTTGCAGGTCATACAAGTGCACCTATACGCTTGGGAATAATTATTTTGTACACCATTTGACCAGAAACACGTTAAGTATTCCACATTAACATAAATAAACCTGATGAAAATGCTCATAGTGTATTCACAGTTCAGGTTTTTGTTTGCTTTTTCTTTGCTTTTTGTTTTTAATTTTGTTACAAGATGAGATCAAGAGTGATTGAATATATCGCTGACTTAAAAAAAATTGTAATGCTCTTGTGTGTAAACAATTGTAATCATGCTTTGATGTAAATCTGATGATGGGTCGCGCTCAGATTTCAGTGAAGAAACAGCTAGGAGCAAGGTATCTTTTTTCCAGAATGTACCAGCTTTTGGGGAAAGGCTGGAGGCAGTGATGAGAAATGTACAAACAATAGTGAGAGTTGGCATCCCTAGTGTCAGCAGTCTGCTGGAGGATGTCGGTATGATAACACTGCAGGTTCACACAGTCCAGTGATGGTTAAACTTTGTGAACCAGTGCTGTAGGGAAGGGCAACAATGGTGAAGAGCATGCTTAGATTGTTCAAGTTTAGGGGAGGTTAGTGGGCCTGTTTTCACCTCATCTCATGTGTTTCAGGTTTAGGGGAGTTTAGTGCGCCTGTTTTCACCTCATCTCATGTGTTTCAGGTTTAGGGGAGGTTAGTGGGCCTGTTTTCACCTCATCTGATGTTTTTCAGGTTTAGGGGAGGTTAGTGGGCCTGTTGTCACCTCATCTGATGTTTTTCAGGTTTAGGGGAGGTTAGTGTGCCTGTTATCACCTCATCTGATGTTTTTACAGGTTTAGGGGAGGTAGTGGCCTGTTTTCACTCATTCATTTTTTCAGGGCTTAGGGGGGTTAGTGCGCCTGTTATCACTCATCTATGTTTATTTTCAGGTTTTAGCCGTGTGTTACTGGCCATGTTTTCACGCTTGGAGGTTTTGGCCTTAGGGCAGTTATGCGCCTGTTATTCCAGGTTTCATCTCGATGTTTTTTCAGGTTTAGGGGAGTTTATGCACTGTTTTCACCTCATTGAGTTTTTCAGGTTAGGGGCGTTAGTGCCCTTGTTTACTCATCTCATGTTTTTTGCAGGTTTAGGGAGTTTTATGCACCATTATTTTTCACTATTGATGGTTTTTCAGTGTTAGGGTAGTTAGTCCTGTTTTCTACCTCTCATGGTTGTTTCAGGTTGGGGCGTTATCGCCTGTTTTTCAGTCTTGATGGTTTTTCAGTTTAGGGAGGCTTATGCCTGTTTTCTAGTTTAGGCAGTGTTGTGCACTGTTTGGGGTTACTCTCCGTGTTTTTCACCTCATTGGATGGTTTTTGGTCTAGGGGAGTCTATGCCTGTTTTCTCATTCATGTTTTCAGGCTTAGGGTGTTAGTGCGCCTGTTTTCACCTCATCTCATGTTTTTTCAGGTTTAGGGGAGTTTAGTGCGCCTGTTTTCACCTCATCTTGTTTTTTCAGGCTTAGGGGAGGTTAGTGCGCCTGTTTCACCTCATCTCAGTGTTTTTTCAGGTTTAGGGAGGTTAGTGCGCCTGTTATCACCTCATCTCATGTTTTCAGGTTTAGGGGATGGTTAGTTGCCCTGTTTTTTTACCTCATAGGTTTTAGGTTTAGGGGAGGTTATGCCGTTTTCATTTCTCTCAGTTGGTGAGGTTAGGGCTGTTAGTGCCGTTTCACTCATCTGATGTTTTTCAGGTTTAGGGGAGTTTAGTGCGCCTGTTTTCACTCTCATCTTGTTTTGGTTAGAGGTTAGGGCGTTATAGCCCTGTTTTTCACTCACTGGATGTTTTTCAGGTTTAGGGTTTATGCGCCTTTTCACTCATTCATTGGTTTTAGGGTTTAGTGGAGGTTAGTGGCCCTGTTTTACCTCATCTGAGGTTTTAGGGGTTTGGGGGTTTGCCTCTTTTTCACTATCTCAGGTTGTGAGTTAGGGGGTTGTGCCCTTGTTTTATCCTCAGTTAGTTTTCAGGTTTAGTGGGTTTAGTGCCCTGTTTTTCACTCATCTAGTTTTTTCAGGTTTGGTGGTGTTATGCCTGTTTCACCGTCATTGATGTTTTTAGGGTTTAGGGGTTTAGTCGCCTGTTTCATTTCCTTCATGTTTTTGCAGGTTTAGGGGTTTAGTGCGCCTGTTTTTCACCTCATTGAGTTTTCAGGGTTAGGGGGTTAGCCTGTATCACCTCATCTGATTTTTTTCAGGTTTAGGGGAGGTTAGTGGCGCCTGTTATCACCTCATCTCATGTTTTTCAGGTTTAGGGGAGGTTAGTGCGCCGCTTTTTACTCATCATTTTTTCAGTTTAGGTGAGGTTAGTGGGCCGGTTTCATCTTCTGTGTTTCAGTTTGGATGTTATTGGCCTGTTTCACCTCATCGGAGTTTTTCAGGTTTAGGGATTATGCGCCTGTTTTCACTCATCCAGTTTTTCAGGTTTGGGAGGTTAGTGGCCTGTTTTCACCTCATCTGATGTTTTTTCAGGTTTAGGGGAGTTTAGTGCGCCTGTTTTCACCTCATCTCATGTTTTTTCAGGTTTAGGGGAGGTTAGTGGGCCTGTTTTCACCTCATCTGATGTTTTTCAGGTTTAGGGGAGGTTAGTGGGCCTGTTTTCCTCATCTCATGTGTTTAGTTTAGGGTTTAGTGGGCTGTTTCACCTCATGGCTTTCAGGTTTAGGGATTTAGTGGCTGTTTTCACCTCATTCATGTGTTTTTCAGTTTAGGGCGTTATGCCTGTTTCACCTCATTGATGTTTTTCAGGTTTAGGGGAGGTTAGTGCGCCTGTTATCACCTCATCTGATGTTTTTCAGGTTTAGGGGAGGTTAGTGGGCCTGTTTCACCTCTTTTTCTGATAGGGTTTCTTCCAGTTTTCGGTTAGGGGAGGTTAGTGGGCCTGTTTTCACCTCATCTGATGTTTTTCAGGTTTAGGGGAGGTTAGTGCGCCTGTTATCACCTCATTCATGTTTTTTCAGGTTTAGGGGAGTTTAGTGCGCCTGTTTTCACTCATCTGATGTTTTTTCAGGTTTAGGGGAGGTTAGTGCGCTGTTTTCACCTCATCTGTATGGTTTCTATTGTTGTTTATAGGGGAGCGTTTAGTGGGCCTGTTTTCACCTCATCTGATGTGTTTCAGGAAAGAACCCAGTGACGGAGGGAGAGGTGTCAACGATAGAAATTCAGCGAGGGGAGGACGACCAGCTCAACATCAGCATTGTGGGCGGGGCTGATACTCCATTGGTCAGTGCACCATACGCTCTTGTTTCCCTCAGGATACTGAGGGATCTTGGTTTGGGCGTTGGGATGGGATGTGTCTCAGACATGAATAGTGTGCAGGGTGTAGTACAGGTAGAACTCGCCACCTTTCAGGCTATAACAGTGTGTGTGTCTGTGCGCACATGTGTCTGTCTGTCTCTGCCTCTCTGTCTGTGGATGTGTGATGATTGACAGTCTGGCTCATTTTCACATGGTTCTGAATGTTTTCACATGGTTTTTGTTTCCAAATGTTTGACCAAAAAGAAGTCGCAATGCTCTCCAAACTCATGGGTGAAACTTTTCCGTCTATGGACGGAAATCCGTCAAAATGACTTTCAGTCTTGACGGAACTTCCGTCAATTTAAAAAAAACAAAAACAAAAAAACAAAAAAAAAAAACGATTTATCGGTTCCGATTTTGTGTTCGATCCAAGTTTTCCATCTCATACCGGAAGTAGCTGTTTCTGTGTTTCCGGCATCTTCACAGGCTAACATTGGTGCGTCTGACTGACAACGAAAGTTTGCACGGTGCTCCAGAAATTAAGTAGTCATGGCTTTTTTGAAAGAAGGAGATCCAGTAGCATGCGTCGAGGGCCAAATTAAAAACAAATGGAGATGACAATGGCTAAACGAAACTGATGACGACGGCAATGAATATCGCAAGTGGTGCAAGAAAATAAATGTGGCCGGCACGTGTTTCTGTATCGTTTGTTCAAAACGATCAGTTACGGAGCAAACGGAAAAAAGAAACTTCGAAGCCATGCTGATCACCCAGAGCATAAGAAAAACATGAAGGCGAGTTAACATTTTTGTATTCTTTGCTAAAGTAATTATAATCAAATTTAAAAAGTTGATTGGGGGTGGGGGGGGGGGGGGGGGGGGGGAGGGGGGAGGGATTGGGGGGGCTAATTATACTTATAGTTGATATTTTTGGTGGGGTGGGAGTAATTTAATGTATATCAGGGGTGGAAAATGTTCCAATTTTTTATTGTTTGGATTTTTTTTAAAGAGTAAATTTCCTTTTTTTTTATATTACTTTCAGGTGGTGGGTGGGGGGGGGGGGGGGGGGGTGATGGGATTCTTAGAATTTTATTATTGTGAGTGGGGGTTTTGTTGTTGTCAGTTTTCATTTTGTTTGTTTATTTATTTATTATTTTTAGTCCCTTTCCTTAAAAAAAATCATGTTTGTTATGATACTTTTTTTAGGAAAAGAAAAGGTGGAAAAACAGAAATGACCTGAATCCTCCTACACTTTACTTTTTTTTTTTTTTTTATTTCACCAATTCCCACCTCGGAATATTTATCACAAGCAGCCAAAAAAAAATGTAGCTACTGTCTCCTCCACGTCTAGCCTATTTCCAGCTGCAGCCCCACCTGTCAACATTTCTACATCTGTATGTCCATCTGTGCCCCGTCATGTTCAGTCTGCTTCTTCAGCTGCTCCATTATCTCCAGACCTGGCTCCAGTAGAAAACGAAAAGCTGGTGCTGCAGACATCAGGCAGTTTTTCAAGCGCCCACTACTGGACTGAAAGACTTTTTTTTTTTCTTCATCTTTCCTTTCTTTTTCTTTTTTTTTTTTTTTTTTTTTTTTTTAGTTTTCTTTACCACTCATTGTTTGACAGGGCAAGAGAATTTCATTAATATATGACTGCTTAATCAAAATCAACAGGAATCATAATGACTCGTCCTTGCTTTTGTTTGACACCATGGAAAATGATAGAAATGTGGATGACAGCTTTGCACTTTATTGATGGACAATTCTGAAAATGATTGAAAGGATGAATTATACTTCATGTATGGTGGCTTTTTGACAGTGAGGACAAGAGGAACTGACAAGATAAGAAGGCCACCTTTGTTCATCCATTTTCTATATGTGGTGTGGTTGCTAGGAAAGACAAAATGTGCTGACAACATGTCAACTTTGATTTCTCCTTATTTAAGATGGTGTGATTCTTTGGACTTAAAAGACAAATGGTGCCGGCAAGAACTTTGGTTCCTCATTGTGCATCTCAAATGTGTGAGCATGTATATTCTTTTTACACACAGTCTTGATTCAAATAGTAAAGTGACCATTTTAAACAATTTGTGGGGGAAATTTTGTTGATTTTTGGAATGTTTTGATCAGTTCAGATTGGGTGAGAAAAATTTCCCTTTTTGAGTTTTTATATTCTAGTATATTTCTACACTTTTAGACTTTAACTTTCCTGAGCTTGTACAATAAGCCATGAATATTATTTTTATTCATTTAAATGAATTAATGGAACATAAAGTCTAACAGTAACTCACAAAAGCATGTTACAGTTAAGCTTTTTACTGCAGAAATCATGTTACAATTAAGCTTTTTGTGGTGCAGGAGAGCCAACGAAATTGGCCTAAAAAAATTTTAAAAATCAATTTCGCCCGGGGGGCTTCGCCCCCTGGACCCCCAACGGGGCGCTGCCCCTGTACCCGCCGGGGCCTAGGCGGCCCCTGGACCCGGCCTAATTTCAGTCAAATCAAGTTTTGTAGGTTTTACCCATGCAAACTTGATGAAATGAATGTCTGCTGTCAGAACAAACACACACACAACACATACACACACACATGCACACAACACACACACACACACACACACACACACACACACACACACACACACATATATTTAATCACATATTTACGTAGATATGCATGTTTCACATGCATACATACGCACCAAGTTACTGATGAATAGAAGCACATGTACATCCAGATAATTCTGTTGGCTTCAATCAACAACAAATAAGTTGTGAAAAGAATTTTTTTTTAAATCAACATGTATAGTCAACACATAAAACATAGGAACTTTATGGAAACTGAACTAAAAGAGTGAGCTGGTTTTATGTTTCAATGCATGAAAGGTCTGTACTAAAACAGAATTGGTTTTTGTCAGAATGTATAAAGAGACTGATTGAAAAGACAAAATCTGATGTCATGAAAAGTATGATAGTCTTGAATTAATGTCAGTGTGTCTCTGTGCATTTCTTCTGCTGTTGTTTGTTTTTTGTGCGTACGTCAGTCAGAGAACATGGACAAGTCTGGAACTCCTCTGGTTAGGGAAGCTTGCTCTTGTTGAGTGTACCTCACGTCTGCGTTGATTGTGTGTGGATGAGTGCTTCTTGCAGGATGAGCTTAGAGTTCTCTGCATGCTGTTGTTTCATCATGGGAGTTGAAGTTACTTTCCTTGTCTGTTACTGTTAAACAAAGGGTTAGACCTCTGTGGTATTGGTGCCTGAAGAATTGTTTCATTGATTTTTATGATGTTTTTTTTTTTAACTCCTTATAGCTGATTGTGCGTATGTATGTTGTCAGATATGTACAGTGATACAAGAGATCTTTCCCGATGGAGCCGTGTCCAAGGACGGACGTTTGAAGCCAGGGGACCAGATTCTGGAGGTGAGCTACAGCTGACAGATAAAGTCTGAAAATCCGCTCACATACCTGCAGGCTGTATGTAGTCCCGGCCGTGTGCTGGAGGTGAGCTACAGCTGACAGGTAAAGTCTGAAAATCCCTCTCACATACCTGCAGGCTGTATGTAGTCCCGGCCGTGTGCTGGAGGTGAGCTACAGCTGACAGGTAAAGTCTGAAAATCCCTCTCACATACCTGCAGGCTGTATGTAGTCCCGGCCGTGTGCTGGAGGTGAGCTACAGCTGACAGGTAAAGTCTGAAAATCCCTCTCACATACCTGCAGGCTGTATGTAGTCCCGGCCGTGTGCTGGAGGTGAGCTACAGCTGACAGATAGAGTCTGAAAATCCCTCTCACATACCTGCAGGCTGCGTGTAGTCCCGGCCGTGTGCGGAGGTGAGCTACAGCTGACAGATACAGTCTGAAAATCCCTCTCACATACCTGCAGGCTGCGTGTAGTCCCGGCCATGTTACAGCTGACAGATACAGTCTGAAAATCCCTCTCACATACCTGCAGGCTGTAGTAGTCCCGGCCATGTTACAGCTGACAGATACAGTCTGAAAATCCCTCTCACATACCTGCAGGCTGCATGTAGTCCCGGCCATGTTACAGCTGACAGATACAGTCTGAAAATCCCTCTCACATACCTGCAGGCTGACGTAGTCCCGGCCATGTTACAGCTGACAGATACAGTCTGAAAATCCCTCTCACATACCTGCAGGCTGCATGTAGTCCCGGCCATGTTACAGCTGACAGATACAGTCTGAAAATCCCTCTCACATACTTGCAGGCTGTACGTAGTCCCGGCCATGTTACAGCTGACAGATACAGTCTGAAAATCCCTCTCACATACCTGCAGGCTGTACGTAGTCCCGGCCATGTTACAGCTTACAGATAAAGTCTGAAAATCCCTCTCACATACCTGCAGGCTGTACGTAGTCCCGGCCATGTTACAGCTTACAGATAAAGTCTGAAAATCCCTCTCACATACCTGCAGGCTGTACATAGTCCTGGCCATGTGCTGGAATGATTTGCATTAATTAACCAGCTTCTGCTTTTCTTGGTGAAGTAAGAAAGATGTGCTGCAGATGTCTGCAGGTGTGGTATTCATTCCTTTATTCATTAAACCGTAATCATGCTGCATGCTGTAATTAGGGTTTGTTAAAGAGTGCACATATATTTATCGCCAAGCATTGAAGGTGCCATATGAGTTGTATCATCATACAAGGGTAAAAAAAAGCTTCAGTCTTGTTAAAATCCTAAAAGTGTGCATGAGGAGGAAAATGATTTTACTCAGATTTTCTGAGCAAAGCTACTGCCTTAAGTGACTAGCATCATTTTAAGTTGAAGAAATACAAGGTGTTTTTCAGGCGAGGAATGGGGTTGGGGGAAGGAGGCATATATATTTACGTTTAACACCAGTTTGTTGTCAGGAAATGTCTACTCTTTCTGCAGTTGTCGTCTTTTTTAAACTGAAACTACTTTCTTACTCTTGTATGAGGATACAGCTCACACGGCACCATCACTGTTTGATGACATATGTAGTAGAAGGGAACTCGTGGAGAGCGTGGCAGCCGAGAGTCCTCAGAAGATAAGCCCCCTTCAATATATATATATGAAAAAAGAAAAAGAAACACCCGAAGGTGCTGGGGAGGACCCAGAGAAGCACTGTCTTCACCTGCCTTTAGAGCAGTCCTGTACCACCCTTGGAGGCCTGGGCTGTGTTGACGATGGGTACAGGCACGCGCAGGACACTCAATTAAGATATCAAGGGACATAACTGCTCCTGAACAGAGGTAAATCAGACTACAGGATGCAGCTCATAACAGCCTTAAAGTAGCATCCCCATGGGTGTACCAGCCCATATTTCATGACTGCAGAGCCCACCGGCGAAAAAAACACCACCCTCCAGCTGCGAGCACACCCCACAGACCCAACCACCCTGCCCACGGACAGATGAAGACAGTGCCACTCCAGACACAGCCAAGCTTTCGCCATACGGTCTTATGTGCCCTCAAAAGAGAATCCAAAGTTGTAGTCTTTCCCACTGTCAACAGGACTTTCCCTGTGGTCAGTGGGTCTTTCCTCACCGTCACTGGACCTTTCTCCAGGGTCAGCCTAGTTAAGGCAAAGAAGAAAAAGAAACACCCGAAGGTGCTGGGGAGGACCCAGAGAAGCACTGTCTTCACCTGCCTTTAGAGCAGTCCTGTACCACCCTTGGAGGCCTGCGCTGTGTTGACGATGGGTACAGGCACGCGCAGGACACTCCATTAAGATATCAAGGGACATAACTGCTCCTGAACAGAGGTAAATCAGACTACAGGATATACACACACACCCCACACACACACACTCTCTCTCTCTCTGATGACAGCACAGCATGGTCACCCGTTCAATGAACAAAGGAATGAATACCACAACTGCAGACAGCTGCAGCACATCTGCATACTTGCTGCCAGGCAACTGCCTGCCTGCCTGGGCAAAATGTGTTGTGAGGGAAAAAAAAAAAAACTGAAAAAGAAATGCTAATAGCACAAACAGTCCACAATATTCATGACAGGCGCTGTAGCAGTTGTGTAGATGGTTTTGAGATGGCAGCTGTGCATGTTGGTAGATTTCCAAAAGAGAAAAAACAGAAACTGCCTTTTTTTTCCCACTCCTGTTGAACAGTGAAACCAACATTTTTGTGATAGCTTATCCCAGGACATTTATACTCCGCTGGATCAGATGGAAAGAAACAAATGTACATACTAGGAATTTTGCCCTGAAGCTGCATGGTAGTGTCAACAGTGCAGAGAGTCAAGGTTATGAAGGAAAAAAGCTAGGAGACTGGACCATTGGCACTTGGGGACTCCAGGTTTGTTGTCATGGCCTGCCCCTCTTTGTCTCCACCTGCCCCTCTTTGTCTTCACCTGCCCCTCTTTGTCCTCACCTGCCCCATTTTTTCACTGGATTGTGTGTCCACCAGTTAGGTGTTGGTGTGGGGAGGTTTCAGGTGTTGGTGTGTGGGGAGGTTTTAGGTGTTGGTGTGTGGGGAGGTTTCAGGTGTTGGTGTGTGGGGAGGTTTTAGGTGTTGGTGTGTGGGGAGGTTTCAGGTGTTGGTGTGTGGGGAGGTTTTAGGTGTTGGTGTGAGGGGAGGTTTCAGGTGTTGGTGTGGGGGAGGTTTCAGGTGTTGGTGTGTGGGGAGGTTTTAGGTGTTGGTGTGTGGGGAAGTTTCAGGTGTTGGTGTATGGGGAGGTTTTAGGTGTTGGTGTGGGGAGGTTTCAGGTGTTGGTGTGTGGGGAGGTTTTCAGGTGTTGGTGTGCGGGGAGGTTTTAGGTGTTGGTGTGAGGGGAGGTTTCAGGTGTTGGTGTGTGGGGAGGTTTCAGGTGTGGTGTGTGGGAGGTTTTAGGTGTTGGTGTGTGGGGAGGTTTTAGGTGTTGGTGTGAGGGGAGGTTTAGGTGTTGGTGTGTGGGGAGGTTTTAGGTGTTGGTGTGTGGGGAGGTTTTAGGTGTTGGTGTGAGGGGAGGTTTTAGGTGTTGGTGTGTGGGGAGGTTTCAGGTTTGGTGTTAGGGGAGGTTTTAGGTGTTGGTGTGTGGGAGGTTTCAGGTGTTGGTGTGTGGGGAGGTTTCAGGTGTTGGTGTGTGGGGAGGTTTCAGGTGTTGGTGTGAGGGGAGATTTTAGGTGTTGGTGTGTGGGGAGGTTTCAGGTGTTGGTGTGTGGGGAGGTTTTAGGTGTTGGTGTGAGGGGAGGTTTTAGGTGTTGGTGTGTGGGGAGGTTTTAGGTGTTGGTGTTGGCAGGTTTGTTTTGTTTTTTACAAGCTGCTATATTTTTGGTGAATGTGTGTGAGTGAGGTACTATTTGTAGTTTATGTGCGAGTTTTTTTTATGTTGTTGAATAATGTGGCTGACCAGGAAGTCTTTTCCACAGTGTTTTTTTTTCTTTTCTTTTTTCCTACCTGTTTTTTTTACCCTCAGAGACTTTGTACACACAGTATTTAATTCATTGTACACATAAGCAACAGACATACAGGTGCCTGTTGGTTTGCCTGAAGCCTGAATTCGGTCTGTTCATGAAGATTCAGGCAGGCTATGTACCTTAACTTAAGAAAGCACACCATTCACAATCATATAAGATTATCCCATGTCTGTTCAGTAACCACCAGCCCTGAAAAATCCTCAGGCAAAGTTGCCTCCATGTGCTGATGACACTCACAGCCTCTGCGATGCTTTACTGTTCAGGTGAATGGGGACGATCTGACCCAGGCCTCTCATTACCACACCCACCAGGCCCTCACCAGCTGTTTACCTGTCTGCCGGCTCACCGTCTACAGGGAGAGGGCGGAGGACAGTCGCCCCATAGAGAAAGAAGGTAAGTCGGAGGACAGTCGCCCCATAGAGAAAGAAGGTAAGTTGGAGGACAGTCGCCCCATAGAGAAAGAAGGTAAGTGAGGACCAGGGCCAGGGAGAGCTGGTAGGGGTCTTCTTTAGGCACAGACCGTGTACGTTGGAATGAACACCGCTAGTGGGAAGGCAGAACAAAAGAAGCAAAAGAATTTGATACGTCTGCCTGGGTACTTGGTGCGATACTGACCCAGCATGTAGTTGTCTTTGTGTTTGCCAGCACGCTCAGCGTCAGGATGCCAAAGTTGTTTTACAAATTCCAACTGTCAAGTTAAGCAGCACCCATGTTTACAGTGATTGTAGAACTCACAATGATGGTTGAAGCCACTAGGGTCATTTGGGCTGTCATGTTCCATATAAAATGTCCTGTCCTTTGTAAATACGAATAAAGCAGCATCCATTGACTTGACCTCCGACCCACAGTACAGCGGCATCCATTGACTTGACCTCCAACCTACTGGTTGATTTAGGTGCCACAATACAGCAGCATCCAGTGACTTGACCTCCGACCCACTGGTTGATTTAGGTGGTTGATTCAACACCTTACTTGCGCTGAACTCTGAAGTGATCAAAGTTAAGTGAATTTTCGTTGTCCTATTTGTTTGTGTCTTGCCTGAAGAGACTTCAGAGGTCAAAATGCGTCGTATTTTGTTTTGTGACTCGTTTGTCCATGTTTCTCTGGGCGGTTTGCTAACATTTATTAAAGATTTGTTACAAAAGATGTGGTTTGTCTGTTGACAGAAATCCTGAAAATCACGCTGATGAAACACAAAAGATGTGGTTTGTCTGTTGACAGAAATCCTGAAAATCACGCTGATGAAGCACAAAAGATGTGGTTTGTCTGTTGACAGAAATCCTGAAAATCACGCTGATGAAACACAAAAGGTGTGGTTTGTCTGTTGACAGAAATCCTTAACAGAAATCCTGAAAATCACACTGATGAAACACAAAAGATGTGGTTTGTCTGTTTACAGAAATCCTGAAAATCACGCTGATGAAACACAAAAGATGTGGTTTGTCTGTTGACAGAAATCCTGAAAATCACACTGATGAAACAAAAGATGTGGTTTGTCTGTTGACAGAAATCCTGAAAATCACGCTGATGAAATACAAAAGATGTGGTTTGTCTGTTGACAGAAATCCTGAAAATCACACTGATGAAACACAAAAGATGTGGTTTGTCTGTTGACAGAAATCCTGAAAATCACGCTGATGAAACACAAAAGCAGGCAGCTCGGGATCAAGCTGGTTGGGAAAAGGTAAGTCAGATGTTAGTAATTGGAATTCAGCAAAGGTGCTCTTGGCCAGGTGTCATCACAGAATTTGAAAGAGAGTCACCTGAACTTAGCTGACAGGTGTCAGAAATGTCCAAGAGTGTTCTTGTCCAGCAGGAAAAAAAAATGAATTGAAGTCTTATTAGAAGAAAAGTGAAGTAGGCTACTGTCAGGGATGCTCAGATTCCTTGATTAAGAGAGAAATGATTAGTTCTGAATGTTTTGCACAATACAGAGCTTGCAAACAATCTGAAATTCACTGTTAATGTTGTTGGTATCTAATAATGAGAAAGTTACATGTCCAAGAATAGTACTGGTAGTTTATGAGCATGAAACTCATTGGTAACCAGGTGTGTCTGTGAGAGTGATGGAATAATTGTGTTTTGTTTCCAGAGCTTCTTTTTGTGAGTGGTCTGATCACCTCGAGTTAATCGTTAACATTTCCTCTTTCTTACCATGAAAATGTTCATCTTGGTTTAAACTGGTTTGTGTGCAGAAATGGACCAGGTGTCTACATACTCACACTGGTCAGTGTCTTTTTTTTTTTTTTCCTTGTTCAATTGGTTTGATTTGATTTTAAAATGCTCATCAAAGAAAAAAAGGTAGAAATCTGTTTGCTTGCCAGTTAAAACGAAATTTAGTTTACTGCACTTTCTTTGCTTATAAATGTTATGTGAAATGAAAAAATAATAAAGTTTATAAAAACCTTTTGGTGGTAGTCAAATCCATTAGTGAGAAAACTGACGTTTCAAGCCATAGGCCCGTTGTCAAAGTGAAAAGAAGAGGACAGTGTAGACAGGAAAGCCTATGTGAGAATTGGGTGAGAACATTTCATTTAATGATTAAGTTGGACCAGAGTAAAGTCACTGATCACTGTTCAGGTGTATTGAGCTCACACAGATACACACTGCAGTTCACACAAAGACCAACAACACACACACGCCCCCCCCCCCCCCCCCCCCCCCCTTTTTTACCCACCACAACCCCCACAAAACCACATACACACACACACCACCACCACCCTGCACCACACACACACACAAAAGGAGGGGAATAAATGGAAATATTCACTATTTAGCCTACTGAAAGAAAAAGAAACAGAGGCTAAAGAAGGACAGGACAGAGAGATTAAGGCAGAAGGGCCCTGGCTCAGCTAGACGTCAGTGACTGATGTTCATCCCAGCTGGCTGTGTGGTGCCCAAGCGGCTGATGACAAGGTTCTCCATGTGCTTTCTGTACACACGGTCTCTGGGGTTCTGCCACACTGCTGCTATCTTCGCATGACTGTAGCTGTAATATGGACCAACAAAATGTTGGCCGACTGGGTTGTTGTAGCCCAGCTTCATCGACCTCAGGTGCTCTGAAAAGCGGTCGGCCAATGAGCGGTAGGTCTCCCCAATATACAGCTTGGAGCAGAGGGTGCAGGTCAAGACGTACACTAAGTCCCTAGACTGGCAGTTTAAACTGGACCTCACAGTGAATGTGCCAGTGGGTCCCACGACTGTAGCTGAAGTGTCTATGAATGGGCACGTCTTGCATTTTTTGTCCCCACAAGGTCTGCACCCTGGTGAGGTTGACTGGGTGGCCTGCGGTCTAAGCTTGGACCTCACAAGCATGTCACGCAGGTTCTTGTCCCTCTAAAAAGCAATCAGCGGTGGCTTGGAAAAGATTTGTTTGAGGTCTGGGTCTTGTTGGAGGAGACTAAAGTTTTCACTTAGGATTCTGCAGACTGGTAGGTTGTGAGGATGGTATGGGATGACTACCACAGCGCGATCCTCATCCTCTCCCGTTGCTTTTGGTCTCAGGGCTTCTGTGCGGCTGGTAGAGCATGCACGCTCAAGTGCTGTCTGCACAATATCCTCTGGGTACTGGCGGGCTATGAAGAAGGTGGACATCCTCTGAGCCTCATTCTCAAAGTCCTGTTATGTGTTTATTTCCAAAGTGATACAAACTCCTTGATATTATGGCTATATCTGTGAAGTGTGTTCCTAATGGAGTGCAGATTTAGGTCAATCTTTTCAGCTGGAGCTTTGTAACAAGTGCAAAATTCTCCATACCAGAAATCTTGATGATGGTCTTTGCATGAATCTAAATAGTTCCCACAGCATCTTTATTATCTTTTTTTTCTAGGCAAACCTAGGATCATCTGCGTATGTGTTTAGTCAAAGGTCTTGGGTCATTAACCAAAAGTTCAAGCAATTGGCAAGAAAGATAGTCTGTGATGGGTTAATGAGAATCAAAGAAACAGATGAGCATTGTTCATAAACCGAGCATTTGCCCATTAAGAATGGCGGAGAGGAAGTGGAAGTAATGCTACCCTAATCTGTTCACCTGTTGTTTGATAATTTCTGGGGGACAGGAATGTGGCAGCAGAGTGCAGTCAAATTTTGTGTTGCTTTTATCGTTCTGAAGAGAAGTTGTGGATACTTACCTGTAGTGCATCAATGACACATGTGTAACCAAGGATACAGTGTTGGAGAAACAAACAAAATAGGGAATCATTCTACCAGTCAGTATGTTACAAAAGGAAACATGACAAGTCTGTAATGCTGTTAGCGAGTACTACCACAACTTGAAATAGATTTTCTATCAGCTTGTATTTGAAGCCTCATTCGCATACTTATGTGACTGGGATGGGTAGAATGGAAAAGAAGTATGTATTGGAGTGACTGTGCTGTGGACGCTGTGGGGTAGAGGAAATACATGATTTCAGAGATCTGCCCTGCACTACTGCGCCAGTTAAACAGTGAAGTCAGTGTGTCCTGTCTCTGCAGCTAGATGTGTGTTGTGCACAGATTCCGGGGTCTTTGGCAGCATGTGACGGGCGGCTGAAGCCAGACGACAGGGTGTTGGAGATCAACAACACAGATCTCATGTATGGCTCTCAGGAACAGGCTGCTCACATCATCCAGGTGGGTGGCTGACTGTCTGTCTCAGGACCGTTCACATGCACTCATATATTCATGCATCCACAACACACACACACACACACACACACACCCCCCCCCCCTATAGTCCCACTTACAACACACACACTTGCGTACGCGCGCCACACACACACACACACATGCATGCACATCTGACTTTATATGTTTTTCTTCAGCAAAATGAAGAGAAACAAAACACACAAAAAAGCAGCAAAAGATCACTGTCCTGACACACGCCATTTAAATCAGTTACTACTGTCAGTTGCTGGTGATCACCTATCTCAGCACTTATTTGCTAGTGATGATGTTTCCATGGTGGGTGTAGTGCATTTTTGGATATGTATCGTTTTCTTTCTTTACATCAGTTTTGAGGTTGTTTGAAGACAAAGGACGGATCTTTAAATATCATCAGTTCTGAAGTTGTTTGAAAACAAGTACAGATCTTGAAAAGTCTTGGAAAAGTCTTTGAAATATTTGTGGAAAAAAATTGTATGAAACCTGTCACATGTCACTGACCCTCACTCCGTCTGTTGGCATCACCTTAGCACGGCACACTCCTAGAGCCAGAGATGTTGGCATCACCTTAGCACCGCACACTCCTAGAGCCAGAGATGTTGGCATCACCTTAGCACTGCACACTCCTAGAGCCAGAGATGTTGGCATCACCTTAGCACGGCACACTCCTAGAGCCAGAGATGTTGGCATCACCTTAGCACGGCACACTCCTAGAGCCAGAGATGCTTTCTGATTTCAGACGTCTCCAGACAGAGTGCAGTTTGTGGTGTCTCGCACAAGCCGGCCTCAGACGCCAGACCTGATTCGCTCTACCTCAGTGGAACTGGCGCGGCATGGGGCGCTGCCCCTGGACTGTGATCCCCCCATCTGCCCTCTGCTCAACGTCTGCAAGGAGCGCCTCGTCTCCCTCAATAAGGTAACACTCTGAATTCCTTTGTGCTCCTTGGTTGATTGGTCCATCCCTTGTCTTGGGATCACATGGTGTATTCCTCGTGGCAAGCAAAATGCCATGTGATCAAGTGTGTTTGGTAGGGTAAGAGGATTCATTGTCATGTCTTTTGTGTAGTAGGGTAAGAGGATTCCTTGGGATGTCTTTTGTGTGTAGTAGGGTAAGAGGATTCCTTGGGATGTCTTTTGTGTGTAGTAGGGTAAGAGAATTCCTTGTGATGTCTTTTGTGTGTAGTAGGGTAAGAGAATTCCTTGTGATGTCTTTTGTGTGTAGTAGGGTAAGAGAATTCCTTGTGATGTCTTTTGTGTATAGTAGGGTAAGAGGATTCCTTGGGATGTCTTTTGTGTGTAGTAGGGTAAGAGGATTCCTTGGGATGTCTTTTGTGTGTAGTAGGGTAAGAGGATTCCTTGGGATGTCTTTTGTGTGTAGTAGGGTAAGAGGATTCCTTGGGATGTCTTTTGTGTGTAGTAGGGTAAGAGGATTCCTTGTCATGTCTTGTGTGCCCTTTGGACATTTAGGCAGCCAGGGCCTTGTCGCCATGAGATTTGGTTCCTTTTGAGAGGAGAAGGAATGAAATGCTGGGAGTGTACCGTGGCTGAAGGAATTCCCACCTTGCTCTGTGATGCATAACAAACCCACCTTGCTCTGTGATGCATACAAACCCACCTTGCTCTGTGATGCATAACAAACCCACCTTGCTCTGTGATGCATAACAAACCCACCTTGCTCTGTGATGCATAATAAACCCACCTTGCTCTGTAATGCATAATAAACCCACCTTGCTCTGTAATGCATAACAAATGGTGTAATGTAGGCTATGGATACACAGTACGAGTTGAGAATGGACAAAGCTGCAGGCCAAGATTAGGTTCATGGTTTACAGGCATTAAGCATGGGTAAATTTTCCAGCATTGGTTGGTTGCTCGCTTGGCTTTGGCAAAAGTTTTGAACTGATTCAAAAATTCATTCACAGTTTTCTGTGGTTACTGACTTGTGCTCACCAAAGACCATATCTTTCACGAAGTGAGATAATTATTAGGATCAAAACCTCTGCTGAATATTGAAGCATTATGTCAGATCATGATGGCACACACACACACACACACACCACTGCAGACAAAATCAGTCAAAAGATTTCTGAAACTGTGCTCAGACTATCTGAAAAATGACAGGAAATCTAGAAGTTCTCTTACTTCCATAGCCAGATGTACACATGGCAGAGCAGTTTGAAACCAGTTTTATCAGGAAAAATGAAAAGCATGATAACAACTCAGGCATATGCAAAAATGTGTTTTGTGATGCCATAATGCTGCTTTGGTGGAGGACACAAAGAATTGTGTTATAAGGCTTTCTGTAGTAAAGAAACATTTTGCACCATTTACAACAACAACAAAAGGAAGGAAGGAGTGCGGTGTAGAGAGAGCCGAGAAAAATTGTGACAGAATGAAAGTCAACAAGGATAAGTGAGGGGTTGTGAGGATTTAGGTTGTTAAAGAAAAAAATGTGTGCCCACATGTGCATGCACACGCGCACACACACACACACACACACACACACACACACACACACACACATACGAAAATCATGTAAATAAATGAAATTGTTTTATAACTGTATGTACACAGCACTGTTCACAAACACACACACACACATACAAAAATCATGTAAATGGATGAAATTGTTTTAGAACTGGTATGTACACAGCACTGTTCTGATTTATCGTGTAACATGTAGTTTTCAGACAAAATAGTAGGGAAGTGTGAGTGTGTTGACATTATTTATCATGTAACATGTAGTCTTCAGACAAAATAGTAGGGAAGTGTGAGTGTGCTGACATTATTTATCGTGTAACATGTCTTCAGACAAAATAAGTGTGAGTGTGTTGACAGTATTTAGCACTGTGTGCAGGATGCCTCAGAAAGTCTGGGTATCAGTATTGCTGGGGGCATGATGAGTCAGCGAGGTGATACCCCTGTCTATGTCACCAACATCAACCCTGGGGGCTGTATAGGCAGGTGTCGACAGGTCAAGGTAAGCAGTGGTCAACAGTTTGTAGAGCTCATTTCATTGTGTGATTTCTTCAGATATGTACAGGATTGGCCCACTTGCATATGTCATGCACTATGCAGTAGACTGGAATAAGCATTCAAAACATGTCTGCCATATTTTTTTTCTTTGGTTTTGATTCATTGGAATGAAATGGAAGTGTAGAGAAGAACAAATGCTAGTGTTGTCTCCTGCAGTACGACAGACAGGAGGGCCATGAACCCTGGACAGTTTGATGCCTTCATGTCTTACCTGACTGTGGAAAATAGTAACGGTGATGGATGCAGTTCTGATGTAAGTATCTCTCACCATCTCAAAAACTGTACGACAATTTTTGGGTCCAGACATTCTGTCCTTTAGTAGTTGCTGTTGTTGTCGTACCCTGGCTGAAAGACTCCAGGGATCATCCAAACAGCCGAAGTACTTGAACACTATGGTACAAATGCATCAGCTGGGGATGAGAACATTACGTGTGTGGCCGTTTTTTATTATCCCGCCACATGGGCAGCCACACTCCGACTTCAGGGGATTTTGGAGACTGATAATGTTACGTTAGGAGCTTGTCACAAACTTAAGACCATCCCTGCATAAATATGCAGAGCATAACAACATTTTGATGTAACCTTGATGTTCTAGCCTATGTCAATTGGCCTGACACAGCCTTAAGCCAAGGCAGTGTTCTCAGTAAATTTCAAACAGTTTTAAACAGAGATAAAAGATGTAAAGTTTGAAAATAAAAAGTCCTACAAGAAAGTGAATTTCAGTTTTGTCATTGGATAAAAGGAATGTAAATAGAAGTATATGCCTCAGAAGTTGTCCTGACAGTGCATCCCCACCCCACACCCCCACCCCTCCTTCCCTGTGCCAGTTATTTGGAGCCTAGTTTGTAGATGAGGCAGGAGAAAAGAGTGACTGTTTGTTGGCTGCTCTGCCATGTTCCTTCCTGTCTGTATGGTCAGGGTTCTTCAGAAGGGACTCCTTGTGTTTGTGCTGTTTCAAGATCGGTTTTCTGCTTCCTGTGCCTGCTAATCACTCTCTCCACTGTTTGGTTATTATGATTTCGATTATTAGCACCCCAGCCATTTTTTTCCCCCTCATTTCACACCTTACACTGCCCATTTGTTGTGTTGAAAAGTAATTTCCAGAAATTAATGTATACCGAATTAGGTGATGAAAATCTGTAGAAACTGAGTAGTAATAAATGTAGTTAGGTGGTGGAGAAAAAATTAACTTCTGCAAATTTCATCTTCTTGGGAGAAGTGAGAGGTAACAACACATTTCGATCTTGCATGATCAAAGAACCAGCAGTGGGAAATAGATCCCACACAAGCATTTTATACCGAAAGTCTGCCTGGATTGACATGAACAAAGAACCAGCAGTGGGAAATAAATCCCACACAAGCATTTTATACCGAGAGTCTGCCTGGATTGACATGAACAAAGAACCAGCAGTGGGAAATAGATCCCACACAAGCATTTTATACTGAGAGTCTGCCTGGACTGGTACTCACTCAGCTTGTCAGTGGAAAGGCCAAAGACGTTCCAGTTTATTCAGCTCATGAGGTCATTTGTATGTGAGGATTCTTTTTTTTTTTTTTTTACATTTTATTCAGCTGGTTAGGTCATTTGTACATGAGGATTCCAATCCTTAAGTTCCTAGTCCTTGTTCTCAGTCCAGAATACTAATACAAAAGCGATTGAAGTTCCTAGTCCTTGTTCCCAGTCCAGAATACTAATACAAAAGCGATTGAAGTTCCTGGTCTTTGTTCCCAGTCCAGAATACTAATACAAAAGCGATTGAAGTTCCTAGTCCTTGTTCCCTGTCCAGAATACTAATACAAAAGCGATTAAAGTCCCTGGTCCTTGTTCCCTGTCCAGAATACTAATACAAAAGCGATTGAAGTTTCTGGTCCTTGTTCCGTGTCCAGAATACTAATACAAAAGCGATTGAAGTTTCTAGTCCTTGTTCCCAGTCCAGAATACTAATACAAAAGTGATTGAAGTTCCTAGTCCTTGTTCCCTGTCCAGAATACTAATACAAAAGCGATTGAAGTTCCTGGTCCTTGTTCCGTGTCCAGAATACTAATACAAAAGCGATTGAAGTTCCTAGTCCTTGTTCCATGTCCAGAATACTAATACAAAAGCGATTGAAGTTCCTAGTCCTTGTTACCTGTCCAGAATACTAATACAAAAGTGATTGAAGTTCCTAGTCCTTGTTCCCTGTCCAGAATACTAATTCAAAAGTGATTGAAGTTCCTAGTCCTTGTTCCCAGTCCAGAGCACTAATACAAAAGCGATTGAAGTTCCTAGTCCTTTTTTCCCTGTCCAAAGACAAATTCAAAAGCAATTGAAGTTCCTAGTCCTTGTTCCCTGTCCAGAATACTAATACAAAAGCGATTGAAGTTCCTAGTCCTTGTTCCCAGTCCAGAATACTAATTCAAAAGCGATTGAAGTTCCTAGTCCTTGTTCCCTGTCCAGAATACTAATTCAAAAAGCGATTGAAGTTCCTGGTCCTTGTTCCCAGTCCAGAATACTAATACAAAAGCGATTGAAGTTCCTGGTCCTTGTTCCCTGTCCAGAATACTAATACAAAAGCGATTGAAGTTCCTAGTCCTTGTTCCCAGTCCAGAATACTAATACAAAAGCGATGAAGTTCCTGGTCCTTGTTCCCAGTCCAGAATACTAATACAAAAGCGATTGAAGTTCCTGGTCCTTGTTCCCAGTCCAGAATACTAATACAAAAGCGATTGAAGTTCCTAGTCCTTGTTCCATGTCCAGAATACTAATACAAAAGCGATTGAAGTTCCTAGTCCTTGTTCCCTGTCCAGAATACTAATACAAAAGCGATTGAAGTTCCTAGTCCTTTTCCCAGTCCAGAATACTAATACAAAAGCGATTGAAGTTCCTAGTCCTTGTTCCCAGTCCAGAATACTAATACAAAAGCGATTGAAGTTCCTGGCCTTGTTCCCTTTCCAGAATACTAATACAAAAGTGATTGAAGTTCCTGGTCCTTGTTCCCAGTCCAGAATACTAATACAAAAGCGATTGAAGTTCCTAGTCCTTGTTCCCTGTCCAGAATACTAATTCAAAAGCGATTTGAAGTTCCTGGTCCTTGTTCCCTGTCCAGAATACTAATACAAAAGCGATTGAAGTTCCTAGTCCTTGTTCCCTGTCCAGAATACTAATACAAAAAGCGATTGAAGTTCCTAGTCCTTGTTCCCTGTCCAGAATACTAATACAAAAGCGATTGAAGTTCCTAGTCCTTGTTCCATGTCAAGAATACTAATACAAAAGCGATTGAAGTTCCTAGTCCTTGTTCCCTGTCCAGAATACTAATACAAAAGCGATTGAAGTTCCTAGTCCTTGTTCCATGTCCAGAATACTAATACAAAAGCGATTGAAGTTCCTAGTCCTTGTTCCATGTCCAGAATACTAATACAAAAGCGATTGAAGTTCCTGGTCCTTGTTCCCTGTCCAGAATACTAATACAAAAGCGATTGAAGTTCCTAGTCCTTGTTCCTTGTCCAGAATACTAATTCAAAAGCGATTGAAGTTCCTGGTCCTTGTTCCCTGTCCAGAATACTAATACAAAAGCGATTGAAGTCCTAGTCCTTGTTCCCTGTCCAGAATACTAATACAAAAGCGATTGAAGTTCCTAGTCCTTGTTCCCTGTCCAGAATACTAATACAAAAGCGATTGAAGTTCCTGGTCCTTGTTCCATGTCAAGAATACTAATACAAAAGCGATTGAAGTTCCTAGTCCTTGTTCCCTGTCCAGAATACTAATACAACAGAGGTGATTCTAGAGCGCGGAATTAGCGGAATAACGCTTAAAATAATCGAAAGACGCAAAACCGTAAGCCCAGCGCGGCCGCTGGCTCCGCACCCAAACAAGAAATGCCGCGCTCGCCAGTCGTGACTGCGCTAATTTTTTTTCACTCCCTTGCCTTTTTAATCTCGCGTCCGCTTGGCTTAGTAATCTACCGAACGAACCAAGCGAAGCTGTCATCGAGCTATCAGCGATGTCAAGGTCAGCCTTGTCCGCATGAGCAGCAGGAACTGAATGTAAACGCATGTCTGTATAGTCAACGCGATTGGTTGGAAGTTTGCTTTCACCCAATCACAGCTCGCGGTACGGCAGCCCTGCGTTTCTGCCTGAGGTTCCATCATGGCGAAACGAGGCACGTTGTTGGATTTTTCTTTTTACCCGAGGGGCGAAGAAATCGAAGAGAGGAGGAGAGGCAGATGATTCTTTGGATGTACAAAGCGAGTGTTCGACCGTCACTGAGCAGCCGCCTAGTTATCCTTCAACGAGTGCCAGTGCCGACAGTGGAGATGTAGATACGCGATCGCAATCAGACTGTCAGTCGGACCGGGTTAGTTCTGTTTCGTCATGCGAGCGGGAATCGGAGCCTGTGTCAAGTTTCTGTGATCATGATGGTGGTTCGGGATTTTCGTCATCAAAACCAGACAGTGTTGTGTCTGCAAGCGACATGCCTGAGACGAGTCAGGGACCGCTTCAGAGACGCCTGTGGACAGTAGTACAGCGAAGCCAGACACAGAGGTTGTCTGCATTAATCCTCTGAATGATTACTAATACTATGATTTAACAATTTATAACACTAGTAGTACCTGCCGTGAAAAATATAGAAATTATATAGTTAAAATTTAGGCCCCCCTGGGGGGCCCCCTTTTTTACACTGAGGGGCCCTTGGCCCCCTTTTTTGGAATCCTAGAATCACCTCTGATACAAAAGCGATTGAAGTTCCTAGTCCTTGTTCCATGTCCAGAATACTAATACAAAAGCGATTGAAGTTCCTGGTCCTTGTTCCCTGTCCAGAATACTAATACAAAAGCGATTGAAGTTCCTAGTCCTTGTTCCCTGTCCAGAATACTAATACAAAAGTGATTGAAGTTCCTGGTCCTTGTTCCATGTCCAGAATACTAATACAAAAGCGATTGAAGTTCCTGGTCCTTTTTCCCCAGTCCAGAATACTAATACAAAAGCGATTGAAGTTCCTAGTCCTTGTTCCCTGGCCAGAATACTAATACAAAAGCGATTGATGTTCCTAGTCCTTGTTCCCTGTCCAGAATACTAATACAAAAGCGATTGAAGTTCCTAGTCCTTGTTCCCTGTCCAGAATACTAATACAAAAGCGATTGAAGTTCCTGGTTCTTGTTCCCTGTCCAGAATACTAATACAAAAGCGATTGAAGTTCCTAGTCCTTGTTCCCTGTCCAGAATACTAATACAAAAGCGATTGAAGTTCCTGGTCCTTGTTCCCAGTCCAGAATACTAATGCAAAAGCGATTGAAGTTCCTAGTCCTTGTTACCTGTCCAGAATACTAATACAAAAGCGATTGATGTTCCTAGTCCTTGTTCCTGTCCAGAATACTAATACAAAAGCGATTGAAGTTCCTTGTCCTTGTTCCCTGTCCAGAATACTAATACAAAAGCGATTGAAGTTCCTAGTCCTTGTTACCTGTCCAGAATACTAATACAAAAGCGATTGATGTTCCTAGTCCTTGTTCCCTGTCCAGAATACTAATACAAAAGCGATTGAAGTTCCTGGTCCTTGTTCCGTGTCCAGAATACTAATACAAATGCGATTGAAGTTCCTTGTCCTTGTTCCCTGTCCAGAATACTAATACAAAAGCGATTGAAGTTCCTGGTCCATGTTCCCTGTCCAGAATACTAATACAAAAGCGATTGAAGTTCCTAGTCCTTGTTCCCTGTCCAGAATACTAACACAAAAGCGATTGAAGTTCCTAGTCCTTGTTCCCTGTCCAGAATACTAATACAAAAGCGATTGAAGTTCCTGGTCCTTGTTCCCATTCCAGAATACTAATGCAAAAGCGATTGAAGTTCCTAGTCCTTGTTCCCTGTCCAGAATACTAATACAAAAGCGATTGAAGTTACTAGTCCTTGTTCCATGTCAAGAATACTAATACAAAAGCGATTGAAGTTCCTAGTCCTTGTTCCCTGTCCAGATACTAATACAAAAGTGACTGAAGTTCCTAGTCCTTGTTCCATGTCCAGAATACTAATACAAAAGCGATTGAAGTTCCTGTCCTTGTTCCCTGTCCAGAATACTAATACAAAAGCGATTGAAGTTCCTAGTCCTTGTTCCCTGTCCAGAATACTAATACAAAAGTGATTGAAGTTCCTGGTCCTTGTTCCATGTCCAGAATACTAATACAAAAGCGATTGAAGTTCCTAGTCCTTGTTCCCAGTCCAGAATACTAATTCAAAAGCGATTGAAGTTCCTAGTCCTTGTTCCCTGTCCAGAATACTAATTCAAAAGCGATTGAAGTTCCTGGTCCTTGTTCCCTGTCCAGAATACTAATACAAAAGCGATTGAAGTTCCTGGTCCTTGTTCCCTTCCAGAGCTACTAATACAAAAGTGATTGAAGTTCCTAGTCCTTGTTCCCTGTCCAGAATACTAATACAAAAGCGATTGAAGTTCCTAGTCCTTGTTCCCTGTCCAGAATACTAATACAAAAGCGATTGAATTCCTAGTCCTTGTTCCCTGTCCAGAATACTAATACAAAAGCGATTGAAGTTCCTAGTCCTTGTCCCAGTCCAGAATACTAGTACAAAGTGATTTAAGTTCCTATCTTGTCCTGTCCAGAATACTAATACAAAAGCGATTGAAGTTCCTAGTCCTTGTTCCCTGTCCAGAATACTAATACAAAAGGATTGAAGTTCCTAGTCCTTGTTCCCTGTCCAGAATACTAATACAAAAGCGATTGAAGTTCCTGGTCCTTGTTCCCAGTCCAGAATACTAATACAAAAGCGATTGAAGTTCCTGGTCCTTGTTCCCAGTCCAGAATACTAATACAAAATGATTGAAGTTCCTGGTCCTTGTTCCCAGTCCAGAATACTAATGCAAAAGCGATTGAGTTCCTAGTCCTTGTTCCCTGGCCAGAATACTAATACAAAAGCGATTGAAGTTCCTAGTCCTTGTTCCCATGTCCAGAATACTAATACAAAAGCGATTGAAGTTCCTAGTCCTTGTTCCCTGTCCAGAATACTAATACAAAAGCGATTGAAGTTCCTGGTCCTTGTTCCCTGTCCAGAATACTAATACAAAAGCGATTGAAGTTCCTAGTCCTTGTTCCCTGTCCAGAATACTAATACAAAAGCGATTGAAGTTCCTGGTCCTTGTTCCCAGTCCAGAATACTAATGCAAAAGCGATTGAAGTTCCTAGTCCTTGTTACCTGTCCAGAATACTAATACAAAAGCGATTGATGTTCCTAGTCCTTGTTCCCTGTCCAGAATACTAATACAAAAGCGATTGAAGTCCTTGTCCTTGTTCCCTGTCCAGAATACTAATACAAAAGCGATTGAAGTTCCTAGTCCTTGTTACCTGTCCAGAATACTAATACAAAAGCGATTGATGTTCCTAGTCCTTGTTCCCTGTCCAGAATACTAATACAAAAGCGATTGAAGTTCCTGGTCCTTGTTCTGTGTCCAGAATACTAATACAAAAGCGATTGAAGTTCCTTGTCCTTGTTCCATGTCCAGAATACTAATACAAAAGCGATTGAAGTTCCTGGTCCTTGTTCCCTGTCCAGAATACTAATACAAAAGCGATTGAAGTTCCTGGTCCTTGTTCCCTGTCCAGAATACTAGTTCAAAAGCGATTGAAGTTCCTGGTCCTTGTTCCTGTCCAGAATACTAATACAAAAGCGATTGAAGTTCCTAGTCCTTGTTCCGTGTACAGAATACTAATACAAAAACGATTGATGTTCCTAGTCCTTGTTCCCTGTCCAGAATACTAATACAAAAGCGATTGAAGTTCCTAGTCCTTGTTCCCTGTCCAGAATACTAATACAAAAGCGATTGAAGTTCCTAGTCCTTGTTCCGTGTACAGAATACTAATTCAAAAGCGATTGATGTTCCTAGTCCTTGTTCCCTGTCCAGAATACTAATACAAAAGCGATTGAAGTTCCTGGTCCTTGTTCCCTGTCCAGAATACTAATACAAAAGCGATTGAAGTTCCTGGTCCTTGTTCCCAGTCCAGAATACTAATACAAAAGCGATTGAAGTTCCTAGTCCTTGTTCCCTGTCCAGAATACTAATACAAAAGCGATTGAAGTTCCTAGTCCTTGTTCCCTGTCCAGAATACTAATACAAAAGCGATTGAAGTTCCTAGTCCTTGTTCCCTGTCCAGAATACTAATACAAAAGCGATTGAAGTTCCTAGTCCTTGTTCCGTGTACAGAATACTAATACAAAAGCGATTGATGTTCCTAGTCCTTGTTCCCTGTCCAGAATACTAATACAAAAGCGATTGAAGTTCCTAGTCCTTGTTCCCTGTCCAGAATACTAATACAAAAGCGATTGAAGTTCCTAGTCCTTGTTCCGTGTCCAGAATACTAATACAAAAGCGATTGAAGTTCCTGGTCCTTGTTCCAGTCCAGAATACTAATACAAAAGCGATTGATGTTCCTAGTCCTTGTTCCCTGTCCAGACCACTAATACAAAAGCGATTGAAGTTCCTGGTCCTTGTTCCCTGTCCAGACCACTAATACAAAAGCGATTTAAGCTGAAGGTTCCTGCTCTGGATTTACCAGACGGAGGACATCAGGAGTTTGAGTGACATCTGTGTGTGTGTGGGTGTTCACAGAAGGGAGATCTGCTGCTGTCCATCAACAGCACCAACTTGCTGGGTCTGACTCATGCTGAGGCGGTGAGGCAGATTAAAATCCAGTCCAACGTGCGCAACCTGGCACTGAAGATTGTGGAGGGGGCGGAGACTCTGGACAGCAGTGGCAACTTCTCACCGTCCTGGATGTACTGGCTGCAGATGCCCAGGTCGGACACTGCTGTTATTGTGTGAACTTTTTTTTGAAAATGTATTTGTTTGTGTCATTTTGTCATTTCTGCTGAGAAAGTGTGTGATTTTGCCCTTGTTGTCCAGTCCAGCAGTTTTAGAAAAAGCAACTGAAACTAGCTACTGAACCAGCTTTCTTCAAAATATAGAATGTGGTGACGAACCCATTTGGTTTTGAATTAGAACATTTGAATGATTTGCCTCCGTGGTACAACAATAAGACAGAAAGCATGACGATCTGCTTTATTAACAGTTGTTATACATTGTGTGTTTATTAACAGTTTTATACATTGCGTGTTTATTAAAGGTTGTTATACATTACATGTTTATTAACAGTTGTTACACATTGCGCGTTTGTTGTCTGTCAGGGTGTGCCACACATTCAAAACCATCACCCTGCTACGCAGCCCCAGCGGCAGTCTAGGCTTCTCTATAGCAGGAGGGTGGGACTGTAGTCATGGCAACCTCCCCATCTTTGTCAAGTCCATTGTGCCAGACACGCCAGCAGCGAAGGATGGAAGGCTGAAGTGAGTAGTGGTTTGTTCGGGTCATTAGTTTGTATTGGCCTGTCCTGTCTCCGACATTGTGCATAGTTTAGGTCCTGTCCTAGTAACAAATGTCGATGATAACAGTAACAGGTGTTGATGGTTAAATGTCCTGTCTGTGACAATTGCGATAATTGTATGTCTGTCTGTGACAAAGAATAATGTTTGTATGTCCATGTCTGTGACAAAGAATAATGTTTGTATGTCTGTCTGTGACAAAAAATAATGTTTGTATGTCCGTGTCTGTCTGTAACAAAGAATAATGTTTGTACGTCCAAGTCTGTGACAAAGAATGTTTGTATGTCCATGTCTGTCTGTTACAAAGAATAATGTTTGTATGTCCCTGTCTGTTACAAAGAATGGTATTTGTATGTCCATGTTTGTCAGTGACAAAGAATAATGCATGGGCGAAACTTCTTCCGTCTGAGGACGGAATCCGTTTTATGAAATTATTTGAGACGGAATTTTCCATTTTTTTCGTAAATCTGAAGAAAAAATAGTTTTTCAAAACAGTCTCTAAAATTGCGCAAATTATGTATCGAGTGCGTCTTACCATAAAACGGAAGTGCCGAATCGGAAGTACTGTTTATTTTAGGGAACAATTAGATAAAGCACCATTTGCCGAAATCTAGATTTCGAGTTTGGAGTTCGTTGGAAACCATGAGAATGTCCTATCTTAAAGAAGGTGATTCAGTTGAGAAGATCGACGCTGGCATCACTAATAAGTGGCGATGGGCTTGGCTGAATGAAATAGATGATGAAAAGCGACAACATCGTGTTTGGTGTTTGAAAACGAACAAATCTGGTGTAGCGTTTTGCGGCGTGTGCAACTCGGACCTCAAATATGGATCCAGTGGAAAATCTCAGCCAGCAAAGCATGCCAGAAGTCCGGACCATATTAAAAGCATGAAGGTAAGAATTTCAGTAAAATCTTTTTCAGCAGCCCTCCATGCCTGCCCCCCCCCCCCCTCAGTGACACACACACGCATGCACACACACGCACACAACACACATAAAGATGAATGTAAAGCAGAGAGAGAGAGAGTGAAACATAATAGTATGAAAAAAATATTTAAAGAAAGAAAAAAAACATAAAAGAAAAATAAATATGAGGGTTAGTTTTCTGGAAAAAGGATGGGGAAACTACTAAAGGTTCTATTTCTTCCGTGTAATAAAATGGGTTAGTTTTGGAAGTACGGTGGAAACTCTCTATTAAGATCTTAGAAAATGCACAGATTTGTGATCTTGATACCCTTACTGCCCGTCTATGTCCAAGGCACCAACCAAGCTGGGTTTTGGGGGGTAAGGTTTTTTTTTTTTTTTTTTTTTTCAAATTTAAAATGATGAGATTTGTTCACATATAAGCAATAAATACGTGTTTCAAACAAGGCCTCGGTTCCGAATTTCCTTTCACCAGAGGCCACAAAAACTGTCTGAATTTTTCAAAAAATCAATTTCGGCCGGGGGCTTCGCCTCCCCTGGGCCCCCCCCCCACCAGGGGTTCTGCCCCTGGACCCCGCCAGTGGCCTAGGCAGCCCCTGGACCCCGACCTTTCAGTTTTTCAATTTGTATCCAGTTTCACCCATGATGATGTTTGTGTATCTGTTACAAGAGTAATGTTTGTATGTCTGTCTTTGACAAAGAGTAATGTTTGTATGTCCATGTCTGTCTGTTACAAAGAATAATGTTTGTATGTCCGTGTCTGTCTGTGACAGAGAATAATGTTTGTATGTCCATGTCTGTTACAAAGAATAATGTTTGTATGTCCATTTCTGTCTGTGACAAAGAATAATGTTTGTATGTCCATGTCTGTCTGTGACAGAGAATGTATGTCCATGTCTGTCTGACTAAGAATAATGTTTGTATGTCCATGTCTGTTACAAAGAATAATGTTTTTATGTCCATGTCTGTGACAAAGAATAATGTATGTCCGTGTCTGTGACGGAAAATAATGTTTGTATGTCCATGTCTGTCTGTGACAAAGAATAATGTTTGTATGTCCCTGTCTGTCTGTGACAAAGAATAATGTTTGTATATCCCTGTCTGGACAAAGAATAATGTTTGTATGTCCATGTCTGTGATAGAGAATAATGTTTGTATGTCCATGTCTGTCTGTGACAAAGAATAATGTTTGTTTGTCCATGTCTGTCTGGACAAAGAATGTTTGTATGTCCATGTCTGTGACAGAATAATGTTTGTATGTCCATGTCTGTCTGTGACAAAGAATCATGTTTGTATGTCTCTGTCTGTCTGGACAAAGAATAATGTTTGTATGTCCCTGTCTGTCTGTGACAGAGAATAATGTTTGTATGCCCATGTCTGTGACAGAGAATAATGTTTGTATGTCCATGTCTGTGCCAGAGAATAATGTTTGTGTGTCTGTGTCTGTCTGTGACAGAATAATGTTTGTATGTCCAGTCAGTGAAGTGTGGATAATTATATGTCCTGACAGTCACCAAATTGTAAGTTGTTAGACATGTCATCAATATGTTGATAGTTACATATCTTAATGTGTCATTAACAATGTTAATTATTTGTCATGTCTGTGACAGTGTGGATAATTCTATATCCTGTTAGTGACAGTGTTGATCGTTGTATGTCCTGTGTGTGATTGTGGATAGTTGTAGGTCTTTTCAGAGATGGGTGATGTTGTCATGTCCTGTGTGTGACTGTGGTAGTTGTGTCTTTTCAGAGATGGGTGATGTTGTCATGTCTTGTGTGTGACTGTGGTAGTTGTGTCTTTTCAGAGATGGATGATGATGTTATGTCCTGTGTGTGGCTGGATAGTCATATATCCTATCTGTGACAATATGGGTAATTGTGTGTTCTTTCAGTGACAAATGATGTTTGTGTGTCCTGCCAGTGACAGCGTTGTAAGTTATGTGTCCTGTAAGCGACACATGAAGATGTTTGTATGTCCTGTCGGTGACAGCATTGTGAGTTATGTGTCCTGTAAGCGACACATGAAGATGTTTGTATGTCCTGTCGTGACAGCATTGTGAGTTATGTGTCCTGTAAGCGACACATGAAGATGTTTGTATGGCCTGTCGGTGACAGCATTGTGAGTTATGTGTCCTGTAAGCGACACATGAAGATGTTTGTATGTCCTGTCGGTGACAGCATTGTGAGTTATGTGTCCTGTAAGCGACACATGAAGATGTTTGTATGTCCTGTCAGTGACAGCGTTGTAAGTTATGTGTCTTGTAAGCGACACATGAAGATGTTTGTATGTCCTGTCAGTGACAGCATTGTGAGTTATGTGTCCTGTAAGCGACACATGAAGATGTTTGTATGTCCTGTCGGTGACTGCGTTGTGAGTTATGTGTCCTGTAAGCGACACATGAAGATGTTTTGTGTGTCCTGTCGGTGACAGCATTGTGAGTTTATGTGTCCTGTAAGCGACACATGAAGATTTTGTATGTCCTGTCAGTGACAGCGTTGTAAGTTATGTGTCTTGTAAGCGACACATGAAGATGTTTGTATGTCCTGTCAGTGACAGCGTTGTGAGTTATGTGTCCTGGAAGCGACACATGAAGATGTTTTGTGTCCTGTCGGTGACAGCGTTGTGAGTTATGTGTCCTGTAAGCGACACATGAAGATGTTTGTATGTCCTGTCGGTGACAGCGTTGTGAGTTATGTGTCCTGTAAGCGACACATGAAGATGTTTTGTGTGTCCTGTCGGTGACAGCGTTGTGAGTTCTGTGTCCTGTAAGCGACACATGAAGATGTTTGTATGTCCTGTCGGTGACAGCATTGTGAGTTATGTGTCCTGTAAGCGACACATGAAGATGTTTGTATGTCCTGTCGGTGACAGCATTGTGAGTTATGTGTCCTGTAAGCGACACATGAAGATGTTTGTATGTCCTGTCGGTGACAGCGTTGTAAGTTATGTGTCCTGTAAGCGACACATGAAGATGTTTGTATGTCCTGTCGGTGACGGTGTGAATGGCAGTGACTCCAGACTCAGACTTGAATTGTCAGGGGTGTATAGACACAGCATGGTGTTATGAGAAATCACCATGAGGGGAGGACCATGGTTCATCAGGCCCATGTAGGGAGCCAGCCATTGCTGTCTGTTCACATTCATGCCATCATGACCATACAATAGAAAACTGTTGACTGTTTCAAATATCTTGGTACACACATTGACCATAAGCTGTCTTTTAGTCAACATACTGACAGTATCTTCAAAAAAGTAAATCAAAGGTTGTTTCTGTTGAGAAAATTATGTAGTTTTTTGTGTCAGTCAACATGTACTAGAAAAGGTATATTTAAGTTTAATACATAGTCTCATGTCATTCAACATTACTGTCTGGTTTGGAAATCTTTCAGAGAAAGAACGAGCAAAGCTCGCCAGAATTGTCAATCAGGCAAGTAAGGTTATAGGGAAAAAGCAATCTGCTCTCAGAGAAGTCTATACTGTTTCTGTAATCAGGAAATCTGTGAATATTACCTCTGATCCCTCACACCCACTCCACTGCCCCTTTGAAAAAAAACTTCCATCAGGAAGACGCTTCAGAATGCCCAGAGCACAGAAGAATGTTTTCAAGAAGTCCTTTATACCAAGTGCCGTTAGCATTTTAAACTCTAAAGCCTGTGATTGACTGCCATGACCCTTGTCTCTCAGACATGAACAGTTCAGTCTGCAATATTATGCTTTTACTGTGACTATGACTGTGTTTGGTTGTGGGTGTGGGTGTGTGTATGCTTGTGTGGTTTGTGTTTTAGTGTTTGGGCATTGGTGCGGGTGAGTTTGTGTTTTTATGTATTGTTTTTATAATCTATGTAATGTTTATGTCTTATGGATTTAATGTTTATTTCATGTGTGTAGTGCGTGTGTGTATATGTATGTGTGTGCGTGTATGTGTGCAGGTGTATGTGTGGGGGGTGGGGAGAGGGTGTGTGAGGGTTGATGTATATACAAATACATATACTAACACAGGCTTTCATGTAACGATTTATAATGTCTCTTTGTAAGGCTTATGTACTTTGCAAAATGATTGGAGCCGAAGAAAAATTTTCGATGGACAATAAAGTTGATTGAATTAAACTGAATTGAATTGAATACTGGGCCGTGTATCAGGTGTGGGGACATCATCATCAGCGTCAACGAGCACGGCCTGGAGAAGGTGACCCACATGATGGCGGTGGAGATCCTGAAACAGGTGGACGGCGCTGTCATGTTGACTGTCATTTCCTGGCCAGGCACTGTCGTATGACCCGGGCTGACAGCGACGCCACCGGCTGACTGTGTGAGCGGGCTGTGGCAGGCGTACTGTGCTTGTGTGGGTTCCCCTCAGACACTGACCACAGTGCACAAAGGCTGTGCAGGGCGCAGAGTTTTGTTATCTTTCCTTTGGTTTGTTACAAACACTAGGCAGCAGTGAGGTTGGTTTGGGGTTTTTTTTTCAGCATCATTTTCATGGGCTCCTGAAGCGTACTTAAAACATTCTTTTTCCTCTTTTTTAAAAAGGAAACCATATGCTTGGGATTAATTTGTAGTGCTGATAGTGCTTCCATATAAACTTTGTTAAGAAATAAGTAGTTTGGGGGGGGGGGGGGGGGGGGGGGTGTGACTGTAGAATTCTCAAGTGTCACAAATATTAAACTGGAGTGAGTTCAAAGAAAATAATGAGTCGGACAGATCGCACACAGTACTGCAGTTGTGTATGATCAAGACTCCTGGGGTCTTTTCAAAGTTAAAAATCTCTCTCTCTCGCGCTCTTTCTGTCTGTCTCTCTCCTTCTTCCAATTTCTGTATCTGCACACATATGCATACACGCACGCACGCACGCACACACACACACACAACACAACACACACAAACACACACAAAAGCCCTTCTATGCCAGTTTGACGCAAGGAGAGGGCCCTAGTAACTAATACAGCTGACACAGTTATGCGTTACAATGTCCCAAACTCACAATTTGATATTGCATGGAGCTATTACTATCACCAAAACATGGTTGGGTAGCAACTGTATCTCAGTATTTGCAACAAATGAAAAGAGAAAGGTGAAAACAAAATCCAGCCCTGGAGAGCGGCCTAACTGCTGTATGAACACTGTCAAGACAGGCAGTGAGGGCATGCACACTGCTGTGGACGTTGTCCTGGTTACCATGGTCCTGGTGGACATGGTATCTGCCCAACTGCTGGACCTCTCTTTCAGCATCTTGCAGGCAGCAGTAGTCCTCCCTCAGGTCATCCCAACCTTCAACACGTCGCTTCCTGGACCATGCCCGTTTCTGATCCCAGGAAACGTGTCAGCTGTCTTCCCCTCCCCCTCCCCCTCCCCCGTGCCCACCTTCCTCCCCACACTGGAAGTTACCAGTACTCATTGTCCTCGTGAAGACTTGAGAGAGGCAGTACACCAAGGTTCTGCGACAGTTTCTCAACCACGCTCATTGTATCATCATCTAGAATGTTGTGACTGACATTGGGCATTACCAGACACCCCTTCTGGATCTGAGAGAAGGACGGATTATGAACTTCTAGTCCTTTTATTGATTAAGGGGAACATGTATTTTTGCCAGGTGTGTCTGTGTGTGTATCCGTGCATATGCATTTGTTAGTTTGTGTCGACGGCATTTGTGTATGTGGAGTTGTGAAAGAAGTGGTTGTGATTGAAAAGTCACAGTAGAAAGAGCTGCGAACTGTGTTCTAAGGATAACCATAGTGTTATCACAGAACAAAAGACTGCTCTTTGCATTGTCGTGTATGTGTGTTGAGTATTGAATCATGTCACCTGCCATGGTTAGTGGCAGTTAACAGAATGAATGTCGGGTCAGTTGCTGTGAATCCAGGGAGATGCGGTTTGTTTGCACATTCCAGGCAGGGTACGTGCGTAGTGTATCTGTGACTATCATGGATTGGACAGTTATCATCCCACATATTCTGAGGTACCTCAACACTTAATGCCTTCCACTAGTTGTGTGTGGATGAATCAAACTCGGTGACAGTGTTTGCATTTGGATCCTTTTTTTTTTTTTTTTTTTTCTTTTTAAATGCTAATCTGATGTTGATTTGGAGGATGGTTTGCAGCTACTTCGAGAACAGTTTGCATTGAAAGAAGAAAACAGTTTGTTAAAAAAGTGCTTACGAAATGGTGATGTGTGTGAGCAAATTTTGGATAGAGTTACCTCAGCTTGTTTCAACTGCCTGGATCAAATGAAGCGTTCTTCATTTCTTGATTAATCGACTGAATAGCTAAATAGTTGGTTGCAAAATGTACGCAAGTATAACGGCGGAAATTAAGAGATGGTTCTCTTGTACAGCTTAAGACTACTTTTTCTTCGGAGAAAAAGACTGGATAGATAAAAATGATCATTTAAAAAAATTCCCTGATTAAAACAAAAAAAGCATCTTTGAAAACATTTTTTGAAAAACCCTATCTGTCAAAAAAACCCTATCTGTCAAAATTGTCTTGGTTGTGAATCCCTCAACCTCACCGTGATCTGTTGCCCAAGCTCGTTTCTTTTCCTAGACTGACAGATGGTAACATTGGACCATTCAGAAATGTGTCTGAAAGTGAATAGTGGACTACATGGCCCAAAGCTGATGTGGTAGATAGGAATGCTGTGTGTATAATGACAATCACTTTCGAGCCACCAACCGTGACACTGTCCAGTGTAATTCATGACCAGAAAGTTCAGTGTTTGTGACTGTGCTGATTACTTTGAAGTGTGTGCCAGAGCACATAGTTTCAGTCAAGTTGGATTGTTTTCCTCTTTCCAAAATGCCATCCTTTTCTGTGAAATTCGATGAATTATGTTAATACATCAGTCATGCGGGTGGAAAAATCCTTGACAAACGTTTCTGAACTGTTTTATACATATATAAAGGGTTGGATTAGGATGCATGTATACATTGCTGTAAGTCGGTAATTTTTCTTGCTTTAATTCTTTTGTTGTTGTTGGAATTCAACTGTTAGTGAAAGAAGTATTGCTTCTCTGTAGAACCAGTCAACAATTTGGGTCTAGTAAAAGAAGTATTGCTTCTCTGTAGAACCAGTCAACAATTGGTCACTGTGAAGGCAGTGTATAGAAAACAATGCAGTTATCAGGGTGATCTGGAGATACTGTCTTTTTTTTTTTCTCTAATCAAGAAGTATTAATACTGATGAAGGCAAATCATGATGATGATGATAAATCTGTGAATGCAGGCCCATTTTCCCCTCATAGTTTGAATCACCTTGAAAGGGTGTTAAGCATGTGCTTCTGTCCGATGTTTGCATTGGCTCATTGATGAAGATCTACACCAACACATCGTCAGAGAAGGACCACGGTGAGCACAGGTCTGGCCAGGTCTTTTCATGTGGACAGGTGTGTATGTCTCACGTCAAAGAGAGACAGGTGGCAAACCTGAACAACACTGCCAGCACCAAGCCCCAGACAGACAGATTTTGTGCCTCAAACAGACTGGAGCTTACCACTCTGGCATTGGGTGTAGGAGTATCATCTTGTTGGAACAGAGCTGCCAACCCTTCTGGTTTCGCCGGATTTTCTTCGGTCAAATTAATTTCTTCCGATCTTCTGGTCAATCGGTATTTCTTCCGGCGAAAAAAAATCTGAAATCTTCCGACCATCCATTTCCAAAAGTAAACGCTCAGCTTGCACAATAATAGTGCGAGTAGCTCAAGTCGCTCGCTTTGAGACAAAGCTAGCCGATGTACTGGCCTACTGAACGCTCAGTCTGACAGTCTCTCAGTCTCTAACACTTGTGTTCAACATGCGTCGTCTGCTACTGTAGCAGGCGACACAAGCTGGTGTGGCAGGAGTGTCTAGCCTATCGCGAGACTTGCGATTTTCACTGCTCTCTATCAGACTATGGCGGACAAAAGCGCTGTCGCAAAACGCAAAGGCACAATGATGAGGGGCCGGGGAAAAAGAAGACCTCGTACCATCAGAAATTCCTGCCGTACTACTCGAAGGAGTATCCAGCATCATCGCTTCTAAAGTTTCTACCAATCATGCACGCTGCGTTCCATGTAAAACGGGATTTCAAATTGCTATGGCGGGCTGGATAGTTAAGTCGCCATTGTTCCTCTGATCGCCATGTGGAGAGGAGCAAGGCGCTGAAGAAGAGGGTCAAGTTGAGTAATTTCTCTCTCCAGCATTTTCAGAGGGGAGTTCAAGCTGTCGACGATTCGGGCTGAGACATTGTTTTCTCACTTTCTGGTGGAGCACAACACGCTATCAGTGCTGTGACCATGCAGGGGCCCCTTTTCCGAGCCATGTTTCCGGACAGCAAAATTGCTAAGGAGTACAGCAGGTGGAAGGACGAAAACAACTCAGATAGTCAAAGCCTGCAGCAGAGGGAAGGCTTTAGGCTCGCTGCCAGTATGAAGAAGGGGCCTTTTGTTATGGGAACAGACGGCAGCCAGGAGGGGGGAGACAAATGTTATCCATCTTTCGTTCGGACTGTCCGTGTGGCATGATCAAGACGGAGCTTTTGTGTAATCCAGTCTGCAGCGAGTCGTCAACAGGGGAGAACATTTTCGCCATACTCGACAAAGAGCTTAGTTCTCTGGACACCCCATGGAAGAACGCTTAGCATTAGTGTGTGACAACGCATACGTGTTGACAGGGCCCACAAAGGTGTGATCTCGTTGTGCGCGAGAAACATTCAGTGTTTTCTTGGCTGGATGTGTTTGTCATCTAAATCAGTTTGGCACTCAGAGAGGCATGAAGGCCAGCGGAAAATTTGACATGGATGACATCATGAGGCAGCTATCATGGTACATGTCCAAGAGCAGTGGAAGGCAGCAGCGTTTTCAGGACTGTCAACAAAAGTGCAGTGTTCCCCAGCACAAGTCATTTCACACGTTCCCACCAGGGGCTGTCCCTTGGCGCGCTTCTGTCCGGTCCTTTGAGCAGTGGGAGGCCCTGAAGATGTCTTTCAGCAGGAAAAGCTCCATGAAGACGTCAGACAGATCATCTGATTGAAGCATCGTCCATCAAAGAAAGCTGAAGGAATTCTTCTGCCGACGGCAAACGAAGCTGTTGTGCATTTCTATGAGCTGTCATTGAGATCTTTGACAAAGCCAACAAACAGCTCCAGACGGATCAGCCAGGGTCCATCTCATCAAAAGGGATCTGGAACGTCTGTTCAAGAAACTGTGCTTTCATTCGTGAAACCATGTGCTTTGAATCAGGGGCTCTGATGGGGGGACTTCAAATCTAGTTTTCAACATCAAAGGTGATGATGATCTCTTTATTGGCTACCAGACCCCACAACATCTGAAGGAGGGCATTCAAAGCAAGGAGAAGGAATCTTTTTCAAGAATGTGAGGCCTTCTTCCAAGCGACTTGTACATACATGGTGGGAAGATGAAACCACAGATCAGCACTGTGGAGACATGCAGAGGTTTCAGATATCAGGCTGGGGGAACCAAGCAAAGTCTGCATCCCTGGATTACTTCATTCATCGCTTTCCTTGCCTGCTACAAGTGGTGCTACCCAAGATAATCTCCTTGTGAATACCTTGAGTACCAGTTGAGATTCTGTGCCACCTGATGTGATGGATCAAGAATGTGCTGAGCTCCAGTGGCAGATATGGCCAAAATAACAGATCACAATGAATCTCAAGTTCAAGAACCTGGCAGCAGTCATGCAAGGAATACTCCCCGTTCCTGTCTCCCAAATGCGCATGTGAACGCATCTTTTCTATGGTGAGGAAGAACAAGACGATTTCAGGGGGACCATGACTTTCCCGGGCACTTTAAGTGCCCTCATGGGCCTCAAATTGGTGAACGTGTGCCGTGCCATCAGACTGCCTTTTATCTAGAAACTGTTGCAGACCTGCAAGTCTGCAACAAAGAAGTCCCTGTAGACAGCTTTCTTCTTGTATATAGTGTACATACTGGTGAGCTCAACTTCATTCACTTCTACTTGTTTTTCTATAATGATGAATGAAATTTGATTTTTTTATAATTTCTTGCGCGCGCCAATTTTCCTGTCAAAAATGCATTTCTTCTGTCAAATTTTTTAAAATCTTAAGGTCAAGTCATCAGGGGGTTGGCAGCTCTGTTGGAAACATTTGATCAAACAGACTGGAACTTACCACTCTGGCATTGGATGTAGGAGTATCATCTTGTTGGAAACTTCTGATCAAACAGACTGGAACTTACCACTCTGGCATTGGGTGTAGGAGTAAACATCTTGTTGGAAACATTCTGATCAACAGACTGGAGCTTACCACTCTGGCATTGGATGTAGGAGTATCATCTTGTTGGAAACATTTTGATCAAACAGACTGGAACTTACCACTCTGGCATTGGATGTAGGAGTATCATCTTGTTGGAAACATTCTGATCACTCTGTTGTGTTTTCAGTAATGTGGAGACTGAATGTATCCCTGACAAAGGCAGTCTGTTGGAAAACGTACACCTGCCTTTTAAAACCCACATTCTTTACACTGATCCACCCTGGTTGGGTTCGTTAAAGATATTGTACAGATGATGTGCTGGCAGTTTGGTTTGGAATTAGGTCTGATTAAGTGTTGGCAGTCAAGAATGGAACACATGGTTGGACGAAGGTTTTATTTCATCAGTCATTTTGAGACGTTCGCGTCTCTGTGCATAAGCCTTCCTGATTAGAAACTTATATAAGCTATAGGATGCTTGTTCCTCATCTGATGGGTACATTTGTAATATTATGATTTCGAAAATGGTCCTTTTCAAACCAGAGGAAATTTCAGCAGGTTGTTCAGCTCCTCCTCTTAACCCTACCCCCACCCCCACCACCTTCACTCCTACTCCCTCCTCCGCCGCATCCCCCTCCCTTCATCCTCAACCCCCATGTGATGACGCTGTGCATTTTTAGAAGAGAACAGTGTCTTTGATTCCCAGATACTTAAGAGGAGTCTGGTGTCTTTCTTTTCTTTTCTTTTTTTTTGTTTGTTTGTTGTTGATTAACATGTAGGTCCTGGAAGTAAAGAAGAAAGTTTCTGACGCTATTGGGTTAGGAGCGCTTGTGGAAGTCTTGCCACGAGTGGTCTGTGGTGACACCACAGGGGCAAGCAAAACTGTTGTGATGTGGCTTGGAGTCACTGAGCGTGTGGACGTTACTGTGTGTGTATCCCCGGTCCTGGACCTGAGTGTGGAGCCCTCCCTGTACATTGGGAGCGGCCCTGGTCCCCCTTTCTTCTACAGTGGAATACCTCATCAACTTTGTTCCCTTCCCATTAGCACTCCCTGTACAGCAACTGTGGCCCCCTGTACTGTACAGAACTTGTATATAGAAATTCTTATACATACGTCTATATCTTCCTATATATATATACCTACATATATATATATATAAACATATATATATGTATACGTAAATATACATGTATATATTTTTAATGCCTGTACAGATGTTGAATGGGATTTGAATGTCATGGGCCACAGTCTTAGTTTCTACTCTTGGTTCATGTTTTCTGGGTCTTTATGGTAAATGTTTTCTTTTGGTATAAATCGGATATCATTTGTTTGTATGTGTGTGGTCTGCTAGCAAAGCTTGTTTTGTTGCCTGTGAGCAGACTTTGCTATTCTAGATTGAAACAAAAGTACTATTTATACTTAAAAAAAAGTGTTTGGTCCTCCTTAATCCAAGATCGACCCTGTAGCTTCTGAAATATATTTACAAGCCTTTGAAAGTTGGTCGTGGATGACTTTTCAAAGGAGTACAGAAGATTTTGCTTTAAAAATGTAAGAAAACTTGTCTAAAAGAAAGCAAAGATTCTGTGCCCTACCATAGACTTTGTTTTGGATCATTGAATCACCTTGGATCTAAGAAACCGTCTTATAAGCAAACCACTGTTGGAAACATGGTGTCCTTCCCCTGGACATGACTTGCCTTAGCTGCATAAGAAAGGCTCTGCTGTGTTAACATTTTCTGTCAGGATATCTTCACAGTAACCTTGGTTGTAAGAGAGTGTACCAGTGTTACCTTGCCATGCAACAAAAACGAAAACCCTTGCACTGTACGTAATCCAGACGAAATGAACAGACAAAACGACGAAGAACAATTAAACAGGGCGAAAGAACATTTGTTTGAGATCTCTTGTCGTGTGTGTTTTCTTATTGAACAGAAAAGTGTTTGCAAACTAGGGGACCATGCTCACAAGATCAAGCAAGAAAGCATCGTCTACATGCATACACACACGCATGCATGCACGCATGTACTCAAGAGAGATAATGCACATTAAGTACTCGTACCTCAGTGATAAGAATGTGCCACTCAGAAACCTGTTGTGTCTGAGGTGGGTGGGTTTGTAGTGATAAGAATGTGCCACTCAGAAACCTGTTGTGTCTGAGGTGGGTTTGTAGTGATAAGAATGTGCCACTCAGAAACCTGTTGTATCTGAGGTGGGTTGTAGTGATAAGAATGTGCCACTCAGAAACCTGTCGTATCTGAGGTGGGTTTGCAGTGATAAGAATGTGCCACTCAGAAACCTGTTGTGTCTGAGGTGGGCGGGTTTGTAGTGATAAGAATGTGCCACTCGGAAACCTGTCGTATCTGAGGTGGGTTTGCAGTGATAAGAATGTGCCACTCAGAGACCTGTTGTGTCTGAGGTGGGTGGGTTTGTAGTGATAAGAATGTGCCACTCAGAAACCTGTCGTATCTGAGATGGGTTTGCAGTGATGTAAGAAACCTCAGATATGAGAAAGCGACAAAAATCATCTCCTGTTGACTTTCCGCCAACTAAGGTCTTGTGACTGTATGTTTTCTGAGCAGATCTATGCAATGCAAACTGACTTGGTTGATTCATTTTTCAAAGTCACAGAGTACTGCGAAAACAACTACAAAGCATGAACAGCTCGGCTGTTCCACAGACTTCTTTGTTCTCAGAAGACAAGTGTTATAGCAAACAGGCTTTGAACATATAAAATACGTCTTTCTTCCTGTACAATTAAAAAGAATGTATTGATGTATGGCACTGATCTAATTGCTTTCTGCATAATCTGCAACATGTGAATAACTAATGTAGTACCATACTGATTGTCAATTCAGTGAGTAAATGCGATTCTCAAGTGGTCCCAAATTTGATTCCAAAAGAATTTGGCTATAATTGTATGCAAACCAAGTGGTTTTTCTTTTCTCTGATGAAGAAAGTGTTTGAAACTGCTCAAATTTTCAATACAAAAGCATTCCATTGAATTGTGTGAAGATTTAAGTTTATTGGTCGGTTTCACCACTGATACAGATGTAAATTAGACTTAAATCAGAGGAGATTAACATTCTTCAATCAGCCAAAAAGAAAAAGAAATCCCCTGATTTTGTTATGAATTTAATGATTAATGGAACTCTATTGCAAGACTGTCATGTGTGTGTGTGTGTGTTTGCTTGTTGCTTTTTTTTTTTTTTTTTTTTTTTTTTTTTTTCACTTTTTCTAAATTCTCACTTTGCATCCCCTTCCCTTGATTTGGATGTCATAAGAAATGTTTCACTCTCGTCTGTCATATCCCACCACCACCCAACTCCTCTTCCCTTCTGTTTCCCGTCCTTTCTACTTCTCCACCTCTTTATTTGTCTTTCTCTCACCCTCTCTCTATTCTGTATCTCGGTGTTGCTGACTCTGGTTCACTTCCATTTGGTTTAGTTCTGCCAGTCGGTGTGCAAGTCTAGAAACGGCAGCATGAAGTGAAGATGTGAGTTTGGGGGCATGTTTTATTCTGTCTCTAAGAGCGTGGTAAGCTTGACATGGAATGTGGATTTTGCTGCATTTTTTTTTTAATACGTAAATGGCTACTGGGGAAAATGGCATACAAAAATGAGACAGAGTGTGCTTATGTATACATGAATCAATAATTCAGTGAGACTGAGAGTGTGTTTATGTGTACATGAATGAATAATTCAATGAGACTGAGAGTGGGCTTATGTGTACGTGAATGAATAATTCAATGATAGTGAGAGTGTGCTTATGTGTACATCAATGAATAATTCGGTGTGTCCCAGCATTGGAGTAGTAAGTCAGGAAAATGAGTTACTTAAATGTCAAAATTTGATTTTTTTTTTTTTCTGCCTTTTTTTGATAATTTGCCCTTAATGGACAATAAAACATGGTGTTTGTTTTCAGCCGTGCTGCTTGTACACTTTGGTCTTTTATAAGATTGCTGCTTTTGATTTTGTCTTTTGATACCAGTTAGTGATGAAAAACATCATGTCAGCAGCATGCTTGGCACATGAAGGGTGACTGTCTCGCCAAGTGCTCGTCTTCCTTTAGGTCAGTCTGTGCTTTCTAGATTGCTGCTTCTGTTCTGTTTGTCCATTCCATCAGAGTGGAAGAGAGACCACACAACTGGCTGGTCCAGGCCATGTGGTTTGTAAACTGCATACAGGTGCTAGCTGATTATGTGGTGATGTTGTGAGGTGTCATTGGTCACTTTGGATCGTCATGTCAATTTTCATTGTCAATCAATCTGTCGGATTTCAACCCAGCAATTGACACTTGATTTCCTGTCTGATTATCCTGGAATCGGTGTAGACATGGTTTTGTTTATGTGTACACATGATGACATTCACACTTGATTTCCTGTCTAATTATCCTTGAATCAATGTAGACATGTTTTTGTTTATGTGTACACGTGATCACCTTTCACTTCCTTGTTTGATACCGACAGTATTGCCACAAGTTAAAGTTCAGACTTTTTTTTTTTAAAGCTTTTTCAGCATTTTGGACTTTTTTTCTTTTTTGTTTTTTAAACATCTACGCAGTAGACTGGCTCATATCATCGGGCCTTTTTTCTGACTTTGTGTGTTGTACGAGGTGGAATTCTTAGGCACACAAGACCACGCAAAACGCATCAGGTATAGGATGAGAAAGAGAATGGAAAAAAAACGCCTACTTAAGCTTATGGTCACAACTTTTCAGCACAGATTTGTGACAAAGTCTTCTCTTTTTATAAGACTTTGGTCAGATTTTGAAAAATGTTGACTGGGAGCTGCCAGAATATTGAAGCAGCTGGTTTGACAGGTATTAGATCTCCATGTATATGATTTGATTTTTATTTTGCAGGGTACAGTTTTGCTCTTTATTTGTCAAAAGTTTGAGTTGGAAACTATTTGTCAAATGAAAATGTGAAAGCTGTGTGGTCTGAAGAATGGTATGTTGCGACCCTGGAATGGATTGGTGTATTTTTGGATCATAATGGAGGCTTGATTTCAAGGTTATGACTGTCGGCTGTGTTGGGTCAGGGTTCTTCTTCCATTGTATTCCCTGAGGGTAGCGAAAATGGGATCAGTCGCCACCAGCCTTGTCATGTACATCTTTTTCTTTGTTTTTTTTTTTTTCTCCATCTCTGTGGTAATCTCCACCAGTTTTAAGACAGTGAGTATGAAATTTTTGTTGATTCAACACTTTTGAGAAAGTGGTTGATTTCTTATTTAGGAGTGGTGTGAATCCTTTGTACTGTGCAGGAGCTTTAAGCTGTTTCCCTTTATCTTTCAATCATTTTGCTGCTAGTTGTGCTAGAATTGTGTATTTCCCAGCACCACATTTTGTTACAGTAGCTCTCGTCGGGCGCGATTCACTTGCTACTTTCAGCTAAAATGGGTGGGTTTTTAAAAAAATGAATCAATGTTCTACCATTTTGAACTTGCGAGTTAAAAATTCAGATGAATTTCTGATGCTCTCAACACAGCCTAAGTAAGACGTTGCACCCAGTTTTCACTGTGGTCGAATTCTTTGTTTCGGTTTGTGTCAAACCTGTTGCTGGCTAGTCACTAAACATGCATGCGCTCCCATCACTTGCTACCCAGTCTCTCCAAAGTTAAGATGCTTATTTTGTAGGCAGGATGAGCTGCCAACACCTTGTTGTGAACCTACACTCTTTTCCCCCACCTTAAATGTGTCCATCATTTCTTCTTTGGCTGTGTGTGCCTGCTGGTGCGTGCACACCCAAGTATCTATCTGCAATGCTTGAGATGCTTGCATAGACTGCTGTACTCGTAAATAGTGCGTACTGTGTGACATGACAATGCTCAACGCCTTGCCTAGTCCACAGTATGTCCCCTTTTTTATTCCTTCTTTGTATTAGGTAGGTTGGAGATTTTTTGAATTGATTTTTGCTCCTTTTTTTTTTTGGGGGGGGGGGGGAATTAATATTGTTTGATTGTAGTCTTGTGTGTAGTGTGTAGATGGTTGGTGACGTGGTTAGCACTGTGCACGTGGTCTGACTATGGGCTGTCTGGTGACGTGGCTGGCACTGTGCACATGGTCTGACTGTGGGCTGTCTGGTGACGTGGCTGGCACTGTGCACATGGTCTGACTGTGGGCTGTCTGGTGACGTGGCTGGCACTGTGCACATGGTCTGACTGTGGGCTGTCTGGTGACGTGGCTGGCACTGTGCACATGGTCTGACTGTGGGCTGTCTTTACCAGTTGAGCGCTATAGATGTTGGCTGAATGTGGCGTGTTTGCTGTGTAGGGATAGTCTGCATGTTTTGGTTCTGTGGATGGCTTTGTTTTGAACATGATCGTAGCCCCCCTCTCCCCCCACCCCCACCCCAACATGGTCGTGACGGTTGGCTTGATTATGAACATTGTTTAAAAGAACATTGTTTAAAAATCAGCAATCGCCCATGTATGATGTGTGGGGTGTTTTCCTGTTGAGCTGCCATTTTCTGTCTGATTTTTTTTTTTTTTTAACACAGTGGTAAGAGAAGGGTTGTTAAGGTCTGTGCAGTGTGTTTTCTGCTTTCCCTCTGAGGCTAGCTGCATAAGCTCTAGATTTGATGCTGTTGATATCTACAGTGCTTAGGTGATAATATTTGCCTGATTTCTGATCATTACTGTACATATTCGAGATGTTTCAGAGAAGCAGATGTTAGTTAATCTGCACACACACACACACAACACACACACACACACACACACACACAAACACACACACACTCATAATTTTCTAGAACTGTTGAAGGCTGTTTTGCTGGATTTTAACACAGGTTAATTTAAGTGTGAACAGTTCTGTTACAGGTCCTTGTAAAATACCAGTAGGTCATGTCGAGTTCTTGTTTCCGCTTAGAGTGAACCCTGCGACCCTGCCCCCCTACCCCTCCCAGCCAACATAAACATGCACACACACACATACATACATACATACATGCACCACACACACACACACACACACACACTCATACATATACACATGCACACACGCATACATACATACATACATACATACACCACACACACACACGCTCACACACATGCGCATCACACATGCATACATACAACACACTCTCCCACTCATACATACATACACACATGTGCACATACATTCATACACCACACACACACACACAAATATATATATATATATAGATACGTACACACACACACACACATTCACACACTTTCACATTTACACAGAGTTTTTCACAGTTGCCTTTACAAACTTTCTCTTTCTCAAATCTATGGACAGAAAATGGCACCTTGTGAAAAGGCTCTGATTTCTCCCCCGGGTGAAGGCATTTCTCCCCCGGGTGAAGGCATTTCTCCCCCGGGTGAAGGCATTTCTCCCCCAGGTGAAGGCATTTCTCCCCTGGGTGAAGGCATTTCTCCAGGCATTTCTCCCCCGGGTGAAGGCATTTCTCCCTCGGGTGAAGGCATTTCTCCCCATGGTGGAGGCATTTCTCCCCCGGGTGAAGGCATTCGTTGGGTGCTGGCCCTGGAAACATTTCTTGCTGTTGTGCATCAGTATGTCTACCTGATACATCGACTTCATCATCATTGCCATTTTCTTCTTTTGGCCTAGAAATGCCCTTCCGGTTTCTCTAGTTGTATGCAACGGAGTTTTTGAACTACACCAATGTGTGTCTTGTAATGAAATGCATTCATTCATTCCATGCAAATGACGACTTTTTTTTTTTTTTGTAGTATTGTGTCTGTCATCCTGTGTATGAACCATCTGTCAGTTCTGCATATCATACGCACAACCTGTCATCAGTTGATGACGTGTTGCACGCCACTGCCGCCACTTTCCAAAGACCAAAGTTCAGAAGGCAGTGACTACTTTGGACTAGCGTGTATGTTGTTCAGAAAGTAGCTGGGAAAGAGTTGCTGTGTGTGTGGCATGCATGAAATGTTTGTGTGTATGTGTGTGTGTGTGTGTGTATGCAGTGTTTTCATTTCTTTTTTGTGTGTGTGTGTGTGTCCAGGGAGGAATGTTTGTATATGAAATTCTTACACTGTTTTTTTAAGGTAGTTTTTTTCATTTAGAGGAAACACGAGTGTGTTCAGGGTCTTAGATTGCTTAAAGTTTTGACTTTTCTTTACTCAACTTTGTGTTCATCATGGGAAATGTATCTGTTCTTAGTTCCTTGTAGGTGTACGTAACTAGGTCTATTTTTTTTCTCGGATGTTGTGAAATTTCAGCAGAAGTAGTGATCCCAAACCAAAATTCAGATGAAAATACTGAGAATTTGTCACATGCATTTAAATTTATTTTGAAAGGGCAAGTGATTATTATCATGAAATGTACTCAAATAAAATGGATAATTAGTTTAGATCTTTGCATTATTTATTGGCGCTGATGCCCACAGCAGAATGAAACAGCCATCAGACTTTAAAAGGACAAAGTATCGTTGATGTATGACAGCTCAGGCATAGCAAAATGTTAACTCTGGACCTCTGAACCCACCTAAAGGTCAGTTATATGACACTGTGTGCGTAACAATGAAAAGCTCAAAGTCCCGAACAACTCCGTGCCATAAAAGGAAGTGTGATGACCACAACATGTCATTCAAGCAATCTCCCCTATGCACATGACGGTAGATACATCGAGTGGAATGGCTAAACATGGGGCTTTGTGCTTGACACTATTATGCACACTGGTGGTGTTCATTGACAGCAGAATTGTCTGTGTTCTTTAGAGTTATAAAAACATGTTCGGTTCCCAGGGTATGGACTTAAAATACATGTAGTTTTTCTTTTGATTTTTTTAATAATAAGTCAGGAAAAAAAGCATTAAAAAATCCTAGTATTATTTGTCGTACATTGCAAACTGTAATTTGTTCAACAGAGGTTTTATTTTGACATAAATTTGCCATGAAAATGTATATCATGCTGTTTATGGTCTGTAGCTGTCTGTCTTGATTTATGATGATACTTATTTGATTCGTACATACCACCACAAGCAATAGAAGGAGCATCTCTTAACTACATCTGGCCTATTTTTTAATTCCTTGTACAAAGATACTTCTACTTTGTGAGGTGGTGTTTTGTGTGTGTGGAGGAGTTGTGATTTGATACTACAATGATTGCGAGTCGAGGGAAAGGAATGTGCAAAGTGTTCCTGTGCATGGCAGTGGGTGAAAACCACGTCTGGTTAACCGTGGCTTTGCTCAAAGGGACTTGTACCATGAGTTCCATGATAATGTATTTTGCATGACATCAATAAAGGTGAGGACATAAACCACTGTTTAAGTCAGTGCTGTGGTGTGAATGTATTGTAAAACTGGCATGCACACACGCACATATACACACATATACGCATACACACACTGCGCACACACACACACACACACACACACACACACACACACACACACACACACAGATGCTCAAACACGCACACGCACACACACACACACACACATACAGATGCTCAAACACGCGCACACACACACACACACACACACACACACACACACACACACACACACGTGCATGCACTGGCACACACACCCTGCAGACACACACAATCAATCAAATAGAATCAAAGCATATGAACATACATGAGACTCAGTAATGTAGTATTATCGTACGTTTGTATCGCTCTAACCCTCCTTTGTTTTTTGAATGAGTTGTGAGCTGACTTCAACATGGAGTCGGCCTTGATATGGCCCTTTGGGGTCGGCTGGGCTATAAGCAACATTATCCTTACCTGCCTGTGTATACTGTACTGTACCAATACACATGCGTGCGACAGGTGAGTGCGAAGGCCTGAAATGTGCGTCAACTAAAGGGAAGGTCTGTATTTGAAGATTGTGATTCATTGGTGAAAATCACCCCAAACAAGGGAAATAGTTGATGGCGAGCAGTTCTTTTGATCAATTATCAGTTTAACGGTAATGCTGGTTCAAATTTATGGTATGCCTCAAAATGCTTCCATGGATTATATAGTATTTTAGTGCAAATCCTGATTGTGGACTGTGGCCTCATCCTGCAAATGTGGGGGCAGGCACTCCCTCTCACAACAACTAGAAACTGAAAGGGAAATGGGGTTTAAAACTGACAGTACATAATCATACCACAAAGTACTTTCGTCTGGATAATAAGAGCAGGTTGTACGGTGTGCATGTCTGACTTTTGTTTCGCTAACTATGGACTCGGCAGTTTAACTCCATTTATAGTCAGGTCAGTGTTTCACTTGCCTGCATCCGTAGTGTGGCCTTGTGATCACATGGATATTAACAACATGACTGGACTGGACTTGGGAAGGAAGGATGGGAGGTGGGATTCAGGGTGGAGTAATAAGTACACTTTGGTTTTTTTCTAATGGCACGTCGTAAATAGACGAAAAGTAGACAAGTGCATGGGTTTGGATTCATTATTCATACAAGGAAAAACATTAAACAATAATCAGATGTGACTGGCTGCGAGCATGCAGTGGTAAGCATTGAAGACTAGGAGGTGGTTATGGGTTTCAGTCTCATCGCAGCCATTTCTTTGGAGGATTTCTTTGTTTCTGGCTGGCTTCTATTCACATGTGAGTGTGTTGTGAGACCACGCATTCAAATCTTGTTCAGTTAACAGACGTACTCACAAACGTGTTGCTAAAATTTTCTGACAGCACTGCAAGTGTCTATCTCTCGGGCTTGGTAAACACCTAGATATATTATTCATTAAAAGAAAAAAAAAGAAGACATTGAGTATATAGCTTGATTATGTTGTCTCAGACCAGAACAGAACTACAGGGCATTTCCTCCATCATCATCGTCCTTATTGACCATCATTAAAAAAAACAACAAGATGCAAAGCATATAAAACATACTCCCAGTTTATCTTGAATACGCGTGAGATATTCCATGAAGAGAAAAAACGTTTTGGGCGTTATAGCCGTTAGTAACGGCTATTCTGGTACACATCGGCCATCAGCTGTGACCCATAGTGAACATACCTACAAATTTTCAGAAAGATCGGCCAAGTACTTTCTGAGATTTTCTGTAAAGAAGAAGAACCGTTATGGGCCGATATAGCCTTAGTTATGGATAAAACGGTAAAATAAAGCGTCCAGCATCATCTGTGACCCATAATGAACATGCGTACAAATTTTCAGAAGGATCGGCCAAGTACTTTCTAATATATTCCATAAAAAAGAAAAAAACCGTTATGGGCCGTTATAGCCGTTAGTAACGGATATAACGGTAAAATAAAACATCGGGCATCATCCATGACCCATAATGAACATACGTACAAACTTTCAGAAAGATCGGCCAAGTACTTTCTGAGATATTCCATTAAAAAGAAAAACCGTTATGGGCTGTTATAGCGTTAGTAACGGATACAACGGTAAAATAAAACATCGGGCATCATCCGTGACCCATAATGAACATACGTATAAATTTTCAGAAAGATCGGCTTAGTACTTTCTGAGATATGTCATATTGTATCATTTCAAAATGGAGTGACTGATGGCGGCAAACGAAGCAAAATTAGGAATAGAGTTTGTTTAGAACTTACCCCAATGACATTGACAAACAAAGCACATGACAAGACACGATGCATTTCAACACTTGGGTCTTCTTCAGGCGAAAAAATAAATCACATTTAACATGTGGGACAGTACAAACAAAGAACGAAAAACGAAAAAAGAATGAAAAATGACTCATCCGTTGTTGTCCATGTGGTCGGTAGGCGGAAATGACATGGGGCCAGGGGGATTATGGGAGAGGAAACGGAGGGGGGGGGGGTGGGGTTGCGTCGGGGGAGGTGTGTGTGTGTGATATGATAGGGTTGTGTGTCTAGTTTATTGGATGGTGTGATGGTTGTGGTAATGGTGGATTGATAATAATGGTAAGGGGAAAGAAGGGGGGGGGGGGGGGGGGGGGGGGGGGGGGGAACTGAGGGGGAAAAAAAAGAAAAAAAAGGGGGGGGGGATTTAAGGGGAAGGATAAAACAAAATTAAGATTAAATAGATGGATGGTTGCTGTAACTACTGTATGAAGTGAGTGAAGGGGATGTGGTGGTGGTGTTATGTGTGTGTGTTGGTAGGGGATATTGCCAACTGATGTGGAAGTGGTGGGTATGTGTGTTTGGTTATTGTTGGATATTGATGCCTTGGGGGTGTAGTGTGCCCAGTTTGGCAATGAGATGGGATTCTTGAGTTGTGCGTTCAAAGCTGTCACTCTGTGACTGCCAGAGTGCCATAAACTTTGACATGGTCGATGTTGTGTTGGGTGTGGTTGAAGTGTAGGGCGACGGGTTTGGGTCGGTGGTGGCGGATATCAGCCAGGTGTTCAGAGATGCGTGTTTCAAGTGTGCGTGATGTTTCCCTATGTAGATCTTGCCACACAGCTGGCAGTGGATGGCATATATAATGTTGTGGCTCTGACATGAGAATGTGCGTTTGACTGTGAAGGAGTCTTTGGGGCCCTGTAAGATGGTGTCTGGTTTGGTGAGGGGGCAGATTTTGCAGTTGGGTTTAGAGCAGGGGTGAGTACCTGGTGGTGTAGCTGTGGTTCTGTTCAAACTGGACCGCACGAGGAGGTCTTTGAGGTTTTTGTCACGTTTGAATGTGATCATGGGTTTGGTATGGAAGGCGGGTTTGTGGTTATGTACAATGTGCCAATTGGATTTGAGGATCCTACAGATGGGGAGGGTGTGCGGGTGGTAGAGGAGGTAGGCTGTGGGTCTGTCTGTCTTGGTTGGATGCTGGGTTTCCAGAGCAGATGTTCTGGATACAGCTATGGTGCGGCGGAGTGCTGCATTGATGATGGAACTGGGGTATCCGCGGTTGGTGAAAAATTGTGACATTTTGGCTGCTTGTATAGTGAAGTCTTCCTCGCTGGAGCAGAGTCTGCGAAGACGGAGAAATTGTGAGTATGGGATGCTGTCTTTAGTGTATGGGTTGTGGGAGGATGAGTAGTCTAGGTATGCATGTGCGTCGGTGGGTTTGTAGAAAATGGAGGTTTTGAGTAGGCCTTCTTCAAGGGAGATGGTGATGTCTAGGAAGTTGACCGACTGCGAAATGGTGTAGGTAAGTCGGATAGATGGATGGAAGGTCTGGGCAAAGTTGAGGAAGTTGAGGAGGTCTTGTTTTGGCATAGATGTGGCTCCCAGTCCATAATCGATATACCTTTTGTACAGTTCAGGTGTGGGGCCTGTGTATGTGTTGAGTAGGCGGTGTTCCAAGTGTCCCATGAAGAGGCAGGCATAGGCTGGTCCCATTTTGGTACCCATGGCAACACCACTAATTTGTGAAAATGTGTGCTTGTTGAATTGAAATGTGTTCAGGGTGAGGACTAATTCAGCGAGTCTGACCAGTGTGGTGGTGGGAGGGTGTTGTTGGTTGGGGGGCCGTTTGTCAAGGAAAAATGTGAGGGCCTTAGTCCATCAGTGTGGGGGATGGAGGTGTAGAGTGACACCATGTCAAGTGTGAAGAGGAGGCTGGGTTGAAAAGTGGGGTCTGTGTTGTGCGAGTTAATCATGTTGAGTGTGTGGGTTGTGTCTTTGAGGTATGTGGGGAGGCTTTGTACTATGGGTTGAAGGAGGAAGTCTAGGTATTGCGAAATGTGTTCAGTGGGGCAGCTGCAGGCTGAAACAATGGGTCTGCCAGGTGTGTTCGTTTTGTGTATTTTGGGGAGTAGGTAGAAGGGTGGGCTGTTTGGTGTCTGTCATAATGAGGAGTTTGGCTGTAGTGGGTAGATTGTTGAGTCTGATTTCTTCTTTGATTGAGTTAGCAATGAGTTTCTGGTGTTTGAGGGAGGGGTGATGTTGTGAGTGGTGTGTAGAAATTTGTGTTGGACAGTTGTTTTTGTGCTTCTGCTATGTATAGTTGTTTGTCCCAAACTACAACTGCACCACCCTTGTCTGCTGGTTTGATGACAATGTCCTGTCGTTCTCTTAGTGATTTGAGGGCTTTTTGTTGGTTTTGTGAAAGGTTGCAGTGTCGGACAGGTTTGGATTTGATCCGGCTGATGTCTATTTTGCATGTTTTTATGTAGAGTTCAACTTCACTGGATTTGTTTGAGGGTGGTTGGGGAGCATTGGGGTTTGAAATAGTTGAGTGAAGGTGTCAGAGTTTTGGGGTGGTGGGGGCCTGGGTATGTTTTCAAGTGCTGCCATCCAACAAAGTTTCCTAAAAAACCTTTCCACATCAATGTGGTTGTGGTAATTGGTGGTGGTGGGTTGAGTTGGGATGAATTTAAGTCCTTTTGTTAAGACTAATCTTTCATCGTCAGAGAGGGGGAGGTTGTCAGGGATGCAGTAGACAAAATACACAAAACGAACACACCTGGCAGACCCATTGTTTCAGCCTGCAGCTGCCCCACTGAACACATTTCGCAATACCTAGACTTCCTCCTTCAACCCATAGTACAAAGCCTCCCCACATACCTCAAAGACACAACCCACACACTCAACATGATTAACTCGCACAACACAGACCCCACTTTTCAACCCAGCCTCCTCTTCACACTTGACGTGGTGTCACTCTACACCTCCATCCCCCACACTGATGGACTAAGGGCCCTCACATTTTTCCTTGACAAACGGCCCCCCAACCAACAACACCCTCCCACCACCACACTGGCCAGACTCGCTGAAATTAGTCCTCACCCTGAACACATTTCAATTCAACAAGCACACATTTTCACAAATTAGTGGTGTTGCCATGGGTACCAAAATGGGACCAGCCTATGCCTGCCTCTTCATGGGACACTTGGAACACCGCCTACTCAAACACATACACAGGCCCCACACCTGAACTGTACAAAAGGTATATCGATTATGGACTGGGAGCCACATCTATGCCAAAACAAGACCTCCTCAACTTCCTCAACTTTGCCCAGACCTTCCATCCATCTATCCGACTTACCTACACCATTTCGCAGTCGGTCAACTTCCTAGACATCACCATCTCCTTGAAGAAGGCCTACTCAAAACCTCCATTTTCTACAAACCCACCGACGCACATGCATACCTAGACTACTCATCCTCCCACAACCCATACACTAAAGACAGCATCCCATACTCACAATTTCTCCGTCTTCGCAGACTCTGCTCCAGCGAGGAAGACTTCACTATACAAGCAGCCAAAATGTCACAATTTTTCACCAACCGCGGATACCCCAGTTCCATCATCAATGCAGCACTCCGCCGCACCATAGCTGTATCCAGAACATCTGCTCTGGAAACCCAGCATCCAACCAAGACAGACAGACCCACAGCCTACCTCCTCTACCACCCGCACACCCTCCCCATCTGTAGGATCCTCAAATCCAATTGGCACATTGTACATAACCACAAACCCGCCTTCCATACCAAACCCATGATCACATTCAAACGTGACAAAAACCTCAAAGACCTCCTCGTGCGGTCCAGTTTGAACAGAACCACAGCTACACCACCAGGTACTCACCCCTGCTCTAAACCCAACTGCAAAATCTGCCCCTCACCAAACCAGACACCATCTTACAGGGCCCCAAAGACTCCTTCACAGTCAAACGCACATTCTCATGTCAGAGCCGCAACATTATATATGCCATCCACTGCCAGCTGTGTGTGGCAAGATCTACAAAGGGGAAACGTCACGCACACTTGAAACACGCATCTCTGAACACCTGGCTGATATCCGCCACCACCGACCAAAACCGTGCCCTACACTTCAACCACACCCAACACAACATCGACCATGTCAAAGTTATGGCACTCTGGCAGTCACAGAGTGACAGCTTTGAACGCACAACTCAAGAATCCATCTCATTGCCAAACTGGGCACACTCACCCCCAAGGCATCAATATCAACAATAACCAAACACACATACCCACCACTTCCACATCAGTTGGCAATATCCCCTACCAACACACACACATACACACACACATACATACACCACCACCACATCCCTTCACTCACTTCATACAGTAGTTACAGCAACCATCCATCTATTTAATCTTAATTTTGTTTTATCCTTCCCTTAAATCCCCCCCCCCCCCCACTTTTTTTTTTTTTCCTCAGTTCCCCCCCCCCCCCCCCCCCCCCCTCCCCCCCCCCCCCCCCCCCCCCTTCTTTCCCCTTACCATTATTATCAATCCACCATTACCACAACCATCACAAAGATATCACACCATCCCAATAAACTAGACACACAACCCTATCATATCACACACACAACCTCCCCGACGCAACCCCCCCCCCCCCCTCCGTTTCCTCTCCCATAATCCCCCTGGCCCCATGTCATTTCCGCCTACCGACCACATGGACAACAACGGATGAGTCATTTTTCATTCTTTTTTCGTTTTTCGTTCTTTGTTTGTACTGTCCACATGTTAAATGTGATTTATTTTTTCGCCTGAAGAAGACCCAAGTGGTTGAAATGCATCGTGTCTTGTCATGTGCTTTGTTTGTCAATGTCATTGGGGGTAAGTTCTAAACAAACTCTATTCCTAATATTGTATCATGTTATGCGTTTCGACATTGTTTATCCTCGGTAATACCATGTCTTCTCTTTGTTCTTTTCTCATCACAAACACCAAGCAACCACAGCCCTTTATTACATGTCCTATGTGTGGGGCACAGCACATACATCGTGAACCATAAATGAAGAATGACAGAAACCGCTAGTCTTAGTACCACTTACTGCAATTATGATTGTCATACATTTGTTGTTAAATTCATTTTTTTTTAAAATTCTACTTATTAAAATATGCAAAAAAGATTAAGCTAAAAGTGTTTGTTGTTAAATTCATTTTAAAAAAAATCTACTCATTAAAATATGCAAAAAAGATTTCTGACTTCAAAAAAAAATATCAAACAGCACCAGAAATGGCTATTTTAAGTAAATTTCCAGTTCTTTACATGATTTTCTGCAGTAATGATTGTGGTACATTTGTTATTGCATTCATAAAAAAAAATCTCATTAAAATACACACAAAAAAGCTAAAAAATAAAAGTGACCCATTTATGAATAATTTCTGAATTAAAAAATAAATTAAACAGCACTAGAAATGGCAATTTAAAGTAAATTTACAGTTTATTGTCTTGCGCTGCATTTCAGGTTCTGTCTTTACACTGATTAGCGTTTACCCACAAACTGCTTTTGTAAACCACTAACCTTGTGATGTTTTAACGTAGTCTGAGTTGGCTAATGCAATGCAGCTTTTGCCAAAAATCTGACTCTGCTCATCATAAGCCATGACGAACAGAAAGTCTGTGTTCTCAGCTAAGCCATTGTTGTCATAGCAACGACCGTCAATGCAATCAGGGCTCCAGGCGACATCTCCAGTTACCTGTAGAGATGCATTCCAAGAAATAAGAATTGGAGAATGACATCAAGGCTATCAGGCACCTTTACAATCCAAGGGAATTTTTTTTTCATGCTAATTTCATTCTATTTCCTGCAGTTCCGAAATTATACTCAAATAATGAAGAAAACGAAGTTGTCCTTTCAACTTTGCAAGCAGACATCATAACAATTGTGTTCTTCATGCGAAACAGTTATTAGGATATCAATCTCCTTATTGTAAAAACTGTTTAGGTATGCCTCATCTAACACGGCAAGGAGGCATATCAGTTTGAACTTTTCGTTTCATTGAAAAAAAGCAACAACTGTCTCTTCCTTGGAATTTACAAAAAACACAAGAGAGAGAGAGAGAGAGAGTTACACACACACACACACACACACACACACACACACACACACACACACACACACTCACACACCACACACACACACACACACACACACACACACACACACACACACACCACAAACACACACACACGATGTGTGTGTGTGTGTGTGTGTGTGTGTGTGTGTGTGTGTGTGTGTGTGTGTGGTGTGTGTGTGTGACTGACATCGTTTTAGGCCTCCTGTATTACTAAGTCTACCTCTTGATTAACCATCGCATCCCGTTCCCCAGAACTACATAGCAACCGTCAGCGTATTCGTGCAGGATGTTCGACGGAAGGAGAATCAAA
>CM031614.1:14023544-14058544 GCA_018398815.1 Conus ventricosus
ATGGGCTTTTTATTCTTTAACTAGGCTATGTGCATTCCTACTCCATGCGCAGCGAAAGGGAGAATATGGAGAATACGGAGTGAGTTATTGGATCCAAGTCTTTGTTTGCAAAATGATATTGGGGAAGTCGGACATGTAGGCTATATTCATTAGATACTCCTATAGTCTATGAAGTTTGAGTAAGGATGTCTGATAGTGACAGAAAGTGTGTTTTGAATTTGTTCGGAGTGATGTTTTATTTGTCGCTAAATTTTGTGAATCTGTACGGGTTTTTTTGTTGTTGGTTTTTTTTTTAATGTACAATAGTGTTTTTGTATCCGTAAACATTTGACTGAAGTATCCTCTTTTGGCTTTTTCAACTTCATTTGAAACAGAGTTTCTCTGCTCTGTGTATTCGTAAAATAAATTTGCTTCCTTGAGTTGGTCACGTAAAATAATTTCTTGCAGCAATTCTGGTGTTAACCACGGGTGCTTAACTCTTTTTTGATGTAACAGTACGTTTTATTTATGATGGTGAGGAATGTTTGGCACCAGCCAGACAGTGTATTATTGACGTCTGAGTAATAATAACTAAGTGAAATAGGGAAATGCTGAAGTATTAGAGGTATGCTGCTTCATTAAACGTTTTGAAAGAGCGGTATTGGATGGTCGTGTGACCTTTGGGCCGTGGTTTTGGAAGCCTGAAGGACCACGTGCAGAAGACTGGACAATGGTGACTATTACCAGAATGTACCACTGAAACATCTAATGTTACAGATTGGTTGCTTGACCATACATGATCAATAAGAGTCGCATTTGTTTTAGTTATTTTCGTTGACTTGTACAATATGATGGAGTGCATGACATGACAATATACTTGTCCAAGCTGCTCATTGTTTTAACATGTCAACAGCAAAGTCTCCTAGAAGAGAATAATTGAATTTTTTGCGACAGATCTGATCCATCATTTTAACAAAATTTGTATACCATTCGTGTGTGGAAGATGGATTTCTATATAAATTTCCGATTAATAATGGCGGTGATTTGGAGGGTTTTTTGTGTGGGTATGTGTTAAACTTAAATCCAGATATATTCAACAGTATTAGTTTCAAGATCAGTTCTGCGTCAGGCAATGTTGGCAATTGAGTGATGGATGCACACAGCGAGGCCAGTATGTTGGGGTTGATCACTGTCGCGTCTTTCTATTGTGTAGTCAGGAATGCTGATAAGATTATCTGTGATGAGAGAGTCTAATATTGTTTCACTTACATCAAACTCTTGTACTGGATGGGATGACTATTTTGAAATACGGAGATTTCATGGACCTTATTAAGTAAATGATAGACACTGAGATGTCCAACCCCAAGTCCTGGAATAGCGGAAGTGTGGGAAGGCATGAGTGGTACGGGAATCGTGAGACAAAATCGATCAGGAAGACAGACGGTGTTAGAGAGATCAATAAACCAGTAAACAGTTAATAACAGTTAATAACAAGTAACGATAGTGGATGAAGCACAATGATGACAAACGCACAGAAACAAAGTAAACCATTAAGCTTAAAGACACAGAGGTAAACCATTAAGCTTAAAGACACAGACAACAGAATACATCTTTAGAAAAATACGCACAGAAACAAAGGTAAACCATCAAGCTTAAAGACACAGACAACAGAATATATCTTTAGAAAAATCACTAAGTCGGTAAAACAGTAAACAACAAGAAAGGGTAGTAGCTGGAGCTCGATGACGTACACACTGAAAGAAAGATAAACAAATCATTAAGTTTAAACCAATGAAGGCGATAACACAAAGAGAAGTCAATGTGTACAGCGGTACAAATATGAAGGGTGTTATGAGTATGATCCTCTTTAAAGCACATGTAAAGAGTATACATTAAGAAAAAAAAGGCAGCAAAAAAAAAAAAAAAGTGGGAACAAATTTGAATATAACCCACAAACAATCTGTGGCTGTAAAAAAAAAATAGTCCTGGTCCCAATGTTAAGAAGCGGGGCCAACATTTCCTTCCAGCCCACAAAATGACAGCACCTGCGCTGGTCCCAATGTTAAGAAGCGGGGCCAACATTTCCTTCCAGTCCACAAAATGACAGCACCTGCACTGGCCACCTAACGCAGTTTTTGACGAGGGCAAGTCACACTGAGATTCGTGGCTGCAGAACAGCAATGACACAGCTATGCTGCGACGCCAGCATAAGGCCACAACAATCTTCACACGATGACAGTTTCCAAATCCAGTGCAAAGAAACACAATCCATGTTCGTGCAGAAAGAAAAGTCAAATTAATTGTGTTTTCACACATTTTCATGTCCATAAGGAGACCCTCTGATATAATATTTGTATGAAAGAGAGAGAGAGAGAGAGAGAGGAGAGAGAGAGAGAGAGAGAGAGAGAGTTTGAAAGAAAAGAAAAATAAGGGAGAAGGATGGTATGCGTATTTTTCATCATAGTGGAACTTGTTTGTAAATCCGCGCTCTCGCGGACGGAGGCACGCACACGCACGCACGCACACACACACACACACACACACACACACACACACACACACACACACACACACACACACACACACGCGCGCGCGCGCGCGCGCACACGCACACACACGCACCCTGTTGATATGTCTCATACTTGTGTATCGGAGACACGCACATTGCGGGGCAGGATAGGAGTGAGAACAGTCGGGGAATAATGCTGGGCGGAGGCAGAACAAGGGAAGCTGACAGTCAGGTCGCCCCAGAGGTGGAAGACAGGAAGGTGAATGTCAGGTCGCCAGAGGTGGAAGACAGGAAGGTGAATGTCAGGTCGCCAGAGGTGGAAGACAGGAAGGTGAATGTCAGGTCGTCAGAGGTGGAAGACAGGAAGGTGAATGTCGGGTCGTCAGAGGTGGAAGACAGGAAAGTGAATGTCAGGTCGCCTGAGGTGGAAGACAGGAAGGTGAATGTCAGGTCGCCAGAGGTGGAAGACAGGAAGGTGAATGTCAGGTCGTCTGAGGTGGAAGACAGGAAAGTGAATGTCAGGTCGCCTGGTGAGAGAGGAAGACAGGAAGGTGGAAATGTCAGGTCGCAGAGGTGGAAGACAGGAAGGTGAATGTCAGGTCGCCAGAGGTGGAAGACAGGAAGGTGAGTGTCAGGTCGTCAGAGGTGGAAGACAGGAAGGTGAATGTCAGGTCGCCAGAGGTGGATGATGGGTAGCTGGATGTCGGGTCGTTAGAGAAGGAAGATTAGAAACTGTATCGGGCATGGACAGCATGGGCAGCTAGTGAAGGGTTTTCATATCTACAAAATATTTTCTAAATTTCATGTTCCCATTTCTTCATCTTCAACCCTCTCCCCCCCCCCCCCCCCCCCCCCCCCCCCCCCCCCTCTTAAGTCCAAATCTTTGCCAGGTCATTACTATGATGACAGAGAAGTTGTTAGCCTGCGCTTGTTTTTTCCCCCACTGTTAGATTGTTCGTCTTTGTAGTTGTCTGACTTTATTCAAGTTTAAAAGGCTCTTCTTCTTCTTCCTAAAAGACTGGTTCACTCAAAAACGAGTAGGTCATCAGCGCGCATGTTAAAAAGTAAAATAAAATAAAATAAAGTGCGACTCAGCCTATTGGCCTCTGGAGCAAAATTTGGCAACAAGGGGTCGCACACGATATTCAAAAAGTTAAAAGCAATTGTCAGATTCAGGCCCAGGTAACCATAAAATATCTGGGGAAGTTAAAGTAGAACAGTCAGTCAATATGCAGATCTTAAGACTGTCGTATCAATTTGATTTTTAAATGAGACTGCATTTGTGGCAATCTTGACGACAGAGATGCTTGAAAAAAAAAAAGAAGAGGTGGTGGAAAAGAAACTGGTTGAGAGGTTCGAAGAGAAAGACTAGAAAGAAAAAGAGAGTCAAACCTTATAATTTTTAATTTACCAGAGTGATGAAACAAATAAAAATGACAAAATGGCAGACGATGTGAACAAATTGAATAAAATATAGTGGACCAGATTTGCCCAGAGCTGAAGGGTGAGAAAGATAAATTCATAGACCCTGTCAGACTTGGGCCTGTAGGAGGAAGCAGGCCGTGCCTCCTGAGAGTGAAGGCATACAAAAAAGAAATAAAACAAGAAATTCTGAAGTATGCTTACAAAATCAATAAAGGGAAGACTGAACAAAAGGATAAAATGTACATAAATCCTGATTACACACCAAGAGGAGAGAGAGAGAGCACATGAAACAGTTAAGAGAGAAGATGAAACAGAGAGTTGAAAATGGGGAAACAAACTTGCAGATCAGAAATGGGAAAATTGTGAAAAGATCACCCAGACTTGGTCAGGGTGAGTCATCCGGAAATTGAGACAAGAAGGAATCCTACAAGAAAAATGTAAATATTGTAAAGAATAAATCTACAGTTGTTTCAAATCAAAATTTTCCAATGCAAGTTTTATATACTAACATTGATGGATTATTAAATAAAACAGGTGAGTTTCTCGGTTTAATTGATGATAAGAATCCTGATATTACATCCATTACTGAGGCTATTCCCCAAAATTTAAAAGATTTCAATATTTCAGAATTCGCTATACCTGGTTATGATTTGTTTAGAAGTAATAATTCTAAAAAGAGGTGCCTTTTTATATGTTAAGAAATATTTATGTGCTCGCGAATGTAAGGAACTAAATGATGTGGATTTTGAAGAAAGTGTCTGGGTTCAATTCAAAAGTAAAGAAAACTTGACTGTTTTATTTGGAAACATGTACAAAAATCTTGCTTCATCACAAGAAAATGATGAAAAACTATTTAAACTTCTGAAAATGGAAACAATACAGTCTTATGATGTTGGGTGTATTACGGGTGATTTTAATTATCCCGATATTGATTGGAAAGGTACATGGTCAAATGAGAGAGATGAACACTTTATAGAATGTCTAAGGGATGTATATCTTACTCAAGTGGTACAAAATCCGACAAGGAAAAGACTAAATCAGAAAGAGAATATATTAGACTTAGTTTTGGTTAAAGACGAAAGGGTGATTTCAGATATTGAACATAGTGCCCCAGTTGCAAAAAGTGATCACGAGGTTTTATCATTTTTTCTATACATAGAGGGAAAAAAAGAATAAAAAAAGGGCGAATATAGATATGATTTCAATAAGGGTGACTATGAAAATTTAAGAAAAGATTTGGGTATGATAAATTGGTGTGAAAGTACCCTCTTGGATGTGGATGAGAGTTGGAAAATGATCAAGAACACTATTCATAAGTGTATTGATAAACATATTCCCAAAAAAGAGTGTTCAACACATATATCGAAAAAACCAATATGGTTGGATAAAAAAGCTTGGAGGAAAGTTACAAAAAAACAAAATGCATATAAAAGATTTATGTGCACTAAACAAGGTAGTGAGTATATGAAGTATATAAGGAAGAGGAATAAATGTGAAAAAATAAAAAGAAAAGAAAGGATCGAATTCGAAAAAAAAAAGTTGCGTCAAATTGTAAAGCTCATCCTAAAAAGTTTTGGAAATATGTACAATCACAGACCAAGACAAATATTGGCATTAGTCCACTGAATACAAAAAATGATGGTTTAGCAGTGTCAGATGAAGACAAGGCAAATACTTTAAATGACTTCTTTTCTAGTGCGTTCACAAAAGAAGATAATAGTAATGTTCCGATCTTGGAAGTTGGTTCAAGGTCCAGTGGAGTCACAGTAACTGATATGTGTATTACACCCAGTGCAGTTAGAGAGAGGCTAAAAAATATAAAAATTTGTGGACCTGATATGATCCCTGCAAGAGTCCTTAAGGAGTCATATAATGAGCTAGCATTACCTTTCAGTATTTTGTTCAACAAGTCAGTTGAATCAGGTGTGGTACCAATGGATTGGAAGTCTGCAAATGTAACAGCTTTATTTTAAAAAAAAGGTACTAGGACAGATCCTGGAAATTATAGGCCTGTTAGTCTTACATCAATTGTATGTTAGATTATGGAATCAATTATACGGGATGTGATCGTAGATCATATGACCTTGAATAATTTATATACAGAATACCAGCATGGTTTCCGTAAACATCGATCTTGTGTAACACAACTTCTACTTGTCATGGAGGATTTAACAAAACTTTTAGATAATGGCGACAATGTAGATATACTTTATTTAGACTTTAAAAAGGCTTTTGATTCTGTTCCCCATGAGGGGCTTTTAGTGAAATTATCATCATATGGAATTACAGGCAGAGTGCATACATGGATAAGGGATGTTTTAACAAAAAGACAGCAAAGAGACAGAATAGGATGTTCATATTCAGACTTTACGGAAGTTCTAAGTGGTATCCCACAAGGGATTATTTTGGGTCCCATATTATTTACATATTTATAAATGATTTGCCAAACTCGGTGGAAAGTATTTGCAAAATATTTGCAGACGATACAAAAATTTATAATACAACTTATAATCAGAATACATTACAAAATTATATTGATAATTGATCTGCGAAGATCCCTTTCTTCTATTAAGAAAGGGTTGAAAACCGTTAGTCGCACCTTCTCGCCACGTTAATGTGGGTTGTTTCCTCAGGGGGACATGGGGCAGGTTGGACGCAACCTCTGTTGTGACTAACGCGGCACGGGAGCGGACGACTGGCGCTATATTAAAACTAGATCTCGGCCTCTCCAATCAAGGAAAGCCGCAGGCTAGACCAGTCCAGATGGAGGAGTAAGGCCCCCACCGAGAAAGGAAGGAACTCTGTGCAGGCCCACCGGCGCGTGGACACGCCCTGACACTGCTCCAAGCCTTACCCCAGCCATGGGATAAATGGCAAGAGCCGAAGTCGGATGTGCTGGTCCTGACTTGTCAGGGGCGTAACGGCAGCACAACGCATCCCCGCTCACATGACAGACAACCTTGGAGAATCTCGATATGGTGCTCGACCGTTGAGGACCCCAGGGTGGAAGAGTGAGAAACTCTACGGATCTCTGGAGGACCTCCGCCGGACGGCAGCCTTCATCAGTGCATCTGGGGTTCCTGTCTGAGCGAACGAAGAAGAAGAAGAGAAGATATTGATAATTTATCCAAATGGTCTACCACATGGAATTTGCATTTTAATGTGGACAAGTGCAACGTGTTACATGTTGGACGTAAGAACCCAAGATACCAATATACAATGCTAAACAGTAATACTGGTGAGCATGCAGATATTTCAACATGTGATTATGAAAAAGATCTTGGTGTCACTTTTGATTCTGGCCTGGTATTCGATAAGCATATTCAAAACTCTCTAAATAAAGCTAATAAAATGATTGGTATAATTAAACGTACTTTTATTCACATAGATAAAGATATTTTTACAAAACTATACAAGGCTTTCGTTAGACAACATTTGGAATATGGCAATACAATTTGGTATCCTCGATTAAAGAGGCAGTCTGCTGCTTTGGAAAGAGTACAAAGAAGAGCAACAAAGCCTGTAAAGAATATACAAAATTTTCCCTATGAAGGTAGGTTAAAAACTCTTGGACTGCCTACCCTAACAACAAGACGAGTGAGGGGCGATTTGATCCAAGTCTATAAAATATTTAATTGTGTTGACAATATTTCTATTTCAAATTTTTTTTATACTGCATCAAGAGTTGATATTACCAGAAATAGTGTGGATAAAATTTATCATGAATATTGTCGCACTAACCTAAGGAAATTTTCTTTTAGTAACAGAGTAACAAATCTTTGGAATAAATTAACCCCTAACATTAAACGTGCACAAAATACTAACCTTTTCAAAAGCTCTATCGATGATAGTGTACATTGAAGACTACTTATTTTGACTATGATAAATAAAGACTTGAGCGAGTTTAAGACTTGACCGTATAAAGACCAGATAACACATAGAAGGGACATGAAAAGCCAGTTCTGGCTATAATTGCTAAAGGCAATTGTCCCTATAAACCTAAACCTAAACCTGAACAAACCCACAAAAGGAGTATATAATGAAAATTGGGGGCAAGGAAATAAAAGTATCTAAATGTGAAGAAGAGAAAGACCTAGGTGTGACTTTTGACAAAAACTTATTATTTGACAATCATATTGTAAATAGTATTAATAAAGCTAACAGAATGATTGGAATAATAAAAAGAACCTTTACATTTATGGAAAAGGACACTTTTTTGCAATTATATAAGACACTAGTTAGTCCTGTTCTTGAATATGGCAACACTGTATGGTATCCAATGCTAAAGAGACAATCAGAAGCTCTAGAACAGGTACAAAGAAGAGCAACCAAAATGATTCATAATATAAAAGATTACTCATATCAGGAAAGATTAAAATATTTGCAACTTCCAACACTTAAGGCAAGAAGAATAAGAGGTGACTTGATTCAGGCATACAAGATATTTAATGAAATTGATGATGTTGATAAAGCACGCTTTTTTTGTACTCCGCAGAAGAATGTTACAAGGAACAGTGAAGATAAGATATTTAAATAATATTCTAGAACGAATTTAAGAAAATTTACTTTTACTAATAGAGTAACCAACTTTTGGAATAAACTAACACCCAACGTCAAACGTGCACCCAGTATTAATGTGTTCAAGAACCTCATAGATAAACATGAATTATTAACAAAAATTAGATATGAATTTGATGGATAATAAGTCTGAGCTAGCCTATGACTGGACCAACGGTTATGAAAAAAAAAAGGATATATACATACAGAAGGGGCGTAAAAAGCCTAAATAGGCTAAGTTGTATTGATACAACGCCCCTGATCCTGATCCTGATCCTGATCCTGAACCTTGATGGCAGTGAGTTCCACAGCCGTACAGAACTAGGACAAAATGAATGTAAGTGGCTGTCAATATAGGCTGTGTCAGTCTTGAATAAAAGTTACTTTGTGTTAGGTTTTCTTATGGGAGCAAAAGTTACCCTACTTGTTTATTGTTTACTGTTCCCTGCCTCATTTCATTTTCAATTTCTTTTCATTTTTCACCCCGCGTAACCCTTACAGTACCTCAGCTGCAGTCACCTGATCAAACAATCACATGATCAGAGAGGAGATAACTTGAAAGTTTTGAATCGGAAACAACTCGTCCAGCTGACAGACTGTGCTTGTGACCGTCATAGATTCGCCGACATTCATTTTCACCTCTGATTTTTGTGAGTGTATTGGTTTGGGTGTGTTTCGATTTGCTTTTGTAACTTTTAGAACCAGTGTGGTTCTTTACCGTGCTCACAGGAGTGTTGGACTCTTTTTCTTCTGAAGTACTTCCCCCTGTAAATCCTTTAATTTGGACTCATTTTTAATTTGTGTTTTATGTGTACTGTTTTGTTTATTATCAACGTAAAAAATACAGAATTTAGAAAGAGAGGGGGTTCCACACAGACGACTTGTTTTGAAAGTTCAAGCTCTTGGTATCAAAGGGAAGATATTACTTTCGATACAAGATTTCCTAAACAACAGGCTTCAGCGGGTTGTCGCACAGTCATAAGAGGCCAATTTTTCGAGTGGGATTCCCTAGGAGAGTGTTTTAGGACCTATTCTGTTTGTTTTGTATATCAACGATCTGCCGAAACTCATTCAAAACACTGTACACCTTTTTGCAGATGACACCAAGGTTTTCCCACGAAGTGACAATGAAGGAGCCACACATTTCTTACAGGAAGACCTAAACAGATTGCAAAATTGGTCAAGACAATGGCTATTGAAATTCCACCCAGAAAAATGTCATGTTCTAAAACTGGGGAACAACAAGTCAGATGCTGTGTACCACATGACTGAGGTTAACATCAAACCTGCCAGGAAGTCACCCCCCCCCCCCCCCCCCCCCCCCCCCCCTCACCCCAAAGTAACAGCAGCAGAAAAAATCAGCAAGTTGATTGTGGCTTCTCAACCTGAAGAACAAGAAGGGTGAGACATGTACCACAACTCTATCTGAAAGTGATGTTGAGAAGGACCTTGGGGTTTATATTGATAACAAATTGGATTTCAGAGAGCATGTGGCCAAGGCAACTACTAAAGCGAATAGAGTAGTTGGTATTATTCATGGCTCCTTTGACTTCCTCACTGAAGACACTTTCCTACAACTGTACAAGTCTTTGGTACGACCAGTACTAAAGTACGGACATTCTGTCTGGCAACCCTACCACAAAACACTGTGCCAGGATGTAGAGGATGTTCAGCGCAGAGCAACTAAACTTTTAGCATCACTTAAAGATAAACCATACCCTGAGCGTCTCTTTACTCTTCAACTTCCAAGCCTGGAGCACAGAAGAAAAAGGGGTGACATGATAGACTTGTACAAGTTTATACATGGTCTTTACCGGAGTGACAAACCACAGTTTGAATTTTTCACCAACAGGGACAGCAGAGGACACTCCTTGAAATTATCCAAAGTTCATCACAGACTGAACATTAGGGGGAATTACTTCTCTTTTTGAGTGATTCATTGATGTTTGGAATGGTCTTCCTGACACCGTAGTAACAGCCCCTACAGTCAACATCTTCAAATCATGGTTAGACACTCATTGGCAGGAACTGCCGACAAAATACAATCCAGAATGTTTATCGACCTAGATAGTCACAGTCTGTGACTCTCTTCCTTCCATGCATGCAGAGTTTTTTTTTTAACCCAGATATTAGAACGGTGAACAGGCCTCTTAAGGCTCAAACACCTAATGTTCAAGTTCAAGTTCAAGTTCAAGTTAGTTACTGCCAAGGACATAGACAAACAAAGTTCCCAACAAGACAATGCATTTTGACCTCTTGGGTCATCGTCAGGCAAAAACAAATAACATTCAGGACAATGAAAATGAAGAACGAGAAACCACTTCTCATATTAATGCACGATCAGTTTTGATCTCTTGAAATGGCAGGTAGGAGAAAGACCAGAACCATAAAGGCAACGACAGAGACACTGAAATTAGTTCCAGCTGAATCTGTTTGAGAAGGAACAAAAATGAAGTTCACAAAGCTTAAATTTTCCGACTTGAGATTTTGCAAAGACAATACCTAGAGACTCCACCCTTCCAAAAGGTGCAGGTTCAAGTGCATTAGGGCCAAGAATAAATTCTGACAGCAGAAGGGCATCTAGGAGGAATGACCTGAATTAGACCTATCTCCCTTGGAGTGTTAGAAGTTCAGAGCTGAAACACTGGTCTGCTGTTTCTTCTTTGAAGATCTTCTGCTGTCAGGTCTCCCAAGACTTTACTCCCCTTTTTACTGAGTAAAGAAACTAGTGACCTCACAGGGACAGACTGTTTTAATCCTTTTATTTCACAGGTTGGAACTGAGAAAAGCGTACAATGACGATGGAACGCCGGACGCTCTCCTGTCCACTAACATGAACAGAAAGGGTGTCTGCAGATGTATTCTTATATTGCCAAGGGAGAAATGCCATGGACCTGTAGAGACATGTTCTGATGTTGCCAAGGGAGAAATACCATGGACCTGTGGAGACATGTTCTGATATTGCCAAGGGAGAAGTGCCATGGACCTGTAGAGACATGTTCTGATGTTGCCAAGGGAGAAATACCATGGACCTGTGGAGACATGTTCTGATATTGCCAAGGGAGAAGTGCCATGGACCTGTAGAGACATGTTCTGATGTTGCCAAGGGAGAAATACCATGGACCTGTGGAGACATGTTCTGATATTGCCAAGGGAGAAATGCCATGGACCTGTAGAGACATGTTCTGATATATATTGCCAAGGGAGAAATGCCATGGACCTGTGGAGACATGTTCTGATATTGCCAAGGGAGAAATGCCATGGACCTGTAGAGACATGTTCTGATGTTGCCAAGGAAGAAATGCCATGGACCTGTAGAGACATCAGCCCTGATGTGGCCCTTTGCGGTGGGCTGGGCTATAAGCAACATTATCTTATCTTATCTGTAGAGACATGTTCTGATGTTGCCAAGGAAGAAATGCCATGGACCTGTAGAGACATGTTCTGATGTTGCCAAGGAAGAAGTGCCATGGACCTGTAGAGACATGTTCTGATGTTGCCAAGGAAGAAGTGCCATGGACCTGTAGAGACATGTTCTGATGTTGCCGAGGAAGAAGTGCCATGGACCTGTAGAGGACACTCTGTCTGACTGCAGCATTCTTTAGGGCCATTGCTGCCCCTGTCAGTGGGAGCAATGACGGAGAAGAAAGGGGATGGATAGGAGTATGTGGAAGGAAAGGGAAGGCTATGCTATTGTCCCTTCATGTAGAGACGAGTTGACACCTGCTCCTACCAGGCAGAGAAGGGGACACAAGCAGCAGCTCAGCTTAATGCAGTGTAGGACACAGTGCCGACAACATGCGTTCCTTCCAAACACCATCCGGGACTGGAACGACCTGCCAGAGATGGAGATGAAGACTGGAACCCTTGACACTGTCATGTCAAGGGTCCCACTAAACTAGAAAACTAAGAAATAGTTAGTGTAGGTAGAATTAGGTCGCCACCCCATCCCATTCTTTCTCTAGTAAAATTGTGATTTTTAAAGTTATTTTTGGGCCAGTTTCACTATTAGGGCGAACCAGGATCAGCTAGTCTGGAACTTGTGTCCAGATGAAGAGCGAAAATTACAGTAGTCTGCTGATAAAACCCACATAGAGTAGGACTCCCCCAGTTTTTATGTTTCTCCACTGTCAAAGGTCTTTATCTTCCTACACTGGCACAACCTCCATAGTACGGCATGGTAATCAACCAGTTGATTGGGGCCATCCAAATGGATGATGATGATGATGATGATGATGATGATGGATGTATGCATGGAGCACAAAGGGAGATATGGGAGAGGGACAAATGAAAAGCAGATCAATAGGGTGTCTTGTTTTTTGTTGATCAGGGTGGGCACTTGACACAATGACAGCTGGGAAGTCTTGTCTTAAGTATTAGATGATGTGCTTTGCATCTTTTTCATTTGTTTTCAGCAGGGTGGACCGGAAGGGTTTCCGGCATCCAGATCAACCATGGCCCATTTCCTGTTCCATACTGTCGCTTTCTTGCTGGCCTTCTTGGCTGTCGTGACTCAGGGTGGCTGCCCTGCGAGGACCCATTATTGTGCAAAACCATCAAGGACACTACACGGAAAGAGGTACTTTGTTCTGTTTCTGTCTGATTATCTCTGACCGTCAAGGACACTACACGGAAAGAGATACGTTGTTCTGTTTCCTGTCTGATTATCTCTGACCATCAAGGACACTACACGGAAAGAGGTACTTTGTTCTGTTTCCCGTCTGATTATCTCTGACCGTCAAGGACACTACACGGAAAGAGGTACTTTGTTCTGTTTCCTGTCTGATTATCTCTGACCATCAAGGACACTACACGGAAAGGGGTACTTTGTTCTGTTTCCTGTCTGATTATCTCTGACCATCAAGGACACTACATGGAAAGAGGTACTTTGTTCTGTTTCCTGTCTGATTATCTCTGACCCTCAAGGACACTACATGGAAAGAGGTACTTCGTTCTGTTTCCTGTCTGATTATCTCTGACCATCAAGGACACTACACGGAAAGAGGTACTTTGTTCTGTTTCCTGTCTGATTATCTCTGACCATCAAGGACACTACACGAAAGAGGTACTTTGTTCCGTTTCGTGTCTGATTATCTCTGACGTCAAGGACACTACACGGAAAGGGGTACTTTGTTCTGTTTCCTGTCTGATTATCTCTGACCCGGATCAAAAGGAACCATTACCACTGGCAAAAAGAGGTCTTTTCCGTTCCGGGTCTGATTATCTCTGACCGTAAAGGGAAACACTACAGGAAGGGTACTTTGTTCTGTTTCCTGTGATTATCTCTGCCGTCAAGGACACTACAGGGGAAAGAGGTACTTGTTTCTGTTTCCTGTCATTATCTCTGCCGTCAGGACAATGGAAGAGTACTTGTTCCTTTTTCCTCCTTTTCTCGCCAAATATCTTTGCCTGTTCGCTGGTTTTTTCAAATGCACGGAACACACACAGACTAGGACAGACTTTGAAAAAAATAGGTGGAAATGGCCAGGGACAAAAATGGTTAAATTCGGTGCAGGCCTTGGTCGGTCTGGATCAATGTAGAGATGCATCATTGATCGCTTCTTTTTTCTTTATGGATGCAGCTAGATCCTGAGATACCCCTTTCCTAACCACATTTGCTGCTGGCAGACATGGCTATTTTTGATAAAACTGAACTAACTAAAAAAGATGGATTGGATTTTCATTTTAAGTTTGGCTGATGCTACATTCTTATAAAATCTCTCTTCTCTTCTCTCTCTCTCTTCTCTCTTCTCTCTTCTCTCTCTCTTTTCCCCTCACCCGGGGGGGTTTGCAACTTGCCGTGGTCGGAGGGCTTGCGGGTCCTATAAACCCTTAGGCTTTGCTGGCGGGGGCATCAATACTTAGAGATAGGCTGTTTTTTTCCAATTGCTCTGGCCTGAGAAGTCAAGATGCTGTCTGGCCTAAGCGTAAGTGGTTAAGGAGTTGATGCCCCTGGTAGGCTTCCCATGTCAGATAGGCTAAGGGTGAGGATCCTACTAAGAGTAACCCGCCTTTTTTCCCCTTTTTGTTTTCTGCCTTCCTTATTTGGCCCTTTTCTATCTTCGCTCCCCTTCAGTCTTCTTTTCCACCTCCTTTTCTCTTTGTGGTTCCTTAAATCCGCCGCGTTTGCCGTGCGGTGCGACCTGTTCGGAGGGGGATGAGATCCTGGTGATTGAGAGGGCCAGCGCTCTCAACACTCACTTTGGCTCGGCCCTCCCCTAGACAGGAAGTACACTTTGGCCCGGGTGTACTAATCGGCTCCCCTTTTGGGCTGGGTCAAAACAGGCATTTTTTCCCGGCTGGCCAAGGTAACCCTCCCAGTGCTCAACTCTCTTTTCCCCGGGGAGTTGGGCATGAATCAGGGGGGATAGGGTTGGTGGGTTTTTGTCTGTTGTATGTCTCTCCCGAAGCCGGGAAGGGGGTCAAGACATTGGTTTCTTGGCCCTGGCCCCTAGTTGGACTCCAGGTGGGTGGGTAAGGGAGGGTGAAATATAATAAACTAAACATGGTTTTTTCAAAAAATATCCCCCCAAACGGAAGAGGAAGGCCGTATCCCCTATTTCGGGGCTTTCTCAAACAGATAGTGATTCTGACATGAGGTAAGACAGAGGACAGGTTTCTGGGCTTCCTGGCTCGTGGTGGAAGGGACAGAGCAGGAAAGACCCCTTTCAGCTCTGAGCCCTTTTGCTATCCAAAAGGGCTTTCATGGTATAGCAGGTGAACCTAGGTCCATAAAAAGGTTGAGGAAGGGTTCGTTTCTTATTCAATGTCGATCACAGAAACAAATCTGAACAGCTGTTAAAAGGAACCAAACTAGGGGATAGGGAGATCAGGGTGACTCCCATAAACAGTTGAATTCGTCGAAAGGTTTGTGATTCGCGTCGAGATTTTGCAGTGTCTCGGAAGCAGAGATAAAAACAAACTGGCGTCCCAGGGTGTGACGGAGGTGCGCAGGGTGTCGGTTAAAAGAAAGGTTTTCAGAGAGAGTGGCTCCCAACACCCTCTTTCTGACCTTCTGCAACCCTGTGTTTGCCTCCGGTCACCCAAAGTCGGTTACTTGAATGTTCGTGTTCAGCTCTAGTGCCGTCCCCGTTGAGGTGTTTCAGATGCCAGGGTTTTGGGGCCATGTCAGAGACCGCTGTTCGGGGCAGGAGGTGTGGGGTGTTTGCTGCAAGCAATCCAGATGGGCCGTGCAAAGATCCGGCCATTGTGCTGACTGCGGTGGCGATCATCCCTCCTCTTCAAGAAACGTCCTCTTGGATTCAGGAATCCACCATTCAACGAATTAAAACAGAAAAGAAGATCTCCTTTTTTGAAGCCGCAAGCAGGTTGTGGGCAGTCAGACTCCAACAGTTTCATATGCTTCGGCCGAAAGACGGTTCCCGCAGTTCCCACTCGATCAGTCTGCTGTCAGACTGATGACTTTACATTTTTCCCAAAACCTTTGAAAGGGTAGAATTTCAACTCGGGTGGAAGCAGGTCCACCACCTTCCCACCCAAAGTGACTGCCCCTGGTGGGCAAAAAATCCACCACCCCTCAGCCCTGCCCCCCCAGCTACAACATCTGCTGCTGGGCATTAAAAAACCAGAAATTCCGCCTCGAACTCTCCTATCCAGTGCCCGTGCGGGCAAGGGGTTCCCCCCAGTGTGGAGACGGTGGAGATGAGAAAAAAACCTCCCCCAATCTCCCAAATCCAGACCTCCACCATCTCCAAATTCCAGGCCTTTGTCACCTGCGGGCAAGTCTGCCAGCAGGTCCAAAGACACCACAGTCCAGTGACACTAACTAATAAATTCGCTCCATTAGAAGCGGACGGTTGAAGAGGAGATGACCTGATTTCTCTCCTTTTCGCCTCTGCACCTGGATTGTACAATATTCCATTGGAATATTTCCCTGGATTTAAAATTCAACTTTTTAGGAGCTGCAGCTTCGTGTCAGTCTATAAAACCTTCTGTCGTGGCTCTTCAGGAAACTCAAATTCAAAGCCGAAGACCTTTACTCTTTCTGGCTTTAATATTCTTTCAAATCCTGCACAAACCCCCACGTTGGGACGGTCGGGCGGTGTTGCCCTTTTTCAACACAAAACTCTGCTGTATAGTCCTGTCGCTCTGTCTACCTCCCTTCAAGCTGTTGCTGCGAGAGTCACTCTCCACAAACCCCTGTAACATCTGTTTATTTATCTACCTCCTTCAGTCCCGGTTTGTCGTCAGGACCTTGTCAGTCTGATAGGAGACCTTCCTCGACCTTTTTTGCTGTTGGTGACTTTAACGTCACAATCCTCTTTGGGGTAGTGTCGGTACGTCATCCAGAGGTCTGCTAATTGAGGATGTCCTTTCGGATTTGGATCTGTGTTGTCTGAACGACGGATCTGCAACTTACCTCCACTCTTCCACAGGTTCACTTTCGTGTTAGAATTGTCGGTTTGTGACCCCTCGCTGGTCCTGGCTAGAGTGGTCTGTCCATGACGATCTCACGGAAGGACCATTTCCCTGTCTCCTACACCGTATACTGAAAACGTCTCTGTCCTCTCAACCCTAAATTTTAAAAAGCAAACTGGGATCTATTTGCAGCCCCTATTTCTGGGAATTCCAGGACCTGATTTTCTTCAGAGTCCGGACCCAGCAGAATCACTGACTAACACAAAGATCAAGTGTGCTAAGCTTGTATTCCAGGTCTTCCTAAACTTCAAATGCCAAAAACACCCTGGTTTGATTCAGACTGCCAACAAATTTCCAAAGTTAGAAAACGGTATCAGCGTCAGGTGTACCAACGACCTTCGGGTCCCAACGCTCGAGCCCATCAAAAACTCCGTGCTAAATCAAGACACACTTTTAAAATCAGTAAACGTCGGTCCTGGAGAAGCTTCTGCTCCAGGCTGACATCAAAAACTTCCAAGAAAAGAGTGTGGAACTCATTAAGAAAATCAAAGGGAAGAACACCTGTCCCACTGTGAACCATCTCAGGTTTTCGGATTAAGCGATTGCTAATCTGCTTGCTTCAACCATTGAAAAGAATTCCTCCTCTTCTAATAAATCAGCCACTTTTGTCAAAAACAAAGCCCTAAAGAAAAAACACCCTGCAACTTTTCGTCCGACAACATGGAAGCCTACAATCTTCCTTTCACGTTAAACGAGCTGAAATCTGCCTTGCTTTCTTGCAGCGATTCCTCTCCGGTATAGATGAAATCCTTATCAGCTGTTGAAACATCTTCCGCTAGAAGGTCTGAACATACTGCTACAGGTCTACAAACCAGTGTGGACTACAGTTTTTTCCACCCCTTGGCGAAAGCCCTCATTATTCCCTCCCAAAACCCGGAAAAGATCTTTCTAATCCTTCAAATACCGTCCCCATAGCTTTGACCAGCTGTGTTTGTAAATTGATGGAAAAAAAGGTCAATGCTAGGCTCATGTGGAAAAATAGAAACCGGGTGGCCTTTTGGCGAAAGAACAGTGTGGGTTTTCCGCAAAAATCGGACTTTCTGTTGACCATTTGATTCTTCTGGAATCTACACTTCGGAACGCTTTTTTAAACAGACAGCTGCAGTGGCAATTTTCTTCGATTTGGAGAAGGCCTACGATACTACCTGGAAGTCGGGGATACTTCATGATCTCCACGATCTGGGTTTTTCGAGGTCATCTTCCGCTTTTTATTCAAAATTTTTTGGGAGAACGACAGTTTCGGTCCGGGTGGCACCACTCTCTCTGATGTCCACGAGCGGTTGGGTGTTCCACAGGGGAGCATACTATCTCCTGCCCTCTTTAGTATTAAGATCAACAACATTGTGAAATCAGTTCAGCAGGGTTCAGACTGCTCATTGTTTGTGGATGATTTTGCTGTCTACGCAACTGGAAGCCTGTACCCGAGTGTCCAGCGCAGGCTCCAGCTTTGCGTAGATAAAATCCATCGGTGGGTGGATGACAACGGTTTCACCTTTTCTGCTACAAAAACCCAGTGTATTCACTTCCATAATTTCCGTCAGTTTTTTCCAGATCCTGAACTTCAAGTAGGGAAATCTCCCATTCCAGCTGTCAAAGAGGCCAAATTTCTAGGGTTATTTTTGATCAGAAACTTAACTTTCTCAGCCACATAAAAAACCTCAAAACTGCTTGCCAAAAGGCATTGAATATTCTGCGGGTCGTAGCGCACACCGACTGGGGCGCTGATAAGAAAACTTTGTTGCACCTCTACAGAGCCCTGGTCCGTTCCAAACTGGACTACGGTTGTGCTGTCTACGGCTCCGCAAGATCGTCTTACCTCAAACTCTTGGACCCTATCCACCATCAAGGGCTTCGTCTCTGTCTTGGAGCGTTCCGCACTACCCCTGTGTACAGCCTGTACGCAGAGGCGGGTGAACCTTCATTGTCCAACCGCAGGCTGAAACTGTCTTTAAATTATTATATCCGACTGTTCTCAGAACCGCAGAATCCTGCCTATGACTGTGTCTTTGACCCTCCGTTCCAAAGTAAGTTTGAAAACAACCCGAAATGTATTCCGCCGTTTGGTCTTCGTGTGCGGCCTCACGTGCGGAATGCAGGTCTAGACCTAGGAGTTGTGTCGGATTTTTCCAAGTTTCCGGATCAACCTCCGTGGACCTTTTTCACACCAGAGATTCGTTTCGATCTTGCAGCTTTTCGTAAAGAGTCTACCAGCTCTCTGGCGTACAAGGCATTGTTTGCTGAGCTCTGTTCGAAATTCCCATCCTGTCAAAAAGTTTTCACTGACGGTTCCAAGTCTGAAGATGGAGGTGGCCTGTGCAGCCTACTGCCCTGGGCTCCTTCTCAGATACTGTTGGAACATATCCATTCAGATGCTTCTGTCTATTCTGCTGAACTTACTGCTCTGGTTCTGGCTTTGAAGATAATCTCACATTCTTCGAAGAGGGACTTTCTGGTTCTGTCGGATTCGCTGTCAGCTTTGGAGGCCATAGCTGGCCGCAACCTTCAGCATCCAGAACTTTTAATTTTTTTTGAACTTTTTAGCAAGTTGAAGGCGGACGGTTATAACATTACTCTTGCTTGGGTTCCTGGTCATGTTTGGCATTGGCGGGAACGAAATGGTTGATCGTTTAGCCAAGAACGCCACAAGAGAGAAACTGTCCAACATTTATATCCCCTGCTCAGATGTGAAACCTAAAATTAACGATTATGTGAGAGACCTCTGGCAGGAGGATTGGAACACACAGACGAATAACAAACTCTTTCAGATCCGTCCAAACCTTAAGGACTTCCTCCCATCTTCGTCGGGAGGTCGTAAAGAGGAAACGGTTCTGTGCCGGCTGCACACCGGCCATTCGTATTTTACCCATTCTTACCTTTTAAAGAGTGAAGAAGCTCCGTGGTGTATTCCATGTCATGCGCCACTCACAATGAAACATGTTCTTTTAGAGTGCTGGGACTTGCACGATGTGAGACACAAACATTTTACAGCGGAGTCCATGAAGATCCTGTTCAGGGATGTCCCGCCTGATGTGATCCTTGGGTTTTTGAAAGAGATTAACATTTTTCATCTGATTTAAGATTTTACGGAAGAAAGATTTTTAATGCAATTTCTGGTGCGTTTCTAGACGATGTCATTTAATGCGATGTGTGAAAGTTGGGTTTTTTTTGTTTGTTTTTAAATGACTGGTGAGTTGATTTTAACGTGGTGACAGCCCTGATGTGGCCCTCTGCGGTCGGCTGGGCTATAAGCAACATTATCTTATCTTATCTTATCTCTCTCATAAAATGGTGAACAATTTAGTTCTTGGAAAAAACATGTGCAGGCTAACAATTCCTCCATCATTATATTAATGACTTTGCAAAGATTCATTGAAAGAAAAAAGAGTGTGTGTGTGTGTGTGTGTGTAAAAAAAAAGAATGAAAAGTCAGGGATATATGAATATAAAATCCTTCACTGGCAGCTTATGGAGACCATTGTAATCCATCTTGAAGACAGTATCAGCTTATGGAGACCATTGTAACCCATCTTAGAGATAGGACTATTCACATTGCCTGCTCCAAGGCCTTCCCTCTGCTGGATCAGACTCTTTCTTTCTTTTCTTTCGGCGTACGCAGGCTGATACTCCTGCGGACACTCCCTGTATAGACAGGCAGTGGAGTTTTGTGTGTATGACCCTTTTTTATCCCGCCATTGAGGCAGCCATACTCCATCTTCGGGGAAGGTGCATGCTATGTGTCACGTGTCATCCATACCAACGGCCAAACTGGCCTTCTCTTCCGAAAGTTGGTGATGGGATTTTACGTGTGTGCAAGATGTTATGCGTGCGTTCACACACGGAACCTCGGTTTATAGTCTCATTCGAAGGACTATATGGGGAATGGAGTCAGAACCAATGTTAACTCCGAGGGAAAATTCCCCCTATACCGAAATTCGAACCCGCAACCCCAGGATCACGAGTCCGGCGCTCTACCAACTGAGCTATCCGGCCCCCCGGATCAGACTCTTCATTGTATGTATAAAGAGGAAACACATGACACACAAACACACATGGAAACATGTTGCACAAAACACACGCACACATACACATGCACGCACACTCACACAGACAGACAGACAGACACACACACACACACACACACACACACATACCACACACACACACACACACACACACACACACACACACACACACACACACATGGAAACATGTCACACAAAACACACACACACACACACACACACACACACACACACACACACACATGGAAACATGTCACACAAAACACACACACACACACACACACACACACACACACACACACACACACACACACACACACACACACTAAACAGTCTCTCTGTCTCTCTCTCTCTCACTCCCACCTCCCCACCTCCAGCCCCAACCTATTGATCAATTTTCTTTTTTCCTTGTGGCTTTGAATACATTGCAGGTTGGCAGCGTGCACTGTCACCTTCTTCTTCTGCCCCTCCTTCATCCACCCCTTCTCGTTGTCCTTTCATGTAAAGTTCTTTTAAATGTAGACATACACATTAAAGCAGGCAAAACACCTGAACAGAACTTTCTTTGTGGTCTGTTTTGTTTCTTTGTTTCAGATTTTTGTGTTTTCACTGCAAAACAAAGCATCTTCGTGGGAAAAATTTGACTGGAAAAAACTGACGACGGTGGTGTCTGTGGGGTATGTCAGCACACAGCTGATGTGTCTGGCTCACCAGCATGGCGCCAGGGTGGTCACCATTGGTCAGTTTGAGATTCTGTGTGTGTGTGTGTGTGTGTGTGTGTGTGTGTGTGTGTGTGGTGTGTGTGTGTGTGTGATAAAGCTGTTGGATTGGTACATTTTGTGTGTGTGTGTGTGTGTGTATGTGTGTGTGTGTGATATAGCTGTTGGATTGGTAAGTTTTGTGTGTGTGTGTGTGTGTGTGTGGTGTGTGTGTGTGTGTGTGTGTGATATAGCTGTTGGATTTGTAAGTTTTGTGTGTGTGTGTGTGTGTGTGTGTGTGTGTGTGTGTGTGAGACAGCTGTTGGATTGGTACGTTTTGAGTGTGTGTGTGTGTGTGTGTGTGTGTGTGTGTGTGTGTGTGTGTGTATGTGATAGCTGTTGGATTGGTAAGTTTGTGTGTGTGTGTGTGTGTGTGTGTGTGTGTGTGTGTGTGTGTGAGATAGCTGTTGGATTGGTAAGTTTTGTGTGTGTGTGTATGTGTGTGTGTGTGTGTGTGTGTGTGGTGTGTGTGGTGTGTGTGTGTGATAGCTGTTGGATTGGTAAGTTTTGAGTGTGTGTGTGTGTGAGTAATAATATGGAAAACAAAATTATGCATTCAGATATTAAATTTCTGCAGGCCCAGGGATACATATGAACATTGTGATAAAGAATAAAAATCAAACTGATAATCAGCCACTGTGATGGAAGCCCACTATGACAGTTATTTGTCAAATCAGATTTGTAAACTGTAAGATTATGATCTGTGTAGGCATTTGGTTATGTGAAGCATAAGTTGATAACTATTCTCTCTGATAGGTTTGATCAGGGCATTTTAACCTTATAACTTCATGAGAATCTGCAGTAATATAGGGAAAGATAGTTTTTATGTTATGATATGAATATTGGATTTTAACCTTATAACTTCAGGAGAATCTGCAGTAATAGAGGGAGAGAGAGTTTTTATGTTATGATGTGAATATTGGACATACTGGTAGAAAATGATACCCATCCTCTCAAACTGTATGCAACGGAGGTGATTAGGGGGTGGGGGAGGGATGTGTGAATGTGTGTAACATCAGATGAGTCAAGGAGGACACAGACATACACATGCCCTCTCTCTCTCTCTCTCACTCCCCCTCTCTCTCACACACACACACACACAGAGATACTGACACACACACACACACACACACACACACACACACACACACACACACACACACACACACACATGCATGTACATGCACACACACACACACACACACACACACACACACACACAGGCACATGTGCTGAACCTTTCTTCTCTTTTAAAATAATTTTTGTCTGTGCAGTTTGAAAACCTTCCCCTGAATGATATTAATTTTCTTTTTTCCACTTTAACTTGCAGCCAACTACAAGTTGTCACAACTGACCAACGCAACAATGCGCACTCTGTGGGTGAAGAATCAGCTGTTGCTGGTACAGAGCAATTTCTACGATGGCATCAACATCGACTTTGAAGAACCCATCTTAAAGAATCAGAGTGAGATTCGAACTGCCTACACCTCCCTGGTGAAGGAAACTTACCAAGCGTTCAAAACATCTGATCCCCATTATCAGGTGAGAGAAGCAGCATGCATCTCATCAGAAATGTTAAATTTTCAGGAGAAATATGGCTTGTTTTGCATGTATTTGATGACAAAAGCAACAACACATGACTCACATATGTGTTGCTTTGCAACTCCTGGAAAGACTAATACAGACATGTGACTTACATGCACACAGACCTTTATTTACACATAGACATGTAAATCACACACATGCATGCACATGCACACCCATACATGCACTCACACACATACACATCCAGACAGACATACATGCACACACACACACATTCTCTCTCTCTTCATATACACATGTTTTTTTCTTCACTTGTGTTTTTTCTTCTTTTTTATAAAATAAAACATCCAGTTTATTGTGTCTGTTATGTTAATGTCATCGGATAGATTTTGTGTGTGTAGGTTTTGTGTTTAATGCAAAGTTCAAATTAATAAGGCATCTTACTGTGTTATATGAGAATTATTTAAAAGTGTATATAATGAAGAGATGGATATCCTTATGCCTGATTTGTATTAAGGATATATTTGTAATGATATCTACTTGAAAAGTTAAAAGGACAACTGTATATTTTTTTCATCATTTGAGGATAATTTTGGAGGCTGTTAGAAATGGAATGAAATTAGCATAAAAAAATCTTCCCTTGGATTGTAAAGGTGCCTGAAAGCATTGATGTATTGGTGTAGATGAAGCATTCTCCAATTCTTATTTCTTTGGATGCATCTCACCAGGTCACTGTAGATGTCGCCTGGAGCCCCGATTGCATTGACGGTCGTTGCTATGACAACAATGGCTTAGCTGAGAACACAGACTTTCTGTTTGTCATGGCTTACGATGAGCAGAGTCAGATTTTTGGCAAAAGCTGCATTGCATTAGCCAACTCGGACTACGTTAAAACATCACAAGGTAAGTGGTTTACAAAAGCAGTTTGTGGGTAAACGCTAATCAGTGTAAAGACAGAACCTGAAATGCAGCGCAAGACAATAAACTGTAAATTTACTAATAAATGCCATTTCCAGTGCTGTTTAACCCTTTGACTCCCAGAACTATTTGTAATTTTCGGGAAAAAAAAACCAACCTTGCAAAAAAAAAATCGCAAAAATTCAAGTATTGCTCTAAAGCATACAGAAGTATACATTTTCTTGAAGGAAAATGAATGGAGAATATGATTATTATGTGTTTCATGTTGACAGGATGAGATAACTCACAATCATAGGAAGATAACCAAGATTTTATGAAAAATACCCAATATTTTGGGGGAAAAAATCCATGAAAATTCAAGTCTCAAAATATCATAGGTGGAAATGGTATTGAAATGTGCACAAATCTATAGGACATAAGAACCAAGTGCAATTATTTACTGAAAAAGCACACAGTGCGTTCAGGGATGCATTGAGTAGTGCATGTCAATGTGGGCTAGAGATGCAACGTTTACTAGCACTTCACCCGTCATACAAAAAAATTGGCAAAAAATTAACATAACAAGTGTTGTCAACTACTGTCACTGGCATCACACTCTAACAATTTTGCGTCACATTTTAACAATTTTTTCCTCTCCTATCACGTCCTCGACTACGCCCACTACCAGCACGACCACGCCCCCTACCTGTTGATGTACTTGGTAGCTCAATATCTTCATCCCGGTAACCCGAATCACTTGACTCATTGTCAGGAGGATCGACAACCACGTCACTTTCATTTTCCTTTCACTTTCGTCGTTGCTAATTTCACCTTCGTACGGTGTTTCAAACACAATTCTCACTACCTCTTCGGCAGTAAATCTACTGGCAGCCATGTTGATCTGCTCGACTAATTTTTGCTTTACAAAACGAAAAAACACACGTCAAAATCGACCCAAAACTTGCTGAGAAATCGCTTCAAACACGCTGTATGGGAGCCGCCATTTGCAAGCAAGTAAACAATATCATGTGACCGTTCAGATGATCCAATTATGCGATGACCCTTGAACCGCGGCTATATCCACAGCCGAGAGTGAAAGGCTTAAGTTTTTAAAATCCAGAAATTATTCTTAAATGGGTCACTTTCAGTTTTAGTCAGAGCATAAAAGTTTCCCCCAACTCAGTTTGTAATTTTTGAGGGTAAATACTCCAGCAGGATGTCTCAGATGCACACATGTCTGTTTTCAATGGTACCATGGATAGACAGTCTGATGAATCTAAATGAACAATAGATGTATGTAGCATTCTGTGTGTCTCAGACAGTGTGTTGTGTTTGTTGTGTGTCTGAAATGCAGGGTTGCAAGGGTACCTGAAGCTGGGCATTGCCCCCAATCAGCTGGTGCTGGGGGTTCCATGGTATGGCTACAACTACCCCTGTCTCTCCCTGTCTGAGGTAAGCTGTCTCTCCCTGTCTGAGGTGAGCTGTCTCTCCCTGTCTGAGGTAAGCTGTCTCTCCCTGTCTGAGGTAAGCTGTCTCTCGCTGTCTGAGGTGAGCTGTCTCTCCCTGTCTGAGGTAAGCTGTCTCTCCCTGTTTGAGGTAAGCTGTCTCTCGCTGTCTGAGGTAAGCTGTCTCTCCCTGTCTGAGGTAAGCTGTCTCTCCCTGTCTGAGGTAAGCTGTCTCTCCCTGCCTGAGGTAAGCTCTGCAGTGAAGGCCAGACAGGAGAGGAAGAATTGGATGGGCAGGCACTCTGGTGGGTTTTTTTTTTGTGTTTTGGCTATTCCATCTTGTGTGCCACCTCAGTGGCACTGCACCCATGCCGTTCATTCCAACTTTTCATCCACAGCAACAGCCCAGCCTGACCGACCAGAGCCCCAGCATCAGCGATCCATCGGGAGCAGTCATTGTCAAGTCGTCATGAGGCAACATACCAGAGGAGACACTGCACAGCTGCCAAGTTCTTTTGATGGTCTTCACTGATGCCTGTTCTGATTCAACATATGCAGGACACCACCTACTAAGCCACCTACTGATGACAATGATTGCTTAGTGAGTAGAGTGAGCTCTCCCATGTCTGTCCAGTGACGATCCCCATGAATTCACTGATACTGAGGATCCTGAGAGAATCAAACCAAGGCTGTAAATGCAGAGGGGCAATTGAAACTTAGGTCACCATGAGAGCAGGGCGTGAAGGGTCACAGAATTTGAAACATTTTTTTTTATGGTGATCAGTTAGGATGAGGATAAAGAAGCTGATGCTACAGATTTCCATTCTGGTCTGCTACTGCATGATAGGCTATGCTTACCCTCATTATGCATTTTGACATCAACCAGGCCCGAGAGATATAGACACCTGCAGTGTTGATCAGAAAATTTGAGCAACGCTGTCAGAGACATTTCCATTCAGTGTAAGAAACTCGACTGTGTGGTCCTAGGCTTGCCAGTGAAGCCCACAGCACACTCCGCTGTAGGTAGGAGCCGGTCGAGGCAGAAAAATCTCAGGAATGAATAGCTCTGATGGGAATCGACCCATGACCTCCCAGCTGAGATTCTGCAGCGCTAACCACCTCACCATTGCAGCTGGTGACAGTCACTTTTATTCCCTTTTCTTGAGACTGTCTCATCGTCTGTGCTCTTCCGGTGGTCTTGTTCTCACATGGTGCATTTCTCACATGGTGCATTCATCACATGGTGCATTCCAGCTCCTCTGTACACCGCTGAACCCAGGTTAACCCTATCCCAGCCTCAGTCCTGGTAATCCACTCGGAGCAGTCAGTGTCGGGTCTTCAAGACGAGGCAGCCCACCAGAGGAGACACTGCACTGCTGCTGAATCAATGCAGTGGCGTTCAGTGGTACCTGTTCTGATCCATCATAAAACTCAGGACACTGGCTTCTACCTGTACTGACCACAGTGGTCACTCAGTGGTGGAGCCAGCGTGAGTGAGCAGTCCCTTTCTGAGGGCGTGGGTGTGGATGTGGTCATTTGTGACGAGACAGGGAACAGACACCTGACACACCCTCTCTCTCTCCCTCTGTGTGTCTCCCTGTCTTCTTTTATGTGTGTGTGTGTGTCTGTGCTTTTTTTTTTCAGTTCATGATTTTTTTCCCCAGTCTATATCTGTGGTACAATAAAAAAGAAAAAAAAAAGAAAAAGAGGTTTGCAAGTTCTCTTCAAAAACTTGCATTCAATTTTTGGTGTGAAACATGTTACTATGTAAGCACATGAAAACTCATGTCAGAATAATCATGCAGACAAAAAAAGCATCAGCATCTGACAGATACCTGCATCTGCTTATTCCATCATCAACCTCCTCAACTACTAACAATATCGACTTCTGTTCTGTTTTTGTTTTTTTCAATCTCTTCTCAGTCTCGGGCAACACTGCTGGGGCTTTATCCAAAGTCTCCATCATTTGTCAAGAGTTCTTCGCTTGAGTTGTCACTTGAAACAAGTCAGTCAGGCTCACAGCCGCTAATTGGCACAATATTCTCTCACTCGCATTTATAGCCTGTGCTCTGCACAGGAAAACCCTATTTTATGTGATGGAAAGCCCCATATGCTCACCAGCTGTTGCCTCCATCTCAGAATTTTAAGAGGGGGTGCAGGTGTCCTAGTGGATATGGTATCAGGTGCTTGTTTCAAGATTTGTGGTTTGATTCCTGGCCGCGTTGGAAGAGATTTTCTCTTTGTAGTTAACATCAATGTCGACTCCGATCCATTGCTGGCCCTGGAGAGAAGACTTCTAACCAAAGCCTCATCATGCTAAAATGCATGCATGAAAAATTTTGCATGCACCCCATTCCACCTTTCGGAGATCATGTGATGGTGAGATGTAAGAGTCCAAAATGAAATGCATGCATGTTGGTATCATGTATCAATGGAATGCCTAAAGACAGATAATTGCTACCTTAATGATGACATTAAAAAAAACAGCTGCAAATGCGACAGTCTTACCAGTTGCGAGACATTTGAGACCTAGCAAAGGAATAGAAAAAGAAGAGCCTGAAGCAGCCAGCTCTTACGAAGGAGTGAAATACAAAAGAAAACGGTCAGGTTTTCAAAGTGCCATTAAATCTGTTTACAATGAATTTACATCCTCCATGTTGAAATTCAGAAAATCAGCTCTGAGATGAACTTGATAATCATGCATCAGGCTGTAGAAAGAATATTTTTGGTTATTACATGTTTGAGTGAGGAGGTAGCAGTCTTTTGAAGATACTTTATAATCTTCAAGACCGTTATCATCGTTATATAAAAAAAAGACATTACAAAAACATTTCAGAAAATGTGTCATGTATATTTTAATTCTGAATAGATTTTAATTTTTATTTAATTTTAAAATCTTCTTCTGTGGCATCATCATTCTGATGGTTCCATCATTTTGTGGGAGGTTGCTGTTTATCACACAATGTGATGATGACCATTACAATGCTGAGAGCACACGCACACACATACACACACACCCACACAAACACACAAGCGACTCTGCAAGCTGGCCAATCAGGGTGTGGTCTGCAGATTCTTGATGTAATTAGAGTCCTGCTGGAGGCTGCCTGCTGTTTGAACGAAATGACTTTGATGGCAAGGAGTGTTTGACAGTGTGACTAAATGAAAGGAGTTTGATGGCAAGGAGTGTTAGAGTACTGGCAGTGTAACTAAATGAAAGGAGGTTGATGGCAAGGAGTGTTTGACTGGCAGTGGGACTAATTGTTTCGGGGCATGTTGGCCGAGTTCAGAAAGGGATGGACAGGGGCGGGGGAAAAGGGAATGTCATTTTGCAGAATCAGAGGCGGTAAGCTGGTCTGGACTTGAAACAGTCCAGTGACTCACTTGTGTGACAACGCATTCCTGTGCCAAGATGTCTAAAGAAAGGACATCTGTCTGTTCTGTATCGTGCCAGATGGCATGTTGTAACTGCAGATGTTGTTGTCTTGAACTCGGCCATTTGCCTGGTGGTCTTGGCCTTGATGAAACTGAGAACATGACAAAATCTGAACTTCTCCAGGTGAGCTTGTTTTTTCAACTGTTCTTCTTCTTCTTCTTCCTCGTTCGCCATCCCGTTAGATGAGCAGCCCGGTGTCCTTAGTGAAGGCTGCCGTCTGTCGCAGTTCCTCCAGGGTGCCGTACAGCTTGGCTTCCACTGCTGTCATTGTTGGCCAGTACTTTCTCCTGGATGTTGCATACGTCGGAGCTTTCTTTTGCAGCAAAAGTGATGCTGGATGATGGCCCATCTTTCTGCTCTGTGAAAATGTGGAGACTATCTCAGCAATCATTGACAGTTTGGATTGCATAGCAACACTTAAAGATGCCCGTTCCAAGAAGAGCTTATTCAGTTCCTCTTTCTGTGTGTGTGTGTGTGTGTGTGTGTGTTTGTGTATGATGGAGCCGAGAGTTAGGAGGTGGAGGCTGGTGGAGAGGGGAAGGAGAGGAGCGAGGTTGTGGACATCTTTTTCTTCAGTTGAAGGCACACATTCCATGTGTTTAAATTCTGGCACCGAACTGAAAATGGTTGTAAGAAAAGCAATGTTGAATTCAAGTTTTAACACGCATATATATATATTATATATATATATATAGAGAGAGAGAGAGAGAGAGAGAGAGAGAGAGAGCTCTACCGAGTTTCTGAAAACACTTTTGGGCAAGTCCTTGATTTTTTAAAATTTTAATGTGGGAGCTTTTTTTTTTCTTTATAACTTCAAATAATTGGAGAAGTATAAGTGCGCAGAAAGGAGTCCTGATTTTTATCAGTTAAAACGCAGCGGAATGCAGACACGAGTTTCACCCATGCAAGAACTGAAGGGATGGTTTACTTATCTTAGCGGCGATAAATATGAGGCGGGGGGGAGGGGGGGGGGGGAGCAATGAAATGGACATGAGACAAAGTTACAAATCTTCAATTGAAGCTGCTTCAAGATGTTCTCGTTGAAGGGTAAGTGTTTTGATCGTTTTCCACACCGATAAGACTGGGAGTTCAACTTAACTACTTTTCACAGGTCGTTATAACCGTTGGCCATTTTTGTCTCGCATAGTAGTATAGTATAGTATAGTATAGTATAGTATAGTATAGTAATAAGAGCGATTGAGGCTCTACTTTTAAAGAGCCTATTCATCTATCTAATTCTAACTTTGATTTCTAGCATTGCGTGCAAGCTCAGTTTTCCAGAAGTTATTCTTGGCAAATAGGGTTGTACAATGATGGTAGATTTTTCCAATGTTCATCCAGTCTTCTCTTGAAAGCATCCACTGATGGCGCAGAAACCACTGACTCGGGGAGATTGTTCCAAGTATTGTTGATCCTATTCGAGAAAAAATTTGCTCTAACTGCTAATTTACTTCTGCTTTTCTTCAGCTTCATTGAATTTCCTCTTAACTGGCTTTTATTGTCCTTTTCAAACATAAGTTCATGGGTGTTGTACATTCCATTGAGGTACTTATAAGTTTCAATCATATCACCCCGAAGACGGCGGTGCTCAAGACTCGGAAGCTTCAAAATTTTCAATCTATCAGGGTAGGGTTTGTCTTTGAGATGGCTCAGTGTCTTTGTTGCACGACGTTGCACATCCTCAATGTCACTACATAGACCTTTGGAATGTGGTTGCCAGACACTGTGACCATATTCCAACAGTGGCCTGACCATGCTCTTGAACAAAAGTACAAAAGTTCTCTCGGACAGATAATCAAAAGATCGGCGTATAAGTCCAACCATTCTGTTGGCCCTTGATGTGGTCTGAGCAACCTGCTCTTTGAACGAGTTTATTATCCACTACAACGCCTAAGTCTTTTTCATACAAGACATAACCTCAAGACAACAATGAATTCTCGCGAACTCCTAGCCCCGCTCGCCGCTAGTAGGGCAATGAAACGTCAACACTCGCAAAACATGCGAGAAGCCTCGCTATTTCACCTCGGTGAAACGCGTCTCGGGTCTATGCCTACTTCGAAGATAGGCAGTTAGCTACCTCACCCTACCTCAAGCAAAGAGAAGTCCAGTTTAGTTTGGCCAGTTCGTGAAATGACTTGCGTCGGTGACAAGTAGTACAACCACGATAACAGTATCGTCATCATTAAGATTAAGATGGCCATCAAAAGAAGCAAGTGCGCAATCGAAGATGATTTGACGCGAAGGAGCTTCTGCGCCTTCAAGTTCAAGGAAGCAATTCCATTATTTCCTCGCAGACTCGATCCTCATATATTATATGCAAATCGTGGGGTTCAGTGTTGCGGGGATTTCATCGATTTTCTGAGATTCCAGTCTCTGCGTTCAGTTCTAGCGTACAGATGATGCTGGAAAACCATGTTTTGCGATATTTATAGAGTCTCTGTTACATTCTTATGATTTGAGTCCGCATTTCGCTGTCTTGTGTTCGCCATTTGTGTGAAAGCGAGCAGAAATAAAGTAACAAACTTGACCATAAAAAAACAGGCGAAATAGCTTTCGTGATGAAACATATCTAAGATGCAGACTTCTAAATATTGGTGAATTTTAAATATTTTTCTTTTATCCAGCAATCTTTTATTGGTATTTCATTCGATGTAATGTTGAGTATCGCGGATTAAAGTACAACAACAACAACAATTTTTATTTTATGTACGTTTTCATTTATACAACAACAACAACTTTTTGATGTCTCTATTTCTATAGAGATAATAATAATTTTAAAAAAATTGAACAACAACAGCGTTGAAAATATGTACATGTTGAGGAGTAGTTCATATTGTGATTTAAGATGGAAACGTGCACACACAGAGTGATGTTCACGCACTGAGAGAGAGAGAGAGAGAGAGAGAGAGAGACACACACACACACACACACACACACACACAGTGCTCACCTGTTAAAAACAATCGAAGAAAGTTCAGTGGGTTAATTTCACGTCTGTTCACCATTGATGATATTAGACGAAAAATAATCTGAAACGTCATCACTATCTAACAATGCTTAACCTCAAACTTATTGAATAAAGAATCATGACTTATTTTCACATTTGACAGAACCCCCCCCCCCCCCCCCCCAAAAAAAAAAAAAAAAAAAAAACCCCATAAAATGCTGTCGTTTTGTCTTTCACGGACGGATTTGCAATGATGCTGATCAAATATGAAGGTTAAAGAGACGCAGTCTTCATTGGTTTCTCCCGTCCAGAGAAAAGCTGCCCCATCCGTTTTGCGCGTGTGTGCTAGAGAGAGAGGACTTGGGGAGAGAGTGGGGGGAAATCACTAAAGAAAACTTCAATGTGTGCATTTGTGTGTGTTTTCCCTGAAGCGTTTTAATTCCAAAAAGTTATTGGCAGTGCATTTAAAGAAATGGTCATAGACTCTAGCTAAGTTCATTATTGTTAGGTCAATGTTTTTTTTTTTTTTTTTTTTAAATACTTATTTCTAACATTTGGTTAATATTGTGAAGTACACTTATCAAAATGCTGTTATGGAATAATATTGTCCAAAAGAGAACAACAACAGCAAAAAGAATAAAAGAAAAAAAAATTGTGTCCGTGGAACATTAAAATTAACTGTACATTCCCCAACTTAAGAAATAAAGGTATATGGGAGATTATTTTTTTAATTTATGAGAACGCTGAACTGCATTCTTTGCCTAGAACTTTCTGTAAAGAAGACTGGCCTGGCAAAAAAAAAGAAGAAAAAAAAAAGAAAAAAAAAAAGAGAAAGATCTGGAGACACTGCAGGGCAGACAAAGAAGGAAGATGAATGAGCAGATGGGAAGATTCCATTAGATTGTGAACAGGCGTGTTCTCCACAAGCTGTCAAAGATTGTGAGATTTTTTCTGGAAGTCTTCAGTGTGTTTCAACAGTTCATACTTGGAGATAATGGCTTGATTCCATCAAATTTGTAAAATTTTAAATAAGTCAGTAGATATTCTCTGAATGAAAAAAAAAAATCCTGATTATTTGATGGGGGGAGGGGGGAGGTACCTCCATGTGTGTTTTATTTCTTACCACCCTGGCAAATTGCATACGGATTTGGAAAGATTTTCCATGAGTGGAAAGATTTTCCAGAAGTGGAAGGATTTTCCATAAGTGGACTTGGCCGACATTACCTACAGGCAGGTTCCATTTTTATCATCATGTGTACATTGGTGTTCATGTGCCAGGTTCCATTTTTATCATCATGTGTACATTGGTGTTCGTGTGCCAGGTTCCATTTTTATCATCATGTGTACATTGGTGTTCGTGTGCCAGGTTCCATTTTTTATCATCATGTGTACATTGGTGTTTGTGTGCCAGGTTCCATTTTTATCATCATGTGTACATTGGTGTTCATGTGCCAGGTTCCATTTTTATCATCATGTGTACATTGGTGTTCGTGTGCCAGGTTCCATTTTTATCATCGTGTGTACATTGGTGTTCGTGTGCCAGGTTCCATTTTTATCATGTGTACATTGGTGTTCATGTGCCAGGTTCCATTTTTATCATCATGTGTACATTGGTGTTCGTGTGCCAAATGCTGTATGTAAAGAAAATTGTCTCCGAATATCATTCCAGGTAGAACTGTAGTTAGTCAAGAGAGGCTGTTGCTTTCAATGTCAAGCAGGCTCTCACCCCTGGAGAGAGACAGAGACAGAGAGAGAGAGAGGGAGAGAGAGAGGCTTGACATGTTTGTGTATGGCAGGCAACTCACAGGCCCTGTTTGTTTCCAGGATGTGTGCAGCATTCAGCACAAACCTTTCCGTGGTGTGAACTGCAGTGATGCTGCGGGCAGCCAGCTTGACTACCGCATCATCTACCCTTTACTGGTGAACCACTCGTCGGGTGGACGGCAGTGGGACAAGGCGGCTCAGTCACCTTTCTTCAATTTCAAGGTGAGTCTTGTGGACCTTGGTCGACAAGATTTTTCAGTCTTTTATACATCAGCTACACCATGCAGCCAAAAACACTGTTTGTCATGTGCTGTCATTCAGGAGCAATCACATGTGGTCACCATCATGGGCTCATTAAATATGAATTTTTGATTCTTGAAATCTTCCCTTGAGTCTAAAATTCAGGTTTTTCAGAATCAGGAACAGTTTTATCAACATGCTATGTTTATGTGAAACAAGTGAATGTGTGCATGCTTTTCTGTGAATGTTTAAAAATTAAAAAAAAAAATTGTTTCTTTAATTTAAGAACTAACATAAACTGTTAAAATAAGCAAGCTCTTTTTGAAGTCTGGACACATCGTGTGAGTTATGAGTTGGTGCTGGAACTCTTAATACATATATGCACATACATACATGCATATTTCTTTGCGTACACATGTGGACCAGATGTGTATGTATGGTAGAACTTTATTTTGTATTTGTGAGTATGTGCACAGTGCATCAGTGCATGTAAATGTTTGTCTGTTTTGAGTGGTTCTATCCTACCATTTATAATTGGGTGTCGTTTATGCCTGTTTTGAGTGGTTCTGTCCTATCATCTATAATTGGGTGTCGTTTATATGAGCATATTTTCCCCATTTATGCCTGTTCTGCCATGAAGTTGAATTAGTGTGCAATGAGTTGGCCGATTTGATTTTCCTATTTGTACTTCAATGTGAAATCACAAATGTCATCGCTTTCTGTGTTGCATCAAAAAAGTCATGATGAGTTCCCAACCACCCACAGCAAACTTCTAGGAAAGAGTTGTCATAAAAGGAGTTTAACTCTCTGAAGACAGAGTTGTCATTTTCTGAAAAGGAGTTTAACTCTCTGAAGACAGAGTTGTCATTTTCTGAAAAGGAGTTTAACTCTCTGAAGACAGAGTTGTCATTTTCTGAAAAGGAGTTTAACTCTCTGAAGATAGAGTTGTCATTTTCTGAAAAGGAGTTTAACTCTCTGAAGACAGAGTGCAGCTGCCTGTGTAGCTGGATGGTCACAATTGACAATGCGCATGCAAAC
>CM031614.1:14063544-14098544 GCA_018398815.1 Conus ventricosus
TTCTACTTTGGTCCATCTGATCAATCACATATGGCATGTCATATTCATAAGCCTGCTGTGCTTTGGGTTTGCCAGTAGTTGGTGACAAAATCCGATTTCTCTTTGTAATTTTTCAAGTTTTCCAAGTACCAAGACCTTTATGTTTAGTTGTGGTTGTTTGCATGTATATACATACATCTAAGATGTATACACTCTTAGCCAATCCTTCTCTGCCATGAAGAAGACCTTTTATGTTTAGTTTAACTGTGGTGGTTTGCGTGTGTAATAGGTTTGCGTGTGTAATACATACATCTACCATGTATACACTCTTACCCAATCCTTCTCTTGCCATGAAGAAGTACCAAGTGTGCCAGTTACTGCGGAGCAGTAGCTAGTGTTGCAGGTTGTGGCCTGAGAGGTCATGGGTCAAGTTCCATCACAGGCACTTGTTTGTGAGAATTGTCTCCGTTTGTCTTTTTAATTGGTGTTGTTGAGTAGATTGTGGGCTCACCTGGTGTCTGTGAGAATTGTCTGTCTTTCCAACCAGTGCTGTTGAGTAGATTGTGGGTTGATCTGGTGTCTGTGAGAATTGTCTGTTTGTCTTTCTAACCAGTGTTGTTGAGTAGATTGTGGGTTGATCTGGTGTTTGTGAGAATTGTGTGTTTGTCTTTCTAACCAGTGTTGTTGAGTAGATTGTGGGCTCACCTGGTGTTTGTGAGAATTGCCTGTCTGTCTTTCTAACCAGTGCTGTTGAGTATGTTGTGGGCTCACCTGGGAAGACCAAAACAGTACAGCGTTTCATCCGTTTTGAGTGCAGCTCGGAGAAAGATGTCTAAATGTCCTGACCATGCTACCACATTCAGAACCTCCTTGCGTGATTTCCTCTTCACACCCGCACCTGTGACAGTTCACAGGGGACGGTCAGAGAATTAGTTTGGTTCAGCCCTCCGGACAACGACACTGACCGCAATTGACAATTTCATCATCATGTCACTCGAAAGGGGAGGGGGTAGTTGGGGGTGGGTGGGTGGTGGGATTGGGGGCTGGGGGATGGGCAGTATTGGCTGTGTGTCAGAGGCCTTTGACACAAAGGTGGCATTGAACTCGACCTCTAAAATGTCCTGGGATAAATTTCCATTCCTGTGTTGTCGAGGAGAGGAAGGAGAATTGGTGATAGTGTGATGAACGCTTGGGAACAGAAAATGTCGACTTCATCATGTTGCAGGCAGAGTGGAGCCGAATAAAGTATGCTTTAGAACAGTGTTGTACAGACGTGGCCAGGCATGCTGTTTGTGTTGGGTCTTGAAGACCGAGTCAATTCAGTTCTTCCAACATTTTGCATGAACTTGATCTTTTTGTCTCACAAAGTGACTGTTTTATGCGGAATAGCTCCAAGCTGTTTTCTATCTTGCTGTAATTGAGGATCTCATTCTACCAGTACACTGATGCTGACTGCGAGCGATTGTCAGTAAGGGGGGTTAACAGATGATGCCCTGTGTATGCTGTGCAGTAAGGGGTGTAACAGATGACGCCCTGTGTATGCTGTATAGTGACTGTCAGTAAGGGGTGTAACAGGTGATGCCCTGTGAATGCTGTATAGTGACTGTCAGTAAGAGTTGTAACAGGTGATGCCCTGTGAATGCTGTTAGTGACTGTCAGTAAGGGGTGTAAGTTGTAACAGTTGATGCCCTGTGTATGCTGTATAGTGACTGTCGGTAAGGGGTGTAACAGGTGATGCCCTGTGAATGCTGTATAGTGACTGTCAGTAAGGGTGTAACAGGTGATGCCCTGTGAATGCTGTATAGTGACTGTCAGTAAGGGTGTAACAGATGATGTCCTGTGTATGCTGTATAGTGACTGTCAGTAAGGGGTGTAACAGATGATGTCCTGTGTATGCTGTATAGTGACTGTCAGTAAGGGATGTAACAGATGATGTCCTGTGTATGCTGTATAGTGACTGTCGGTAAGGGTGTAAGTTGTAACAGTTGATGCCCTGTGTATGCTGTATAGTGACTGTCAGTAAGGGGTGTAACAGATGATGTCCTGTGTATGCTGTATAGTGACTGTCAGTAAGGGGTGTAACAGGTGATGCCTGTGAATGCTGTATAGTGACTGTCAGTAAGGGATGTAACAGATGATGTCCTGTGTATGCTGTATAGTGACTGTCGGTAAGGGGTGTAAGTTGTAACAGTTGATGCCCTGTGTATGCTGTATAGTGACTGTCGGTAAGGGGTGTAACAGATGATGCCCTGTGTATGCTGTATAGTGACTGTCGGTAAGGGGTGTAACAGATGATGCCCTGTGTATGCTGTATAGTGACTGTCAGTAAGGGGTGTAACAGGTGATGCCCTGTGTATGCTGTATAGTGACTGTCAGTAAGGGATGTAACAGATGATGTCCTGTGTATGCTGTATAGTGACTGTCAGTAAGGGGTGTAAGTTGTAACAGATGATACCCTGTGTATGCTGTATAGTGACTGTCGGTAAGGGGTGTAACGGATGATGCCCTGTGTATGCTGTATAGTGACTGTCGGTAAGGGGTTGTAACAGATGATGCCCTGTGTATGCTGTATAGTGACTGTCGGTAAGGGGTGTAACAGATGATGCCCTGTGTATGCTGTATAGTGACTGTCGGTAAGGGGTGTAACAGATGATGCCCTGTGTATGCTGTATAGTGACCGTCAGTAAGGGATGTAACAGGTGATGCCCTGTGTATGCTGTATAGTGACTGTCAGTAAGGGGTGTAACAGGTGATGCCCTGTGTATGCTGTATAGTGACTGTCGGTAAGGGGTGTAACGGATGATGCCCTGTGTATGCTGTATAGTGACTGTCGGTAAGGGGTGTAACAGATGATGCCCTGTGTATGCTGTATAGTGACTGTCGGTAAGGGGTGTAACGGATGATGCCCTGTGTATGCTGTATAGTGACTGTCGGTAAGGGGTGTAACAGGTGATGCCCTGTGTATGCTGTATAGTGACTGTCGGTAAGGGATGTAACAGATGATGTCCTGTGTATGCTGTATAGTGACTGTCGGTAAGGGGTGTAAGTTGTAACAGATGATGCCCTGTGTATGCTGTATAGTGACTGTCGGTAAGGGGTTGTAACAGATGATGCCCTGTGTATGCTGTATAGTGACTGTCGGTAAGGGGTGTAACAGATGATGCCCTGTGTATGCTGTATAGTGACTGTCGGTAAGGGGTGTAAGTTGTAACAGATGATGCCCTGTGTATGCTGTTTTGTGACTGTCGGTAAGGGGTGTAACAGATGATGCCCTGTGTATGCTGTATAGTGACTGTCAGTAAGGGGTGTAAGTTGTAACAGATGATGCCCTGTGTATGCTGTATAGCGACTGTCAGTAAGGGGTGTAACAGATGTTGCCCTGTGTATGCTGTATAGTGACCGTCAGTAAGGGGTGTAACAGGTGATGCCCTGTGTATGCTGTATAGTGACTGTCAGTAAGGGTGTAACAGGTGATGCCCTGTGTATGCTGTATAGTGACTGTCAGTAAGGGATGTAACAGATGATGCCCTGTGTATGCTGTATAGTGACTGTCAGTAAGGGTGTGTAACAGGTGATGCCCTGTGTATGCTGTATAGTGACTGTCAGTAAGGGGTGTAACAGGTGATGCCCCGTGTATGCTGTATAGTGACTGTCAGTAAGGGGTGTAACAGGGCCCTGTGTATGCTGTATAGTGACTGTCAGTAAGGGGTGTAACAGGTGATGCCCTGTGTATGCTGTATAGTGACTGTCAGTAAGGGGTGTAACAGGTGATGCCCTGTGTATGCTGTATAGTGACTGTCAGTAAGGGGTGTAACAGGTGATGCCCTGTGTATGCTGGATCAGAACAGGCCACATTGCCTACCACTGAGGTGATGTAACAGCACATTGCCTACCACTGAGGTGATGTAACAGCACATTGCCTACCACTGAGGTGATGTCACAGCACATTGCCTACCACTGAGGTGATGTAACATCACATTGCCTACCACTGAGGTGATGTAACAGCACATTGCCTACCACTGAGGTGATGTAACAGCACATTGCCTACCACTGAGGTGATGTCACAGCACATTGCCTACCACTGAGGTGATGTAACAGCACACTGCCTACCACTGAGGTGATGTAACAGCACATTGCCTACCACTGAGGTGATGTAACAGCACATTGCCTACCACTGAGGTGATGTAACAGCACATTGCCGACCACTGAGGTGATGTTAACAGCACATTGCCTACCACTGAGGTGATGTAACAGCACATTGCCTACCACTGAAGTGATGTAACAGCACATTGCCTACCACTGAAGTGATGTAACAGCACATTGCCTACCCCTGAAGTGATGTAACAGCACATTGCCGACCACTGAAGTGATGGAACAGCACATTGCCTACCACTGAGGTGATGTAACAGCACATTGCCTACCACTGAAGTGATGTAACAGCACATTGCCTACCACTGAAGTGATGTAACAGCACATTGCCTACCACTGAAGTGATGTAACAGCACATTGCCGACCACTGAAGTGATGGAACAGCACATTGCCTACCACTGAGGTGATGTAACAGCACAGTGTTATGGCATCTCCTCCCATGAACTGGCTCATGAGGGCCAGATACTAATGGCTCCCTGTAGATTGCTGATGCCGAGGCCTACGACAGAATGATTCAGGGTACTGCTGTGGAGGGGGATGGGGGTGGGGGGGTGCTGGAATGGATGGCAAAGGGTAATTCCATTTTGAGGCCTTGTAAGCAAGAACCCCCCCCCCCCCCCCCCCTTTCCGTCCCTGCTTCCTTCCCCCTCTGGAAGCTTTCAGTTTTGACAGATGTAAAATTGGCATGTCTGTTCTGAGTGTTGATGGTCATTCACAACATTGTTGCAGAATTATTCAGCCAAATAAGCAACACAAGTTAACAAAGATTTGTTACAATTTGTGTGAGAGAGAGGGGCCTTAAAAACAGTATCTGAACACACTACTGGAAACAAACCCACACATGGACAAAAATGATTTGTTTATTAACTCACCTCCACTAACTCATCATTATCATGGCAATCAGTTATACTGAGAAATGGGGAAAGTCACATTTCCACTTTGCTCTGACTAAAAGAAAAAGAATGGCAAATACTGCTACGATAAAATGCATCAGCACTTGTTCCTGCAAAAATCGTGGACGTCAGTTGTAACACCGATCACAATCTGTCCGTTTCCACAAAATCTGACCTGCACTTGACAAGATCTCACTACCACAGCATTACTCGGTGCTGCATCATGTTCAGGTTTAACACAGGAGATAAAGTTTAATGGGGAAAAGAACATTTTCATTTTGGAGTAGAACTTTAAAAAATGACAGTTCTGCCAAGTTCAGAAGTGAAGTTCAACTGTCTGCATTTTGGCAGCAGGGCAGTCCTCTGCTGGTCCGCCTCCTGATGGCTTGACATAGACTGCTCCCTGTGGATTGTCGTGGCTGGAACTGCGGCAGCATGGGCCAGGCTGTGGCCACGGCCATGTGGCCAGAATGGGTGGCGTGGGTGCAATGCCACTGAAGTGGACCAGTTGAAGAGACGGCGAGCAAGAAAGGATGTTTTTGCTTTGGGGCAGAAAATAAGAACTGTACTCTACAGAGATAGAAACAAATATCTTATTCATGGGCTCAAACATACAGGGTTTTTTTTTTGTTTTTTTTTTGCTATGTGTAATACAATCCAGGAAAAAGAAACGACCTTGGCTGCTTTCTTCACTGGAAGTGTGTGCAGTGGAGTGTAAAGCATGCTCCGACTGAGGTGTATGCTGCTGCAGGCCATGAGCTGGGGGTGCTAGTGAAAGTGGTTACAGATCCCATGGCCATGAGCTAGTGAAAGTGGTTACAGATCCCATGGCCATGAGCTAGGGGTGCTAGTGAAAGTTGTTAAAGATCCCATAGTCTGTTGGCCATGAGCTAGGGGTGCTAGTGAAAGTTGTTAAAGATCCCATAGTCTGTTGGCCATGAGCTAGGGGTGCTAGTGAAAGTGGTTAAAGATCCCATAGTCTGTTGGCCATGAGCTAGGGGTGCTAGTGAAAGTTGTTAAAGATCCCATAGTCTGTTGGCCATGAGCTAGGGGTGCTAGTGAAAGTTGTTAAAGATCCCATAGTCTGTTGGCCATGAGCTAGGGGTGCTAGTGAAAGTGGTTAAAGATCCCATAGTCTGTTGGCCATGAGCTAGGGGTGCTAGTGAAAGTGGTTAAAGATCCCATAGTCTGTTGGCCACGAGCTAGGGTGCTAGTGAAAGTGGTTAAAGATCCCATAGTCTGTTGGCCATGAGCTAGGGGTGCTAGTGAAAGTGGTTAAAGATCCCATAGCCTGTTGGCCATGAGCTAGGGGTGCTAATAAAAGTGGTTAAAGATCCCATGGCCTGAGAATGCTCAGGAGTGGCATGTGCAAGACGTGTAGCTTGAAACTTTGCCTGAGATTTGCTCACCGGTTCATCTGCATGACAAGGAGACTAGTGTACACCTCTTGCCACTCCTGTTGTGGACACAGAAACTATCAGGGCTTAAAACAGGAGGAGGAAAAAACCACTGAAACTAGGGGGGTCCGGGGGCATGCTCCCCCGGGAAAATTTTTTTTAAAAACCGAGTGTAAATCTATGCCATTTCGTGCTTTCTGGACATAATTTCAAGAGTTATTTAGTGCATAAAAGTTGCTGTAAACACATAATTATTACAGGAAGACATATTTGGGACAAGGGGAGAAGGGGTTAAACACATAATAAAATGAACACTCCCCCTTTGAGTGTTTTACAGGTGTTCACCAACTATAGTCTTTGGATGAAATCTCACTTCTGGGTTGCTCAATAAGTTTCACTTTTCAGGTTTAAATGATCACACAATATCAAGTTTGAAGTTGGTGCACACAAAGTTAGTAACTGCATCAAACACTTTAAAGTTCAGTCTCATATAACAGAGATCAACTTGCGGAATCAGCACATTTTGAAAGTCACAATATCCAAATTTTGATAAATGAGAAACTTGTGGAATCAGCACATACTGAAAGTTTGTCATTTGGGTGTTTGGGTGGTGGAGGCATTAAAGAAACAGAGCAAGGAACTCCGTTTCTTCTTGCTGCTTGCATTGTCTGCACTGTCTTTGCCATCCACCTTCTTGCTTTTTGAATTTCAACCCTATCTTTGTCTGCTGTTTCCTTGCTTTCTCCTGTCTGGCTTTCACACTCTACAATTTTTATTTCATTCTCATCCACCTTCTTGCTGACAACTTGACTTTGATTAGTTTGAACCCTATCTTTTTCCTTGCTGCCTCCCGCCTGGCTTGCACTCTCCACATTTTCTATATCACCCTCTTTTTTCCCCACAGGATTGCAATGTTCTATCCTGGCACATTTTACTGCTGCTAAAGTGTCTTCAGTGACCTTTCTTGTAGTTCCACTCAGCGCCTTGACGTTTGACACGTGCTTCGCTGAACGAATGTGATCAAGAGCTTTCTTCCCGCGACCACCGTAACACTTCCCTTAAGCACAGTTTGCACCAAGCTAAACCTGGTGCAATAACTTTGCGAAGAAAGTCTCCAATGACTTCTTCGTCAACTTTCTGAAGCGTCCACTCCCATTTCCACTTGTTTCTAATTGCAGATTCGTCAAAAGATCGACCCGCATGAACAATGACTGCGCGCTCCGCCATTTTGTTTTTTCCGGGAAGTCCGACCGGAAACTTCTTCCAAGAATAATCAGGGGCCATAACTTGCGCGCAGTTGCTATGAACACTAGCAAGCCGATCACGGATACCTTGCTCCTGTCGGGGTTTTTTTTTGTGTTTTTTTTTGTTGACAAACCGAAATCGCGGAATTCCGCCCAGATGCGGAACGTTTTAAGCCCTGAACTATGCACAACTGGTTCATCTGCATGACAAGGAGGCTAGTGTACACCTCTTGCCACTCCTGTTGTGGACACAGAAACTATGCACACTCATGCCAGCACAGCGTGAGCAAACTGTCGGGCATTTGATTAGTGGATGTCCTCAAGCTGTTGCATTCAATCTTCAAGTCACTACAATCAACTGTCTGCAGCAGCTTTTTGTGGCCACAAGAATGACCGACAATCCACCAAAAAGCAAAAGACCTCGGGTCACTTGCTACCTAACAGCTGGATCTACACAAGTTTCTAAATCATCTCAGGGACTGATTTCTAACAGCCGTGGAATCTGCCTGAACAAACTCTGGAACTCGCCAGCAACCAATCAGCACTGAGCTGCTGTCTGCGAGAGCAAGACGAGCAGAACTACTGTCCAGCTTAAGAGCCAGTCCTCACTCGTAGACCTCATCTGACACACCTTCAGAAAGCTAAAAACCATATCAACTGGAACTGAAGCCAATGGCACATTGTTTGTTGTTGTTGTTGTTGTTTTCAACAGGGAGGACTTGGTTCTGCATCATCAATGCAGATGTCATGTTTGGGTGTGGTGGAGGAAATATGACCATTTCCAGGACAAATGCGTCATGGAACACCATGCTTGGGGAAAGACGCAATGCGTCATGGAACACCATGCTTGGGAAAGACACAGTTATGATTGGGGTGGCATTTGTCTCAACCAGCTACTAAGGCCATCCTTCTTTCAAGGTCTAGGGAAAGGACTTATTGAACAAGGCTGCAGGGATGAAATGCTTCAGCCTTCAACCTTGTGCAGTATTTCCCTGTTTCCCATATCCACGACAACTCTTGTCTTTCAGCAGGATAATGCATGTGCACATTGACCAAGGATCACGCAGAACCTTCTGCATCAGCAGAACATCCAGACAACCGTGTGGCCTGCACGAATTCCAGACCATTCACAGCTTTATTTTTCTGTCCCATTCGAGACAGTTATAGGGCCGAACAAACAAGGCTTACACATTTCTGACCCAACATTTTTGTTGTTGTAGTCCAAGCAGAGGCATGTATCAAACTTGTGTACTAGTTAACTAGGGAAAATTAAGTTCCCAGAAAGTGATGACGTCATTCTTGCACAATTGTGTGTGTGTGTTGTCATTGTTTGAATATCGCCTGACCTCTTGTGCACAAGCTTTCATGCCATATCTACATTATCTACAGGAAAATAAACCTAGTCGAGTTTGGTATTAAAAGAATTGTCGGGAATTTGCCTATTCAGTCATCTCAAGAGCACAGATATATTACATTTTTCATGACAACCACTGATTATCAAACTTAAGAGCCCCATTTGTAATGGCCGCTCATCAATGCCGAACACATTGCTGCCAGACCGGCTTTACACAGATGACATTCAGTTAGTCGAGTACAGCACTGTTAGCTGGCTGGTGGGGAGCAGCCTGCAGAAAACACCCCTTTCCTTGACCTGCATTCACGGCTTGGCCTCTGCAGCTGTGGGAGAGCTGTAAACTCCCCTGCCTCTCAGAACTAAGTGGCCTGCTCTGAACAGCCATGCATTAAAAACTTTGGGATATACTACAAAGAGAGGTTAATGAAGTCCATCCCTAATCAGATGAATAAGCATGGCTTCAGCAACCTATCATCCAGTCCTGGAACATCCCCAGAACCTCGGTCAGTCATCTTGTCTTGCTATGCCATCATAGATGTCAACAGAGCATCGATACTAAGCCGTAAGGTGACACGTTCGTTTTGATGAACATTGGACTGATCAGTTTGAAATGCAAATACCTACAGAATATTCTGCCCGAGTTCCATTTCCATTCACTGAATGGTTTTCCTAAATGAACTTTTTGTCGTAAGTTGATTGAACTGGATCAAAATAAACATTTGCAGTTCTTTTATCTCCTCAGTACAGGAGTGGATAAGTTCTTAACAGGCAGCAGCACACATGACTGTCATTATGAGCACAGTAAACTTTCTTCTTTTAAACTATTTATCCATAAAGAGCACAAGCACGTACATTATTCCGAACAAAATCATGCCTAACAAGACCCAAGAGACCACAGATCTGTGACAAGTTGCTTGGTATTCAGTATCATGGTAATCCTTCCCCAGTTGATACAGTTTGCATGCAGGTCAGATAACTTGGATCTGATGGACGCTGTCCGTAAACAATCACTGATGCCTTGTGAACATAACAACTTTGCTACAGACGTAGCCAGTATGATGTTCACTCTAACTTATCCCACTGATAAAATCCTTTGGACCAAGCCTAAATGTACAAGTTGATAATCTGGAGGCTGAAGAATTCTTACTGTGGAAATAGCCCTTGCTTTCCTTTCACTCAGACATTTGAACTGAACATCTGTATTACTTTGGAACAAATCTTGTGAAAGAGTTGTGAAAAAAATACTTTCTGACTTGCCTATCACAAGTGTTTGCAACCCTAAGCACACACACAAGAATCGGCCTTGCTGATCTTCAAAACCTGAGGCAAACTCCAATGTATGGTTTCTACGCTTTTCTCTGATACTGACAAGCAATAAACACCATAAGCAAGATTTCATATCCTGACTATTCCATTACACAATCCTGCTCCTTTAAACAATCCTGCTCTTACTTCTTGAAAGAAGCAACAAAAAGAAAATAGTTCACAATACAACCATAGAATTACTCAGAACATTTCTTGGAAACCTTTCCAAAAATTCCATATTTCAGCTGCAAACTATTTTAGTTTCCACAATGATTGCGAAATATATTCAGAAACATTACTTCTAAGACTTAAAATGTCATATCTTCTGCTTTGCAACACTGAATGATTTTTCATACTATGTACAAAGAATTTATAATATGAAAACCTTCTAGCATCCGCAGTATGGTAATACACTGATAACCTACACCCACATTAACTGCACAACAACTGATAAGAAGTTTGGCATCCCATGCTTTTTGAAAAACTAAAGTCTAAGCAATACTTGTACCATGTGTAACTTGGGCACATACACCTTTCCCACATCCAAGATATGCAGTATGGGTTATGACGGCTATTCAGAACATTTGTGGCCTGTCAAGGAAGGGGAGTAGCACTAGATCAAAAAAAAAAAAAAAAAAAAAAGCTGCAAGATTTGACAAGTGCAAAGGTTAGTGTAAGATGTCACAACAGTTTTAGTGTAATTGATCTTTGAACAGACCTATCCTTCCAATCCTGCAAAGTTGTAGTTCTGAATGGTGATAAAATATTTGAGGGGGAAAAGGGTCAAGCACACAGGCAATTCATGAAGGCATGGTTAAAAAAAGCTATGGCAAGGAACGACCTTCCAACACCACTTTGAAGAAATGGAGCTTAGGAGAGGCAGAAAGTCCATTCCTGCTTCTCCACATGGTGACAGGCCTCCAACTGCCTGTAATCATTAGGAACAACTAGGTACTGCTTCAACAATCGGCATTTCAAATGACAAAATAATAACATTCTGACCAAGCCTCTGGCCATGTGAAAGGTTTCTGCCAGGTAGCTGCCCAAAATTACCTTAGGATGGAAATGTTTCATGAGAACCTGCACCTGTATGATGCCAACGCAGAGGAATGTCTTACAAGGTCTGTTGCCATGGATGAGAGGTCTGTTGCCATGGATGAGATGTGAGCATACCATTTCAAATTAGAGAGAAAAGAGCAGTCAAAACAGTGAAAGCGGATGCAATCCACCTCCTCCAGGTCTGATAAGTTGGGAAGGTCATGGTCTGCATTTACAGCGATGTCGAAGGAAGTCTACTAGTGAAAAAAAAAAAAATGGAAAAGGACCAATACGACGTCTCTGGGATAACATAAAAATCAAATGCCGGAAAAAAAAAACTGGCCTGAAGAGTTCTGTTCAGTGATAACATTAACTCTCCACAGAAGTCTTCAGTCACCGTAACAATTCTGCTTGACTGTGGTCTCCAAATCCACAGCCCCCCACGGAGCTCACTTGGTCTGAAATCATGGAACTTCCATCTGTTCCCCAGCTGCACAAAGAAACTGGCTGGGAGGCACTTTGGAAGGGTGAAGACGTCATCAGTGACCTTTGATGCCGCCATCTTACACCAGGAAAGTGACGCCAGGCTTCACCAGTGCTGGAATAAGTGTGTGGAGTTGTGAGGGGGGGGGGGGGGGGGGGGATGGGGGGTGTGACTGTGGAAAAGGGGGGCAACCAAACTGTCCTACTTTGCTTCTTTCAAGGTTAGACTGCAAACGTTCTGAACAGCCCCATAAATGTCTCCATGGAAATACTTTCTAAACTAGAACATCACACACTTGCAATAATTTTGTACAACTTGTAAATGTACATGTAAGAATGATCTGAACTGTTCCAGTACAACTTGTAAATGTACAAGTAAGAATGATCTGAACTGTTCCAGTAAATATGAAGACAGTTTTGAGAAGAAAATTATTGCTCTCTCTCTTTCTCCATGCTGATACATGAAGGAGGGAACATTTTCTAGACACTGGAAAAAGAGGTGCAACAATATTGTGACAACAGATAGGATCTGAGCAATGCAGGTACTCTGACATCTAAAATCTTTATTGACAAACATACAGTGTCACACCCGTACTCCAACATCCAAAGTCTTTGTTGACAGACACCAATACACAACCAAAGTTGGAAGTTATATTGGATAATCAAAAGGAAAAAAAAATGTACCAGGGTCCGCAAATCATGTACCAATATGGTCATTTTATAGTACAGCGAATCATAATTATTCTGTTTCTGTGCAGCCAATCCAAAAGACTTTCTGTGCAGCCAATCCGAAAGACTGTTTCTGTGCAGCTAATCTGAAAGACTGTTTCTGTGCAGCCAATCTGAAAGACTGTTTCTGTGCAGCCAATTGGAAAGACTGTTTCTGTGCAGCCAATCCAAAAGACTGCCAGAACTACAAAGCAAAAACAGAAAAGGGTGCAAATCTTGAAATACAATAAGTTACTCATATTACAACTATGATCTGAACTCTAATTAAAAAAAAAAAAAAAAAAACAAGCACAAAAAGCCCAGTAACCCTTCAAAATTAGAAAACAGACTAAATCTGTTCTGAAGAGAGAAAAAAAACACTGATCCCTTAAAATCTGCTCTGAAGAGAAAACCCCCCACTGATCTCCTAAAATCTGAAGACAACCACTGATTGGATCTTCACCAAAGCAAATTCAAACTTGTGTCACGTACTGTTAATTCCCACAGAGATAATGCATAAATTCCCACAGAGATAATGCATAATTTCAAAAGAGTCCCATTTCTCATAGTATAAATTAATGTCTTACTGTTGGCATGAAATGACTGATTCTTTGGTTATTTCCACTGCAATGCAAAGAAAAAAAAAGAAAAAAGAAAAAAAAGGAGTCTCCCGGGTAGTAAACAGTCAAGATTATTGCTACAAATACTGGCAACAGGTAATCCACCTCTGGTGCGTACGTAGGTATGCTGGCATGAATGAGTGTGTGCAGACATGAGCTATGTAAGAGAAAGTATGGCAGCTTTGAATGATCGTGTGATTGTACATCTGCGGAGCAAACATAAGAATACTTATCAATCATACTGGTATAAATGACACTGTGACTCTGAAACACTATAATGGCACCGGCAAACCTTACAATAAATAAAAAGGGTTGGAAGTGAAATACACTGTGCTCAAGTTCCATTAAGATGTAAGGATAATTTTTCTTAAAACAAAATCAGTGTTCTGGGGCCAGTGAAAATTGTACAGAATAATGCCACAAAAGGTTGCTAGCATGAGGAAAAGAGCAGAGAGAATAGCATCTTTCTCTTTTTTAAAACTTTTTTTTTTCTGTGTGTGAAAAAAAAAGTTGGTTCAGAAAATGGACATGTTCATCAACTGACTTATTTCCCCTGAGCATTCTTTCTACGTACCTTTGCACAGCCTCAGTGTTCACAGCCTCAGTTTTCCTTACACTAGCTCTGAAACCAAGGGTCCCTGAGACCCTCTGGTGACAAATGTGTGGGTCCTCCCCTGACATGTGAGAGACCTCTCCAGTAAGAAAAATTTAAAGAAATTCTTAATTACACAATAATACTGCACTAACATGCTACTGCACTAACATGCTTGTCCATTCTGCTACACAGCCCCATGGGAAATGGCACACACAGACAGATGTCAAAATGAACAGTCACTCAGCTGCTTTCAAACCAAAAGCATCAGAAGCAAACAAAAATTGGTTAAATCCTATTTCAGACCCCCCCACCCCCCCCCCTTTGACTTGAAGCAAAGCTGCTTAAAAACGATATTTGCCACTGAAAAAATGGATGCGCACAGAACTGCACAAATCTAAGCACAGAGTACCCCCCCAGTTATGCCTTATTAAGAACAATGGGTATGTAGACCTTGACATGTTCATTTCTTAAATTTCTTCCAAAAAAAAAAAAGAAACTAGGTAAATGATGAGCACATTTCCATGACTAAAAAAAAAGGATTGATGCACACAGCAAACAACATTCTAATGCCGTTTTCAGAATCAACAAGTAAGTTACTGACAAGACAGCATTTACTCAGGATGTACAATCCCAAGAGGAAGAAAGAGGAGTTTTTCCACATGAACATTTCTGTGTTTGTTTCTTTGGAAAATCCTCTTAGAAAAAGGCAGTTTCTTTTCAAGAAAAAAATTGATTCCTGAAAGAGAAATGAGGATAAATGACTGAATAAGGATTTATACAAAAGAAATGTAAGAACTGAGAAAATAACATAATAGTAAAGGCAAAAAACTGTAAGGGCAGTCCAAACCAAAAATAAACTTTCAAAGTTTATGAACTGATAATGATCATGATCCCAGTCCACACACACACACACAAAGCTACAGAAAGTTTTTGAACTGATAATGATCATGTGCAGATAGTCTGTGGCACAGCTGCCACCAACCTGATGACCTCCCTGTCACACACAAACTGATGGCAAACTATGGATCATGGCAGCTGCATTTAATTTGGTTACCCATTCCCTGACTCAAATCAAATCTTTTCTTCAGAAGGAAGTGCAAATGATACAATGCTGAGCGACAGTCAGCCAGAGAAATACCCCAGATTCTTTCATCCCCCCAATCATTCAAAATGACACTGACTTTGACACGCCATCTGAGAGACAATCAGCCAGAGAAACACCCCAGACTCTTTCATCACATTTAAAATGACACTGACTTTGACATGCCAAGAACAAAGCAGTTCTTATACTGACCTTGTTTACACTTGGGACAAAAAAGAAACTTACAAGCGATGACATTATGTATGAAAAAAAAATGCTCTCAGAGGAAGAGAAATACAATGTTGTTGTTGTTGATGTTGTCGTACCCTGGCTAAAAGACTCCAGGGATCATCCAAACAGCCGAAGTACTTGAACACTATGGTACAAATGCATCAGCTGGGGATGAGAACATTACGTGTGTGACCGTTTTGATTACCCCGCCACATGGGCAGCCACACTCCGACCTCGGGGATTTTAGAGACTGATAATGTTATGCTAGGAGCTTGTCACAACTGAAGACAATCCCCGCATAACTATGCAGAGCATAACAACATTTTGATGTAGCCTTGGTGTTAGAAATACAATCAGATGGCATCTTTTCCACTGGTGCTGAACAACAGACTGGTATTATGCTCTCCACAAGTAACCAACACAGATTTTCATAACCATAAAATGCTAGAAATCTAAATCCATTTCTAAGCAATGAAATGCATATCTTTTCTTTTTCTTTGAAAATCTTACAAAGAAGAGGGGGATAACAAGGTGAAACTCGTCGAAGCCTTACATGACAATGTCATGAACTGCAATTTTACGGACTTTTGGTGGGAAAAACCCAAAAACCCACAACCAGTCAAGCACAGATAGAATGTTAGAAAAAGCAACAAATTTTTGCTGTGTTCTGCTCTCTCTCTCTTCATCTTTATCAGCTTGTTTGTTTCCTTCCTATGTATCATACAATTGTTTTGTTGCTTTTTTTTTTTGTTTTTGGCGTTTTGTGTGTGGTTTTTTTTTGAGGCATGGTGTGAAAAAGCTATCAGCTTATCCATTCTACCCTCAATAAATATATTCATCATTATTCTCTCTCTCCTTGATTTTGTCAAAGAATTAAAGTCCGTTTTGTTTTTCCTTCTCGTAAGAATCAGTCAATGAATTCAAGTTAACTTCTGCCCCGAACTGTCTGCAATGTGTACAGGCCCCTTCCAAAGCGTGCCAATACCTATTCTACCTTGGGGGAAAAAAAAAAAAATCTGTTTACCACGTTTAAAAATAACTGCAAATGTAAGGAACAAGATAAGATAAGATAATGTTGCTTATAGCCCAGCCGACCGCAAAGGGCCACATCAGGGCTGTCACCACGTTAAAATCAACTCACCAGTCATTTGAAAAAAACAACAAAAAAAAAACCAACTTTCATACATATGTAAGGAACAAACAAAGAAAAAAGTGAAGCAAAAAACAAAGTGGAACACAAAATGAACAAAGAGGGCCGAAGACAACACTCAGCTCTGCAGAGCGTGTGTGCACTGGGTTATGACTGGATACATCTGCCAACACTTGACACTCCCCCTACCCTCCACCCTGCCCACACACCCCCCCTATCCCAGATATGATTCAGTTTTAGACCTGCCTAACCCAGAAAATATGGTTTTACCTACCTTTGAGACTTTCATTTCCCTCCAGCAGTTTTGGAGTTTTATCAATAGCAGTGATCATTTTATGTCTGCGCCTTGCGCCATTGGCGCATAAATTAAAAAAAATGACCCATAAAAATCTTAAGCTGTGCGCCGATCGGCGCATCGTTATAAAGTTTCGACACAGAGTGCTGTGCGCTCACAGTCTGTAGACTCCCCAACAAAATTTGTCTGCAACCCAGCGACAGCTAATGTGACGTAAAATGTCATTGGATGAGACTACAATCAGGCGGTCTGGTCTGCCCAATCAGAAGCAATCTTTCGTCTACCCCAGAGCCTCGTTTTGGAGCGCTTTTCACACACGAAAAGTTGTGTGCGCGTCGCCGTTTTTCTGTCTGAAGAAGAAAACACCATGTCTGAAGAAGAAAACACCATGCCTCCTAAAAAGAGGAAGTTATTAATTCCAGGCCAGGCTAAGTTAACGTTTGGTGTGTTTTCAGTTGTTGTGTGCTTTTTCATCTGTTTGGTTCCGTTTTAGAATGACCCATAAAATTTGGAAATGGCCCATAGAAGTTGGTCACAGTGGGCCATTTGAGCCATAGATTTTCATAAATGATCACTGCAATAGTGATCAAACCTACATCACACCGAGCAAAATGTCAACTCACCCGTTTATGTTTTTATCCTCTCAGAAAACTGACCAGCTGCAAAGGGGGGCAAGTTAAACTCTGCAGTACGTTCAATGACCGTAGTCTCTGCATGGGTCTTTTCTTTAACAGACGGGTCTGCCTCTTTCCTTTAAAAAAAAAAAAAAAAAAGCTCACAATACTGGGGATGTCTTGATATTGTAGTTGCTGTTGTATGCATTTGTATTTTAATGTGTCCACAGCAGTCATCCAGCCAACCATGAGACACAGACAAACAGCAGCAATAAGCGCTGCAGAATATGACTTCAGCTCTTTCTTGCAGCAAAGGTTGTTTCCCTGTGAACTGCCAACAACAGGTCTGTGACGATTGTTTTCTATTTTTTTTGTTTTTTGGTTTTAATGCTTCACCTTGATGTTTTATCATGGACAAATTCAACATCGCTCATATCCATCTCATCAGTGAATTTTTCATGTAATGTCTTTGCAACAAAAACAAGACTTGGCGCACACGCGTGCTGAACACTACTTGAGCCATGACCATGGCAAGGACTTTCAAACACATCAAACTGCAATTCAGAAACAAAAAGTTGTGTGTCAGTTGGCAAAAAATAACAACAACAACAAAGGTTTCGACAGGCGAATGGTGTTTACAGTCTCTTCCAGTAGAAACAATGAAAAAAATCGCAAGGGTAAGCATGCCTGCAATTCAAATGTAGGATTCAAGAAGAGTCAAATTCTTTGCTAACCTTAAGGAAAAAACTTTCCGAATAATGCAGACATAAGGAATTACATATCTTAACCGATCATATGAACAAATCTTAACAACAACAACAACACCAGGAAATTAGGCAAGATATATTCTTAACCAGCTACTGAAAACCATCTTTGAAACAAATGTGAAAAGCTTGGATCCGTAACATATTTTCAGACAAACAGATGATGCAATCTTTCAAACCACAGAAATGTGGCCAACATCCCATGGATGACAAGTGATGTAGTATGTACACATGAGACTTGTGTCATAGGGCATATGGAACATCACATTTCAACAGTCCAATTGACTTCATGCATGATATTCCAATCAACATAAGCACCACCCATCCTCTCCCTTCCTTTCAACATTACATTTCTCAACCAATCTCAACAATTCTGCCCAAGTGTTCAGGAAATGACCAAAATACCACTAATGGTAGTATTTCCAACTTTGTAAAATGTCGTATTTTAAAATACGCTGTAACAAAGTCAAAGTCAATAAATCATGCAGATACTTACAAGCAGACGTATTAAGCAATCAAAATCAAGTGTGCAAACTGAATTAAATGGTCAATACAAAATTTGTTTGTCAACACGAAAAGCTACCTTCCCTCTGCATTGTCCCCTCTCACTGGATGCAATGTCTACTCGCCTACTGATGAACTGCATGTAATTATACTGTTAATAATCAACTCACAAACTGATTAAAAACAAATATTTTTGCTCACTTTTCCATGATTCTGAAAAAATTAAAACTTGTACTATACAAAACAATAACACATGATCACTATTCAAGTGAAAAACTCATCTAAAAATTAAATATACCCTCTGACCTGACAATAACGATATATCCTGATGAGAAAGTCCATCTAAAATGTATCCCTAAAGACGATAAGACGAAATCCCAATGGCTGAAAACATGACAAACACACACACACAAAAAAGAGTTGGAACAGGAATGATGTCAGACACGAATCAGCATCAGCCAAAGGTTTCCTGCGAGGCATACATGATGTAGAGGAAGCCATCTTCATCCTTTTCTCTCTCATAGACCTCGACAATGGGGGTGGTGTTGCTGACCATGCTGCGGTTATTCACCAGCAGATAGAAAGCCTGGCTGGGGTGAAGCTGTAGCCGTCGCCTGGACACAGAGGGTCACCATCCATTCTTTATTCCATGGACTTTTAGTATGTTACCATCCATTTTTTAACCCATGGACTTTTAGTATGTTACCATCCATTCTTTAACCCATGGACTTTTAGTATGTTACCATCCATTCTTTAACCCATGGACTTTTAGTATGTCACCATCCACTCTTTAATCCATGGACTTTTAGTATGTTACCATCCATTCTTTAATCCATGGACTTCTAGTATGTCACCATCCATTCTTTAACCCATGGACTTTTAGTATGTTACAATCAATTCTTTAATCCATGGACTTTTAGTATGTCACCATCCATTCTTTCATCCATGGACTTTTAGTATTTTCACTGCCAAAACATCAGGTTTTCTTTTACCCATGGACTTTTAGTATTTTCACTGCCAAAATATCAAACCTGATTCGTTAATCCATGGACTTTTAGTATTTTCATTGCCAAAACATCAGGTTGTCTGTTTTTCTTAGCATTAATGTAAAACCCGATTCTTTAATCCATGGACTTTTATTAGTTTTAGTATTTTCGTTACCAAAACATCAGGTTTTCTGTTTTTCTTAGCATTAATGTAAAACCCTATTCTGGAACAGGCGGAGCAATTCCATGGCCTACTTCAAGATGTCCTTGATCACCATGCCCCAGTACTTAGACGCAAGATTTCCAGCCGTCCACCCTCACCCTGGTTCCCAGCAGTTGGCCCTGAAGTTCTTGATGCTAAACGTGTTAGACGTAGGGCCGAAAGGCAGTGGCTAAAGACAAACCTCGAGATTCACAAACAAATTTTGCGAATTGCTAGTAATGCGTAAATGAAATTGTTCAAAAAGCAAAATCAGCCTTCTACAATGCTAAATATATTAGCATGCACAACAACCAAGCAATTGTTTAAGGTCACTGATACACTCATGGGGAGAACAAAATCATCTCCCCTTCCTTCATCTGTCTGTCCCTCTGACATTCCACAGAAATTTTGTGACTTTTTCACTAGCAAAATTAGACTTATCCGTGAAAGTCTGGATGCTCAGTCAGTATCTGAACCTGATATTCCATACTACTCTTTTTCCGGCATTTCATTGACTGACTTTGAACCTGTGACAGTGGCTGTTGTCAAAGGTGTCATCGACAAGACTGTTATCAAAACATGTGTACTGGATCCTCTTCCATCTACTTTATTATCTGCATGCATGGATTGTTTTGTTGCCATATATCACTAGTGTGGTAAATGAATCTCTCACTTCTGGTGTTTCCCACCTGCACTGAAAGCTGCTGTTGTCCGACCTCTTTTGAAGAAACCCTCTCTTGACCCTGAAAACCTAAAAAATTATCGACCTGTCTCCAACTTGTCTTTTCTTTCAAAGATAAATTGAAAAGATAGCACTTCTCCAACTCCAAAACCACCTTGACCAAAACAACTTGCTCTATTCGTTGCAGTCCGCCTATCGCACTGGACACAGTACAGAAACTGCTCTGCTGAAAATAATAAACGATCTTCTCTCTGCTCTGGATAATGGTCAGGTTTCACTGCTTTCTCTTCTTGACTTGTCCGCTGCCTTTGATACCATTGATCACTCCACCCTCCTCACTAGACTTCAACATACTTTTGGCATCTCTTCTCAAGCTTTGGCATGGTTTTATTCTTACCTTTCTGGTCGAACCCAAACTGTCTCTGTCAATGGTTTTTCTTCAAGCTCTGCTGACTTGAATTATGGTGTTCCCCAAGGCTCTGTCCTTGGTCCCATTCTGTTTGTTCTATATACCCAACCCATCTCTGACATTGTAGCCCATCATGACATTTCACACCACTGCTTCTCTGATGACAATCAAATGTACATTTCTGGTGACATCTCTCTCCTCTCCTCCATCATTGATCGCTCACAGCTCTGCATCTCTGACATAAAGGCATGGATGACTTGCAACAAACTTCAGTTAAACAATGACAAAACTGAACTGATCTTCATTCTCCCAAAACGGCTCATGTCTACAATCTCTGTTCCTTCTTCTGTCCAACTTGGTGCCTCTCTCATTCAGACCTCTACCACTGTGCGAAATCTAGGCGTTGTACTTGATCAGACACTCTCTTTTCAAAATCAGATTTCTTCTATCTGCCGTGCTTGCTACTTGGAGCTTCGGCGAATCAGTTCTGTGCGCCACCTTCTGTCTGAAGAAGCCACCAAGACTCTGGTTTCTGCTTTCATTCTTTCAAGACTTGACTACTGTAATTCTCTTCTTGCTGGCTGTCCACAGAATCTCCTTGCAAAATTGCAGAAAGTCCAAAATAATGCTGCTCGCCTTGTCTCGAAATCTCCGAAAACCTCTCATGTTTCTCCCTTGCTTAAATCTTTGCACTGGCTTCCTGTTGAAAAACGCATCAAGTACAAACTTTCTTTGCTCTGCAACAAGGCATTGGATGGCCTCGCTCCATCTTACCTCTCTAAACTTCTGTCGACCTATACTCCTTCCAGACAGCTTCGCTCTTCTTCTGACACTCGCATTCTGCAGATCCCTCGTTTTCGAGCCAGAACACTTGTGAACGTTCTTTTTCTTTCAGGCTCCTTCCTGCTGGAACAATCTCCCTTCTGCACTCCGAAACTCAAACAGTCTTTCTTCTTTCAAGTCCTCCCTCAAAACAACTCTCTTCAAAACATAATTTTTCTGCTCCTTCGCTGGTGTGTGTGTGTGTGTGTGTGTGTGTGTGTGTGTGTGTGTGTGTGTGTGTGTGTGTTAGGGCTTATTGCTGTAAGCGCTTAGGGCTTTTGTTTAAGATTAAGCGCACTAAATGTTCCTTATTATTATTATTATTATTATTATTATTAACAGGCCCAAATTTTCTGAAATTGGAATACAGATCTTGTGCATTAAAAGCTAATGTTACACCTACTCTCTTTCATGTTTTGGATTTCCTTTTTTTGTGGTTATAACTGACCTGTTCCAGAATTTAAAACAAAAATCAAGGGAAAATAATGCCTATCTTTCTACTGTGAAGAGAGTTACCTTTCTCAGTTTATAGGTCAAGATCATTGGGCAATTTGCCCATGTATCATTTGGTAAACAAACCTCACATACATCCAAGACATGTAGATCTGAACTGATGGATAATAACAATGATAAGTGAAAGCAAACTGTTTATAGTACAGTGTCTGCATCACTGATAGGGCAAAACAGACTTGTCCCAGGGAGAAAAAAACAACAACAACCCAGGGAAGAAAACGCATGACTTTCCACTGGATATGGAGTGACCTTTCCTCAGTTTAAGGGCCAAGCAATTAGATATAGAGTCAAATATTTTATTTGAAGACTGGGGCGTTGACTGTCTGCATCACAGGCGCAGAGTTTCACACACACATGCATTGGCATTTTCTCTCCCTGATTGACCTGTTAAGCTGAGTGAGGGGTTACACTGCTTTAACCTGTTCCCTGCTTGTCCCATGTCTATTACGGGGTCGTTTTCATGATCTTGCAGGCCCCTAACCATGTCTACTACAGGGTACTTATTACTTGATTATCTTTATTTTTTTATCACACTAACGACCAGCAAAATCAAAACTTTATGATACCAAATCATAGCACAGGGTATAATAATAAATAAAAAAAACGTGCAAAAAATCTAAGAGACATCTCAATAGATGAATGAGTAGTGAACAGATGAGTGAACCTACTGCAATTTGGCCCCGGCACTCAGCAATACAGAAAAGCTCTTATACTGTGGCAGGGAAAGGGTTAAGCGTGCCCATCAGTGTCCTAAGATTGACCTGTTCAGCTGACTGAGGGGTCACATTGCTTTAAGCGTGCCCATCAGGGTCCTATGAAAGCGGCAGGGTCATTCTCGCTGAACATAAGCTCTAACACGGAATACCCCCCTTCCAGATTTCCACACACCGTCTCTTAAAGCATGTGTCAAAGAGGACAGAGACAAAGAGAGAGAGAAAGAGAGAGAGAGAGAAAGAGACAGAGAGAAAAAGAGAGACAGACAGAGACAGAGAGCAAGCAAGCAAGTGAAAGAAAGCAGCAAGGATGAAAACTGTCAGTTACCGACCTGATGATTTTGACCAGTTCACTCATGTTCACATTATCTGGCACCAGAAACTTGGTCTTGTCCAACACTGGCACCGTTTTCTCATACTGATAACGCTCTATGATAACCTGCACACATATTATTTAAATCATTTACTTTACTGAAAGAACCTCAACTAGGCAAACCATCTTAACACAGCAGAAACAATTCATCAATACACTGTGTTCCACATGGAATTCTAAAGTGGGGGTCAAAATGACCCTCTGTGCCAAAGACAGAAGTAAAAAAAAAAAAAAAAAAAAGACATTTAAGCATTCTTTTTTTATTGCTGAAAGACTCAAATATGTGCATTATACCATAAACAATTTGTGTGTGTATGTGTGTGTGTGTGTGTGTGTGTGTGTGTGTGTGTGTGTGTGTGTGAGTGTGCGCGTGCATGCGCATGTGTACTTTGTGTCATGATTCAACCACTCAAATGATATGGCGTGCTGTTGCTTTGGTGCATGCAAGACCAGCTAGTCTCTTTCCTTTCTAATTGTATAGTGTACTTAACCATTCATTGTCATTACATTATATATATGGTAAGAATGTTTGTACTTTATGTCAAATGAAACTGTCTTCCATATAAACATAAAAATGTGAAAGAATCAATCTCTCCCTCTCACACACACACAGACACGCACACACACAGAGTGATATGCGCATGCACACACACAGTGACACACGCGTGCACACACACACACACACACACACACACACACACACACACACACACACACACTCTGACCAAATTCTCCCTGAGAAGCAAAAGCCATATCTGAAGCCTGGAAACAGAACAAGACACACTGCTACACTCTGGGAGAGAAGAGTGAATAGAGTTGAACTGAGGACTTACAGGAATCTTGTCAGGATGCTGACTGCGAATAGCCTCCACATCTTTCACTCTTTGTGCTGCATGGACACAGAGAACCAAACAAAGTCAACATCTTTCACTCTTTGTGCTGCATGGACACAGAGAACCAAACAAAGTCAACATCTTTCACTCTTTGTGCTGCATGGACACAGAGAACCAAGCAAAACCAACATCTTTCACTCTTTGTGCTGCATGGACACAGAGAACCAAGCAAAGTCAACATCTTTCACTCTTTGTGCTGCATAAACACAGAGAACCAAGCAAAGTCAACATCTTTCACTCTTTGTGCTGTATGGACACAGAGAACCAAACAAAGTCAACATTTCACTCTTTGTGCTGCATGGACAGACAGAACCAAACAAAGTCAACATCTTTCACTCTTTGTGCTGCATGGACACAGAGAACCAAACAAAGTCAACATTTCACTCTTTGTGCTGCATGGACAGACAGAACCAAACAAAGCCAAATGTTAATGCAAAACTTAAAAAAGTAGAGACCTGTGAAATAAAATCAAGAGCATACAATGTGAGAGTGTCTGACCAAAATGAACCTGATTCAGCCTTTATCAGTCAACATAAAATGGATAATAGAGCAAATGTTACGATACACACTGAAGTGAAAACCCCCCACTTAACTTGCACCTGACATGCCATGTTTATGCAACATGTACTTTTTTTAAACAACAAGAAAATAAAGGACAACAGAATTTGAAGAAGAAAAAGATACCCCTGAAGGTATGGGTAGGACCCTGAGAAATACTGTCCTCAACTGCTGAACAAACCAGCTGGGAGCAATCCTGCACACCCTCCCAGCCGGTTTGTTTGGCAGTTCAGAATTCCGTAACATAATTTTGATGGCTTCATCATCTTATGAATCTGATCTTCAATTCTGATCTCTCTCTCTCTCTCTCTCTCTTACACACACACACACACACATGCATACATGCATGCACGCACACACATACATACCCAAGATGAGCATAAGCGCATGTCTTTACTTTAAATACTTATACATAGGAGATGTTAACCTTTCTATCTCCAAATGCATCAGACTGATTAAGCCACAAGGCACCAAGGTCTATGGTCATGACTAATACACTGCTGCAGACCAGCCACCAACAAAATCAAAGTCTGAACAGTGAACAAGTTTTTCATACTGAATATCACACAGCACTGAGCTGATCATAGCTTGTTTCAGTTCTCTCTCAGTCAGTGGGTCACACACACACACACACACACACACACACACACACACACACACACACACACACACACACTGACACACACACACACACATTTGAATACAATCCACATAACCAGGCATGCACAGCAATGTCAGCTGAATAAACAAAGGCAATACCTCAACTGATTTAGTTGGGGACCCTTCATGGCTTGTCATGTGGCTTGTGAAATTGCCTGGATCCCAGTTTGTTTATGATAAAAGAGAACTCCATGTTCGTTCTGTCATCGAGTGTCAGGGGTGAACGTAAGAGATCTGGCAAGATTTGTGATCTGTCCTTCATGCTCATGTGATCAAATGCAAGATTAGAGTCCTTTCTTTTGTATGCTATCAGTGTCACCTAATCAGTTTGCTTTTCAATCACTGAATTACACATTAAAAAAAAAAGAGCTTTAGGTTGGTCTCTGTCCATCATTTTACTGACAAACTGCCAGATGGACTGAATCTCTTCGTTGGGAACAAATTATCTGGATGGCTGGGGTGTCTGGCAATCTGGGTGGCGTGTATATTTTGTCTTGAAATAGAAACAAATTGGACTGAGTCATGAATGGCTAGGAATAAACTAGGCAGCTGAACAGATTGTCTACAAATTAGATGAAACTGAAAATAAAATGAAGCAGGGAACAGTAAACAATAAACAAGTAGGCTAACTCTTGCTCAAATAAGGAAACCTAACACAGAGTAAGTTATATTCAAGACTGGCATATACTCATAATATATTTTCTTAATTTTATGTTCCCAATTTCTTCATGTTCCCCCCCCCCCCCCCAAGTTCAAATCTTTGCCAAGTCATTACTCATGATTACTGTGATGACGGAGGGGTTGTTGGCCTGCACTTGTTTTTCCCCCATTATTACTACAGGGTCGAACTTTAATTAAGGACCACTTATACACAGTCTCACAAAACATAGAAAGATGAACCGACAAACGACAGAAACTTTATAAATGTTTAATTTCATTATCAGTGAACAACATTTTGTTACTTTCATCGAAAAAATCATTCTTTCTGATTAGACAGGGGAGCCTGAATGAGACTACCCCCCAAAATGACATTCACAAAAAGAGTGTTTCTTTACAGTCTGATCAAAACCGAGTGTGCCCCCCTCGTGCTGCCACACAATCCACACAGCACTGCCTCATGGTGTTGACTGTTCTTGTAATGAGTGCCTGGGGAGGTTTGCCCACTCCTGCTGCAGGTAGTGCAGCAGCTCCTGTCGATTTGCCGGAACAGGGTGATTTTCTTGAACTCTCCTCCCAAGCTCACCCCAGATGTTCTCAATAGGGTTCATGTCCGGACTGTTTGCCGGCCATGGCATCCTGGTGATGCCAGCTTGCACCACAAAAGTCTTCACGGCTCGACAACGATATGGGGTGGCATTATCGTCCATGAACACAGCCTGAGCCCCAATCTGCTGGAGTGCTGGGACAACCAAAGGCCGTAAAATCTCCTGCAGGTAGCGTTGGCCATTCAGGTTGCCATCCACATGGTACAGGGGAGTCTTGTGGTGACTGCTGATGCCCCCCCCCCCCCCCCCCATACCATGACGGAGCCACCACCAAAAGCGACGACCTCCTGGATGATGTCATCTGCCAGATGCTCCCTGGGACGTCGCCACACCCGAATGCGTCCATCTCGTGGCTTCAACTGGAACTTGGACTCATCGGTGAAAAGCACCATCCGCCACTGAGCCCGAGTCCATGTTCGATGAGCTGTGCACCAGGCCAGGCGACGTGCCCGGTGGGCTGCAGTCAGTTTTGGTTTCCGGACTGGGCGCCTTGCGCGAAGGTTGGCAGCATTGAGGCGCCGCCATATGGTCATCTCACACACTGCTGTGTTAGTGGCAGCTTGGAGCCGACGCCTGATGGTGTTGTAGGTGGTGGTCCTGGTCCGAAGAGCATGTTTGCGGATGAACCTGTCATCTCTTGCAGTGGTCTGCTTTGGCTGGCCTGGACGGGGTCTCTCTTTGACAGTTCCAGTGGCTTGAAAACGTTCTCTCAGCCGAATGATGACGGAGTGGACACTTGTAGTCTTCTGGCAACCTCTCGCACGCCAACTCGATCCTGCAGCCATGCAATCGCCCGGGTCCGGTCAAAATCAGACAGCTTGCGTCTTAGAGGCATTTTTGTGTTATGAAGAATTATGCACGTTGGGCTGCTTTTTGGGGCATTCCAGTCAGTAAAATGCTCTGCAATGCATTGGTTTTTGCATGTGCATTTGGAATTTCAGCGCAAAACCGTTTGAAGCAGTGTTCACTCTTGCTTAAAAAACAAGCAATTTTGACAACAATCTGCAACTTTCACCCCCCCCCCCCCCCCCCCCCTGCATGCCGCACGTGACAATAAGACAGCTTTCGCAAGCTTTGCGGAATACTCTGTTAACCCCTTAAACCTTTCCCAGTCGAATTCTTCGACAAAATGCATTGCTTGTATTTTTGGCCAATTTAAAAAGAAAGGGCCTTTTTTCGGGGTGGTCCTTAATTAAAGTTCGACCCTGTATTTGACCGTTTGTCTTAGTATTTGTCTGAAATTATTCAAGTTTAAAAGACTGTGCCAGTCTTGAATAAAAGTTACTCTGTGTTAGGTTTCCTTATGGGAGCAAGAGTTACCCTACTTGTTTATTGTTTTTTATGAACTAGACAAGCAAAACGGAGAGGACTGAACACTCGAGTTATCATTGATGTCCAGTAAATTTCCAATCATGGACAAATGTTGGGTCTTTTTTTTCTGACAGAAAATGAGGAATATAATTAAAGACACATGTGCAAGTTTACCTTTTGTGATTCAAGAGCTGTAGATTTGTTTGCATTTACTCAATGTATCTCAGTGACTGAGCATGATATAAAATCCTGAACATATATATATATATATATATATATATATATATATATATATATATATATATATACTGTGTTTGAATACATGTGATGAAGGGGAGATCACTGTCGCATGTCCACGGTCCTGTGTTTGATTCTTTGAATACATGTGATGAATGGGAAGATTACTGCCACATGTCCACAGTCAGTGTCTGCTCTTTCTCCATCCTTCTTCCCTCCTCACCCCATTTAGATTCAAAGAATTATACGTTGATAATTGGAGAAGTTGTTTGGGGTTTTCTCCCTCTCAAAATTACTTCAACTTCAAGGCTGTACATACTGGTCTGAAGAAGACAGACTCACTGACGTTTACTTTAGCGACTGACTCAAAAATATACAGTAAATGCCTGCCATTGCACAAAGGCCTGTTGCTGCCCGATGCCATGATCATCATAATGATGGCAACAAAATGAACAATCCAAACATATTGAATGTCTGCACTGACATCCATGGATAAACGCTAGTACTGACTGTGTAAACGTAATAGAGCCATTCAATGAATGATGTCACCTGATTTGCAAAAATTTTTTAGGCATCATTGAAAAGAAAACTGACAGCAACAACACACACACAGAATATGCAAAGAAATGCGTAATTAACACACAATCATGTCAGTGTTTTATTGTGCATATTCAACAAATGTTACTTTACTGTTTACACTTTGTGTTATTATTCACTTCAGTTAGGCTATGGCTACTGTTTCAGTAAAATTTTGAGAGAGAGGGGGTTAGTTACCGCCAAGGACATAGACAAATACTGGACAAATTTGTTTGTCTATGTGCTTGGCGGTAACTACCCCCCTCTCTTTCTAAATTTTGGTTCATTTTCCGCCCTCAGTCACTCGGGTTTTGAAACTTAAAACGTTTCAGTGTTCGAAGTTGTGGATTTCCATAAATTGGACCAATAAACATGTATATATTTTCTTCTTCTTCCGTTAGGCGGCCAACATCGTTATGTCGATGATTATGTCGCACTAAGGGAGGTTGCATTTGTGGCGCTGTAGTGAGGGAGTCAGTAAAAATAGGGGTGGGGGGGTGGGGTGGGGTATTGGAACAGGAGGCAGTAACTGGCATGGTCGGGTGGGAGGTGGTGGAGGGGGGGGGGGGGGGCAGGGGGGACTTGAAGTTTGATGTTTACAGGTGAGAGGCCAGCCTGGACTTTAAAGAGTCCAGCGACTTGGCCATCACGACCCTCTGAGGCAGTCTGTTCCATTCCGGGATAGTCCTTGGAAAGAATGACATCTGCCGGTATTTGGTTCTATGGGAAGGGATGTCGTAGCAGAGGGAGTTGTTCTTCCTGGAGCTCAGCCTGCTGCTGGTTGGCTTTGGCAGGTAGATGGAGTTGACGGAGATGTGTCCATGATGGTATTTAAAGAACATCTCCAGGCGAGCTCTCTGTCGTCGCTGTTGGAGTGTGGGCCAGTCGAGGGATTCTAAGATGGAGTCAACGCATGAGGTTTGGTGGTAGGAGTTTGAGACCCATCTTGCTGCTCTGCGTTGAATTTTTTCGATGGCCTGGGTCTCAGTTGCAGTGTATGGGTCCCATACAGTGGCTGCATATTCAAGAATCGGACGGACAAGGGTTTTATACGCGGTTTCCTTCGTCCGCTTGTTGCCGATCTTGAGGTTGCGCCGGAGAAAGCCCAAGGTCTTATTGGCTTTGCTGGTGATGGCATTGATATGGGATTCCCACTTCATGTCATCCTGGATGGTGACTCCCAGGTATGTTACGCTACTGACATTTTCAAGAATGTGCCCGTGAAGCTCATACGCTGGCGTGATCTTGCTCCGTTTGTGGGCGACGCTCAGCGTGGAGCACTTCTGAGGGTGGAATTCCATGAACCATTTCTTTTCCCAGATGGTGAGGGAGTTGAGATCTTCTTGCAGCATCTTCTGATCTGCTTTCCTTTTGATGGTCCTGCTGCACATGGTGTCGTCTGCGAACAGTCAGACTTTAGACTTGATGCCGTCAGGGAGGTCGTTGACGTAGAGCAAGAAAAGGCATGGCCCAAGGACTGATCCTTGTGGGACTCCCGACTCCACAGGAACAAAGTCAGATCTGGCTCCCTCAACTACAACAGCCTGCTGTCTGTCTTTGAGGAAGTTCTCAATCCATCAGGACCGTCCGCTTCGGAAGCCGTGCTGCTCTGGGCAGAGAATGTGGTAAGTCTCAAAGTAGGCCATCAGATGCTGGTGAATGTTAGATTTTTAGTAGCAAAAGAAGAGTGCAGCAAAACAAAAGAGTGGCTCTAGTTCAAGACATGATTTAAAAAACAACAACAGAATAGTGAAAAGAGGTCTAAAAATAACACCACGCTTTGCGTTGGGCCACAAGATGGCTGCATACCAGCCATGGCTGCCCGAGAAAAGAGACATGATGTCATCGCTCAGGTGGGGCATAAAAATCTCACAATATCATCACGCCATCATTCTCATTTTGAACGAGTGACAAAAGACTAATAATCGTAACTTACTGAAACTGCGTCGCTCTTTAAAGGACTGAAGTTGAGCCATAACTGGATAATACGTGAGCACAGATTGATGACAAATTCGTAAACAAGAATCTACCGGATGTTTTGGAGATTTGTCAAAATGGTGGAATGGAATTTGAGGGAGAGCAAAAACAAAAATTGCTGATCGGCAAATGTATGGAGAAATCCAAGATTAACCTTTACCGGATGACGTTTTTGACACAAAGACCCGATCGTGCGGATCGCCCAAGACCCACATATTTTGCAGAGGCTTTTCCTATTGCTTATCCCTATTCAGACTGCGTGGGTCTTTTAAGACCTACACCTGATAAAGGGCGGTTCAGCAACTTATTCCTCACCCGATGGCGTGGTCATGTGCGACCCATTAAAATGTATAGGTCCTGGGGGAACCACGACTAATTACGCTGATAATTGATTGTGCCCATACGTGAAATTTCTGTGACCAACGGCTATTAAGATCGCTGAGGAACTCCAAACATTTCGTGAGCATAGCTCTGTCCGTTCATAAGATATGATGTTTTTATTGAGTCATTGGGGCATGGAAGACCCAGGAAGCACGGTAAAGGTTCTGCACAGTGTATTGTACTACTCTTACCAGTTGTCATATATCTCTTGAAATCGTTGTAGCCAGCTTATGGAAAGAATGAAATAGTCACACAAAACTATAATAGGAGGAAAAAAACATCAAACGAAACAAACAGAAAACCTCTACCATGACCCCATCTTCCTCGATGCCGGAATAGATAGTAAATTGAAGAAGAAGAAGAAGAAGAAGGAAGATAGGGAAGACATATAGAGTGACATAAAAGAAAGCTTTTACAAAGATGTCATTATATTTCTCCATTTGTTTCTATTTTAACACCAACAGTGACTTTTCGCTCAATATATATATATAGGCATATATATATATATATATATACAACAAACTAATAAATTCCAAGGATAAGTACCGAGCACCGTTCCAGCAACTTACAGAGCAGCTTGGTGTTGCAATGACTGCAAGAAATATTGAATTATAAACAAAGCTTGCTCTTATGTCTTAGATTGAAGAAATAGGGGAGATACGCATTCATATCTGCAGAGGTAGATGATTCTGCCTAACTAACAGTATGTGCTTGAGTGGGTGAATGGGGAAAAATAAAATAAATGCTTCTCAAAATGAGCCTTCAGCAAGCTTATATTCTCCAAGGAGGTGACATCCTCCAATAGGGAGGGAAACTCACTAACATATAACTCCTGGTCATATACCGATATTTCGAAACTTGGTGGTTTCTCCTCAGTGACCGCGGAAAGTGGTAATTTGACTCCTCTGCCTTTTCAGTTTTAAGAAGAATGCAATCCCAGAAAAGGCTGGTGTGCAATACCGTAGTATGTTTGTTGAGTTTTCAAAAAACCAACCAAAGGTGCCATCTAAGAAGCAAAAGAAAATCATGAAAGAGCAAAACAAGCTACATTTTCTTGTGAAAAGTAGAAAATATAAAAAGATATCCTCTAAGACACAAGTGCTGAGGGCCAGTTCTTGGAATGAATCCGCAAGGGACTAAAATACAACAAACTAATAAATTCCAAGGATAAGTACCGAGCACCGTTCCAGCAACTTACAGAGCAGCTTGGTGTTGCAATGACTGCAAGAAATATTGAATTATAAACAAAGCTTGCTCTTATGTCTTAGATTGAAGAAATAGGGGGAGATACGCATTCATATCTGCAGAGGTAGATGATTCTGCCTAACTAACAGTATGTGCTTGAGTGGGTGAATGGGGAAAAATAAAATAAATGCTTCTCAAAATGAGCCTTCAGCAAGCTTATATTCTCCAAGGAGGAGACATCCTCCAATAGGGAGGGAAACTCACTAACATATAACTCCTGGTCATTGGAGGATGTCTCCTCCTTGGAGAATATAAGCTTGCTGAAGGCTCATTTTGAGAAGCATTTATTTTATTTTTCCCCATTCACCCACTCAAGCACATACTGTTAGTTAGGCAGAATCATCTACCTCTGCAGATATGAATGCGTATCTCCCCCTATTTCTTCAATCTAAGACATAAGAGCAAGCTTTGTTTATAATTCAATATTTCTTGCAGTCATTGCAACACCAAGCTGCTCTGTAAGTTGCTGGAACGGTGCTCGGTACTTATCCTTGGAATTTATTAGTTTGTTGTATTTTAGTCCCTTGCGGATTCATTCCAAGAACTGGCCCTCAGCACTTGTGTCTTAGAGGATATCTTTTTATATTTTCTACTTTTCACAAGAAAATGTAGCTTGTTTTGCTCTTTCATGATTTTCTTTTGCTTCTTAGATGGCACCTTTGGTTGGTTTTTTGAAAACTCAACGAACATACTACGGTATTGCACACTAGCCTTTTCTGGGATTGCATTCTTCTTAAAACTGAAAAGGCAGAGGAGTCAAATTACCACTTTCCGCGGTCACTGAGGAGAAACCACCAAGTTTCGAAATATCGGTATATGACCAGGAGTTATATGTTAGTGAGTTTCCCTCCCTATTGGAGGATGTCACCTCCTTGGAGAATATAAGCTTGCTGAAGGCTCATTTTGAGAAGCATTTATTTTATTTTTCCCCATTCACCCACTCAAGCACATACTGTTAGTTAGGCAGAATCATCTACCTCTGCAGATATGAATGCGTATCTCCCCCTATTTCTTCAATCTAAGACATAAGAGCAAGCTTTGTTTATAATTCATATATATATATATATATATATATATATTATTCTACTACTACCTTTCACTGGCTGCTTTGGGGGTGCTGTTGGATTCTTCTTTGAACCCTTGGTGGTGAGAACACCATAGAATTACTGCCTTCGAGAGGGATTGCGATGGTTCTCTCATGCAGCTAGTGAAGGGTTTTCATTTTATGATATACATTTTTTCAATTTTTTTCAATTTGTATTTATTTATTTTTTTAAGATTTCAAATCTTTGCCAAGTCATTACTATAATGATGGAAGAATTGTTAACCTTTACTTGTTTTCCCCCACTACTTAATTGTTCAGCATTATATTGTTTGGTCAATCAGTGGGCGATTGCATCTCTTAGGAGATCCAAGTAAAGGTTGTTCTACACAATTCTTTGCCGCTGACAATGCTTGGGTTATTGAATAGCAGAGCTGACCACTCAGACTGTTCCATATTTTTTTTTTATCTCCCTTGCATCCTTAAATGGATCCTCAAGCATGGGCACAAAGATTGTCCCCTACATTTCATACTGTTTGCATAACGTTTTTAGTTTTTTAGCAACTTTTTACCTCTCCACACTTTCGTTTTATTTTATTCTACTACCTTTCGCTGGCTGCTTTGGGGGTGCTGCTGGATTCTTCTTTGAACCCTTGGTGTGAGAACACCATAGAATTACGGACTGTGGTGTATCTCTATTTGACGCCAAGAGCACAGACACGATCAGGCGTGTCTCCCTGATGAATTCCGATCCAGCGGACGAAAGGCCTAGGAGAAGGCGATACATAGAAATCTGCCTTCGAGAGGGATTGCGATGGTTCTCTCATGCAGCTAGCGAAGGGTTTTCGTTTTTATAATATACATTTTCCCATTTTTTTCATTTTTTTGTGTTTTGTTTTTTAAATTTGAAATCTTTGCCAAGTCATGTGATGTTCATGTGGAGGTCTTCAGTCAGGCAGTCATCATGTGATGTTCATGTGGAGGTCTTCAGTCAGGCAGTCATCATGTGATGTTCATCTGGAGGTCTTCAGTCAGGTAGTCATCATGTGATATTCATACAGATGCGTTCACTATGTAATGTTCATGTGGATGTCTTCACTGAAAGCAGTCATTACGTCATGTTCATGTAGATGGTGTCAGTCAGGCAGTCATTATGTAACGTTCAAATAGAGCTTTTTAGTCAGTCAGTTGCCTTGTAACCTTCATGTCAACGAAGCTCTTTAGCAGTCAACACGCTATGGGTCGGCCTTGCCTTCTTAGCAGAAACATTCTGATGCTGGTTTCTAGTTGGGAAAAAAATGCCCACCCAGTCTATCTCAGTCACAGAATAAAACTTTCGGCTTCATCAGAAGGAACCAGGCAGATTGACTGCCACAATGTCGCAAATACACAGAACGAGACCATTAAGTGTGTGTTACTTTCGCTATCGGGGTGACTCAGCAGCTGTGTCAGTGGAGTATCGACCAACGAGTCGTCTGACAGCTACCTCAGTGTGTGACTTTCAAGTCAAAGGCTCTGGCCAGTGTCTTTGGGGACTACCTCAGCGTGTGACTTTAGGCTCTGGCCAGTGTCTCTGGTGATTACCTCAGTGTGTGACTTCAAGTCAAAGGCTCTGGCCAGTGTCTTTGGTGACTACCTCAGCGTGTGACTTTATGCTCTGGCCAGTGTCTTTGGTAACTACCTCAGTGTGTGACTTCAAGTCAAAAGCTCTGGCCAGTGTCTTTGGGGACTACTTCAGCGTGTGACTTCAA
>CM031614.1:14106044-14111044 GCA_018398815.1 Conus ventricosus
CACGATATTTTGAGAAGGCGAATTATGCAGACAAAGGTGACCACATAAGGGACAGACCAACAGGTGCGTGTCACAGTTCTATGCGGGCTGTCAGTCTGAAACTGGGAGGTATGTCACATTTAGGTACATAGTCTACTATGTTATCCTTAACTAGCGCTGGCTCTCTCTGTGCTGATCAAACATGTTTCTGTTTAGGCTGGTTGGAGAGACAAAGATAAGGTGTTTATTAAAATCACTGTCTCTGGGACATATATATGAGTGAAGAAAAAAAGAAGAAGCTGAAATCATGTGTCAATAAATCTATGGATCAGTATTTTGAATTTATTTTCAATTTATTTTGAAGATGCACCAAATGATCCCGTTTGACACTTATTGATAGAAGTATCGATAACCATATGATAAGCTGTAAATTCCGAACAATGATGTGTTACTTATAAAACATTTTGTAAATCCAATGTTTTTTTCCTTTAATCAGAAAGCATAAAAGCGATGTCATACATTTTACGTTATTTAGTGGAAATGTACAATTTTCATTTGATTGTTGATAGTTACGTTTCCGAAATCAAATTGTTTGAATAAAGAAAAGAATTCAAGCGGAAGGTTCAGGAATAACAACTTGAATACAGTAGAAGTCAAATTATGGGGTGCTGATAAAAGTATAGATATATTTATCGTTTACACGACTGACTTACAATAATACAATTATTGTAACAAACAAAAAAAAATCTGATACAGGTTAAAGTGATAGCTTTAAAAAAAAATCTGTGGACAGAACAGATGTATGGGGTACAAGTTGAGTGCGACACCGACACGTGGTCGGACTTGTGGCTGCTGAGGATTCCCGCCTGCGACAGACGCACCGGTTGTACGTGCGTGTGTGTGTGTGTGTGTGTGTGTGTGTATGTGTGCGTGAGCGCGGGCGTCACTCTCTCATCCCGTTTGCCAACTGTTCCGTCTTTGAAGTGGAAGGACGTGCCAATAAATCAACAAACCAGCGTGAGAACTTACCGACTCTACAAGACTTTCTCCTCAAGAGTTGTATACCGAGTTTCTCTGAGTTTTGTTAGCAGTTACCAAAAAAAAAAAAAAAAAAAAAAATTCTATAGGCGAAGTTCCAGTCTGATGCCATTGAGGTGTGACTTGCGTCGCATGGTGCGTGTCTTGTGTTGTTACAGTTGCTGTGATCTTGTTGAGAGAGTGGAGTGAGGGGGGGGGAGGAAGTGGATGGTTCGTGAGGGGAAAGCTGCGGGCAAGGAGTTCAGAAAATGACCATGAAGGTTCACGTGGCGTTGTTCGTGCTGGCCGTGGTCTTCGAGTCCAGCGCTTTGGAGGAGAATGGTCAGTTGTTTATATGTTGCTTCTCCTTGTGCTGTCATAGGACAGAGCTTGATCTCAGTGTGTTTGGGGTCTTGCATGCTGTGTTTGGGGTCTTGCCTGCTGTGTGTCTGGTGTCTTGCATGCTGTGTTAGGTGTCTTGTATGCTGTGTTTGGTGTCTTGCATGCTGTGTGTGGTGTCTTGCCTGCTGTGTGTGGTGTCTTGCATGCTGTGTGTGGTGTCTTGCCTGCTGTGTTAGGTGTCTTGTATGCTACGTGTGGTGTCTTGCATGCTACGTTAGGTGTCTTGTATGCTGTGTTAGGTGTCTTGTATGCTGTGTTAGGTGTCTTGTATGCTGTGTTAGGTGTCTTGTATGCTGTGTTAGTGGTCTTGTATGCTACGTGTGGTGTCTTGCATGCTACGTTTGGTGTCTTGCATGCTGTGTGTGATGTCTTGTATGCTGTGTTAGGTGTCTTGTATGCTGTGTCTGGTGTCTTGCATGCTACGTTTGGTGTCTTGCATGCTGTGTGTGGTGTCTTGCATGCTGTGTGTGGTGTCTTGCATGCTGTGTGTGGTGTCTTGCATGCTGTGTGTGGTGTCTTGCATGCTGTGTGTGGTGTCTTGTATGCTGTGTTAGGTGTCTTGTATGCTGTGTCTGGTGTCTTGCATGCTACGTTTGGTGTCTTGCATGCTGTGTGTGGTGTCTTGTATGCTGTGTTAGGTGTCTTGCATGCTGTGTGTGGTGTCTTGCATGCTGTGTTTGGGGTCTTGCATGCTACGTTTGGTGTCTTGCATGCTACGTGTGGTGTCTTGCATGCTGTGTTTGGTGTCTTGCATGCTGTGTGTGGTGTCTTGCATGCTGTGTGTGGTGTCTTGCATGCAGTGTGTGGTGTCTTGCATGCTGTGTGTGGTGTCTTGCATGCTGTGTGTGGTGTCTTGCATGCTGTGTGTGGTGTCTTTCATGCTACGTTTGGTGTCTTGCATGCTGTGTGTGGTGTCTTGCATGCTGTGTGTGGTGTCTTGCATTCTGTGTGTGGTGTCTTGCATGCTGTGTGTGGTGCCTTGCCTGCTGTGTGTGGTGCCTTGCATGCTGTGTTAGGTGTCTTGCATGCTGTGTGTGGTGTCTTTCATGCTGTGTGTGGTGCCTTGCCTGCTGTGTGTGGTGCCTTGCATGCTGTGTGTGGTGTCTTTCATGCTGTGTGTGGTGCCTTGCCTGCTGTGTGTGGTGCCTTGCATGCTGTGTTAGGTGTCTTGCATGCTGTGTGTGGTGTCTTTCATGCTGTGTGTGGTGTCTTTCATGCTGTGTGTGGTGCCTTGCATGCTGTGTTAGGTGTCTTGCATGCTGTGTGTGGTGTCTTTCATGCTGTGTGTGGTGCCTTGCCTGCTGTGTGTGGTGCCTTGCATGCTGTGTTAGGTGTCTTGCATGCTGTGTGTGGTGTCTTTCATGCTGTGTGTGGTGCCTTGCCTGCTGTGTGTGGTGCCTTGCATGCTGTGTTAGGTGTCTTGCATGCTGTGTGTGGTGTCTTTCATGCTGTGTGTGGTGTCTTTCATGCTGTGTGTGGTGTCTTTCATGCTGTGTGTGGTGTCTTTCATGCTGTGTGTGGTGTCTTGCAGGCTGTGTGTGGTGTCTTGCATGATGTGTTTGGTGTCTACCGTGTCATCTGTCTTCCCATCTGTCCTGTCGCCTGTCGAAATCCACTCATGTCTTTTTCAGTTTCGCCTATTTGTCTCTGTGAGTGTCTTTCTGTCTCTGCCTATTTGTCTCTGTGAGTGTCTTTCTGTCTCTGCCTGTCTGTCTCTGTGAGTGTCTTTCAGTTTCGCCTATTTGTCTCTGTGAGTGTCTTTCTGTCTCTGCCTGTCTGTCTCTGTGAGTGTCTTTCTGTCTCTGCCTGTCTGTCTCTGTGAGTGTCTTTCTGTCTCTGCCTGTCTGTCTCTGTGAGTGTCTTTCTGTCTCTGCCTGTCTGTCTCTGTGAGTGTCTTTCTGTCTCTGCCTGTCTGTCTCTGTCTTTTTCTCGTTCCTGTCTGTCTGTTTTTGTCTCTTTCTTTCTGTCCCATCTCCTCTTCCCCCCCCCCCTCCCCACCGTCATCCTGCATCTGCTGTCTTATCTGTACTTCTTCATGACAGCGCGAATCAACGTTACTAACGCAAAGGGTGGCCTTTAAACTAGGACCTTTCCTCCTCTTTTTGCCGCTGATCAAACTCACCCCATGACGAACAAAATGCCCCCCCCCCCACCCCCTCCCCCCGCAGCCTCCCTCCTCCCGTGTCCCTGTCTGATTCAAAGACATCCAATGAAGACGCACTCTATTTCCCTTCTCATATATATATATACCCCCTTTCTCTCCTCCCCTCCAACCCCCGCCCCCCCCCCCGCCCCCCCCCCCCCCGCTCACCCCCACCCCCTTTGTCTTAAGACTATCTCCCTGCCCCCCCCCCCCCCCCTCATTTCAGCTGTGTCTGCCTCCCTCTGCCCCCTCCCCCTCTCTTCCCACGTGCATTTTCTCCCCTCCCCCCCTAGTCTCTCTCCCCTCTCCTCTCTCTCTCCTCTCTCTCTCCTCTCTCTCTCTCTCTCTCTCTCTCTCTCCCTTCCCGTCTTTCCGTTTCTCTCCCTTCTCTCCATGACCCACCTCTCTGTCGTATCTCTCCATCTCTAAGCTGTCCCTCCCAGTGCTGACATTCACGTACGCGGGGAATGTCTGCAGGAAATCAGCATGACGTCATGCTGATACCCCCCCCCCCCTCCACTCCTCCCCCTCCTCCCGGTGAGGGATGCACGTTATATTCTTCATCTTCTGCTTGAAATGCGGTTGGCTTGGATCTATTGGAGGCGCTGTGAAATCCATACCTGAGTTGGCTTGGATCTGTTGGAGGCGCTGTGAAATCCATACCTGAGTTGGCTTGGATCTGTTGGAGGCGCTGTGAAATCCATACCCGAGTTGGCTTGGATCTATTGGAGGCGCTGTGAAATCCATACCTGAGTTGGCTTGGATCTGTTGAAGGCGCTGTGAAATCCATACCTGAGTTGGCTTGGATCTATTGGAGGCGCTGTGAAATCCATACCTGGGTTGGCTAGGATCTGTTGGAGGCGCTGTGAAATCCATACTTGAGTTGGCTTGGATCTGTTGGAGGCGCTGTGAAATCCATACCTGAGTTGGCTAGGATCTGTTGGAGGCGCTGTGAAATCCATACCTGAGTTGGCTAGGATCTATTGGAGGCGCTGTGAAATCCACACCTGAGAGATCTTGTGCTTTAGGGGACCCCCACCCCCCAACCCCCCAAACAAGCCCAATCCTTGAAAACGAAACAAATAGAGAAGAAAAAAGGCGATCTGAACTTTTTTTTCCCCTTTTAATACAGTGCTAAGACTCGACTCAGAAAGGATACGAAAAACCAAAGAAAAGAATCTGATTTTCTACTCTACTCTACTCTACTCTACTCTACTCTACTCTACTCTACTCTACTCTACTCTACTCTACTCTACTCTACTTTGTTCACCATCTTCTCTGCCCTGCTTTCCTCTGGCCTTCTCTGCTCCGCCCCACACTGCTAGGGCTCTGTTCTGCTCTGCTCTTATCGTCTCTGATGCACACTCTGTTCTTGTTTACCTTGGCTCCCCCCCCCCCCCCCCCCAGTCTTCTCCACCCCACTCTGTTATGGCTCTGTTCTGCTCTGCTCTTATCGTCT
>CM031614.1:14116044-14121044 GCA_018398815.1 Conus ventricosus
GTCAAGGTGACCCGAAGTTTTTAACAATAGCTACTTTAGTCAAGGTCACTCTAGAATATGAAATCTTTCAGTCAGTCACTCAGGAATGATCACTAAAGTCTTTAAGTCAAGCAGTCAGGAATGTAAACTAAAGTCTTTTAGTTAAGGTCTCGTTGGGATGGTCTGTAAATGCCTTTGTCGAGGTCACTCAGGGATACTCCGTAAAGTCCTTTAGTCAAGACCACGTTAGAATGTTCACTAAACATCTTTAGTCGAACACATCCAGGAATGATCACAAAAGTCCTGTTGTCACCTACGAATATTCACTCAGACCCTTTAATCAAGGTCACTCTGCAGTTGTCGCTTCCTTTATTCAAGGCAGAAGCAGGAATGTTCACTACAGTCCTGTAGACAGTTACCCAGGAATGTTCACTACAGTCCTGTAGACAGTTACCCAGGAATGTTCACTACAGTCCTGTAGACAGAGTTACCTAAGAATGTTCACTGCAGTCCTGTAGACAGAGTTACCCAGGAATGTTCACTACACTCCTGTAGACACAGTTACCCAGGAATGTTCACTACAGTCCTGTAGACAGTTACCCAGGAATGTTCACGACAGTCCTGTAGACAGTTACCCAGGAATGTTCACTACAGTCCTGTAGACACAGTTACCCAGGAATGTTCACTACACTCCTGTAGACAGTTACCCAGGAATGTTCACTACAGTCCTGTTGACAGAGTTACCCAGGAATGTTCACTACAGTCCTGTAGACAGTTACCCAGGAATGTTCACTACAGTCCTGTAGACGGAGTTACCTAAGAATGTTCACTACAGTCCTGTAGACAGAGTTACCCAGGAATGTTCACTACAGTCCTGTAGACACAGTTACCCAGGAATGTTCACTACAGTCCTGTAGACAGAGTTACCTAAGAATGTTCACTACAGTCCTGTAGACAGAGTTACCCAGGAATGTTCACTACACTCCTGCAGACACAGTTACCCAGGAATGTTCACTACAGTCCTGTAGACACAGTTACCCAGGAATGTTCACTACAGTCCTGTAGACACAGTTACCTAGGAATGTTCACTACAGTCCTGTAGACAGAGTTACCCAGGAATGTTACGGAGGTCTTATGATCAAGGTTACTCATGTGTGCTTGCTAAAAACCCATTAGCAATGTTCATCCACGAATGCCCATCAACCCGTGCAACATTAAAGTTTTAAGATGTACTGTAATGGGAAAATCGTTCATCAGGAAGATGAAGGTTAGAAGGGATGGAAGCTTCACGTTCTGAGAGTATTTAGTGCTGTTGTCTCCACGTCCAATGTTCTGGGGTGGGGGTGGGGGGGTCACTGCCTTTGACACAGCGGATGGACACTGTAGTTGAGGATTTGCAATTCACGCAGTGTTGCTTGTTTGTACTATTCAGTTTGAGGGATTTGCTGTTGGAGAGCAGCCAAAGAATCTCTAGAGCTGTATGTTCTGTTATGAAGAACAGGGCGGAGATTTCATGTCCATTTCTTTACGGTTCTCTTTCAGGACCCCTCCTGTTTGCTCCTATGACCTCAGCTTTTCACTGTAGCTTGTGGGATGATGGTCCTGGGCAGCTGAGTTCCCAATCCATTGTGAAGTCCATCGCTGTGCCAGTGAAGTCCATAGCTGTGCCAGTCACACATGTAGAGTCCAGGGCTGCGTTTCATAGTTTCGATTCGAGCGAGAAGGTTGAGTTCTTGGGGGGTAGGGGTGGGGAAGCGTTTCTTACGGCATCTCTTGGCGAGAGAAGCTCCATATTGACGAGAGGTGGCTGGCGTGTTTTGGGACTGACTTGCATGCTAGGGTAAGATGGATGGAGGGTGGCACAGAGGATCGGCGGATGCCTGGTGAATGAGATTAGACAATGTTAAGGATAAAAAGAAATAGGAAGAATCTGTGACTGTTGGTCATACCGAGAACTGTGTGTGTTAGTCACTTGTTTGACGTTGTTGTTATCACACCCCTCGTAGTGAACAGTTGAATTCATGGAATCTGGATCCAAATTCCAATCAGCTTTCGCCTATCACCCTCACAGTTATGCTGTGGATAGTCTCCTCGTCATAACTCGTAGCGAGATATCTAGTCACATTAGTCAATGAAGAAATGCAGCTCAGATCAGCCTAATAGTGAATTCAACTTGGATGTTCAAAAAAGGTCTCGAAGCTTTTTTATGACCTTGAATCAACTGGTACACTGTTGTTGAGGTGGTTTTATTGCTTCTCTCCTCCTTCTATCCTAAAATACTGTTCACTCAAAAACAGTAGGTCACTCAGCGCGCATGTATAAAAAGTAAAAATAAAATAACATAAACAGTGCGATACAGACTGTTGGCCCCTGGAAGCAAATTTGGCAACAAGGGTCGCACTCGATATTCAAGAAGTTAAAAGCAATGGCCAAATTCAGGCCCAGTCTAGTAAAATATCTGGGGAAGTAGAAAAAATAGAAAATCGTCAATATGCAGATCACAAAACAGTCCGAATCATTTGTTTTTTTAATAGATTTGCATTTGTGGCAATCTGATGCCACCCGGCATTGAGTTCCACAGCCTACAGAACTGGGATAAAAAAGAATGTAAGTGGCTGTCAATATTTGATGCAGGTATGGTATAACATTGACGCTCCACTCCTGGTGCTACTTTATTCATTACTATTGTTCCATTGAATATCAATTGACTTTCACTCTACCTTTGAAGAAGATGTAAGTTGATAAAACTCTTCTCTCTTCTAAGGTTTCCATCTATAAATTCCTCATTGTCTTCCTAGTATTCCCCTATTCTCTGAGGGTTCCCGAACGAACCGTGCTGCTCTCTTCTGAATCTTTTCGAGTTTATCAATGTCCTTTCGATGGTAAGGATCCCAAACTGAGCAACCATATTCCAGTACTACTGGGTCTAACCTATTTTTGTACGTCGTCTATAACCTTTTGGGGGCAGTCATTGATATTCCCGTATAAGAAAGTTCCAAAGATGTAATTTGCTTCCTTACATACCTAAAAGTAATGTTCCTTTTTCCCGATTTGAGACGACAATCTATAATCACGCCTAAATATTTTTCAGCATTAATTTTCTTTAAGATAGTAAATGGACAGAAAATCTGATCTAATTGGTGACGTTTGTTTACATATACGCAATACTTGGCACATTTGGATGAAATTCCATTTTTCCAAGTTCTTTCCCACTCTTGTAAAAGCGTTTAGATCTCTTTGTAGAATGCGTGTATCATTCTTGCTTCTGATTGTTCTATATACTATCTGTCATCTGCAAAAAGCCTTATAGTAGTTCCAGAGAGAGAGATTTCTACTTATGTCAATTATTATAAATTAAGAAAAACAATGGCCCCAAACAGTTCCCGTGGTACAGACCTGACAAACTGGTTTACAATGGGATTGAACGACCCTCCACAACAACTTTCTGCTTCTCCCAACGAGAAAGATCTTCCCATTAAAGCAACGAACCGCCCAATGCCCGATGAGTTCTAATTTAAGAGCAGGCCCTCATGTCAACCTTTATCAAAAGGCTTTAGAAAAGTCTAATATAAATTCATCTAGATGCTGTCTGATTGATAAGACAGTTATAAAATCATTGAGAAGTTGTTATAAGTTGAGTCTCACAACTTCCTTCGCTGTCTAAAACCATGCTGGCGTTTAGTTAAGAAGTCATATTTGTCAAGATGGTCCAATATGCTATCTATATATTATGTGTTCCAAGTAGTTTAGCTGATTGGATGTAAAGAGATACAGGTCTAAAGGTTCCTCTGCTTTTTGTTTTGTCACCCTTTTGAAAAGAGCAATGCACGCAACGTCGCCCACTCATCAGTATAGACTCCCTGGACATAAGCATGTAAAGTAGTTGGTAAACCCTCCCTCAATTCATTGGCACATAATAATTTTAAGAGCTTGCAGAACCATCGGGACCAAAGCTTTGTTTCATTGATGTTGGTCAGTAACTTAAATACTCAAGCTTGTTTACTTGATTTATTCATTTCAGGGAGTTTATCATCACCTTGAGTCTAACTAACGTTAATTAAAAGGTTTGGATTTTGAGAAACAGAACAAAACTGCTTGTTTAGTAACTTGGTTGTGTTTGTGTTTTTTGTTTTGCTTACCTGGTATCGTTCCAGTAAGCAGTGTGGTGCTTGCTGTCCCACAAATTGACATGCATTGCATCCACATCCTTCACCATTCCACCTTCCTCTCTTCACACCCAAACAGACCTTCACTGAAGGCACGCGCAAAGACGACTCCAACGTAATTCGTCCAGTTCAGAAGAACCTAAAAAAAAAAAAAAAAAAAAAAAAAAAAAACATCTGCAATACATTCCTAAGCAGGAAAATCACTTAAGTGAAGGAAGTGGCAACGTAATTAAAATGAGTGACAGCTGGCCTTCCAAAAAAGAAAGTACGGCCCCTGCCTTGGGGAAGGAAGGGGCTAAGGTAGAACTAAAAGATTACGGGCCCTTGCCTTGGGGGAGGAAGGGGGCTAAGTAGAACTAAGGGATGGTCTGATGGGGAACGGTGGGAAGGAAGGGAATTAAATGGAGGTGAGTGGATTTCGATGTCCTTGTCGACCTAAAATAAGACAGTTTGTTTCTCTTTAAGACATTTCTTGCGACGGATGCGCCGAGGTAAGTTCCTGTTTTTGCCATCAGCGTTTCACCAACACTGCTCCTTTCGTAATGGGACTTGGAGAATCAAAAGCCAATAACTTTTTTTTTCTTTCGCGAAACAGTAATTTTCTGTAGAAAACCATTGTTAAGACTTATGTGTAAGCTGTTTACCATCACACACACACACACACCACACCACACTCACACACACACACACACACACACACACACCACGCACCACGCACGCACCATCGCAAGCACGCACGCACGCACGCACGCACGCAACGCACGCACACACACACACACACACACACACACATCACCGCTCGCCTCACAACACCCACCCAGGACCCACACCCACACCCACACACAACACCACACA
>CM031614.1:14123544-14143544 GCA_018398815.1 Conus ventricosus
AAAAGATCAATACATTCGTATATATAGATATATATATATATGTATAGCGCAAACCGGACACACACTTCACAGATGCACATAAACGTTGACTAACACAAGTCCTGCATATATTCACATTACTGCATATACGCTGCCCGCATGTGCAAATCGTATATATAACCATAATATATGCAATTATGAAATATTTATGACGGTGTGGATGTATGCAATATATAAACAAAAACGAATATTAGACTTCCGATTGTTTATGTACGTAGATGTAGTACCGTGCGATTTAAAAAAAAAAAAAAAAAAAAAAAAAAAAAAAAAAAAACACTCCGATTCTGGGCACTCATTTGTTCAATCAACATATGAATGAAAGGTTTTACAATATTTTATAAGTATATTCCAAGTCTTAATTATTGTTAAAGATCGTTCCATATCAAAATCTCTTTTGCAAAATTCAAAAAGGTAACCAACCAACTACATAACAATATTTTCTCACTCGCAATTAAAAGGGTCCATTTGTAAACGCTGATGTCGCGCGAAAAATTGCGAGTGTAAATATTTTTTTCTCTATGTCACAATAAGGTGGGGGACACACAAGCTAAAAGTGAAGTTCAGATTCTGGAACTTCTTTACAAAACCGGCAAAACGTGTGTCAGGTGACTGTCCCAGTGACGTAAGCCTCACATCAAGGCATGTGACGCTCCATCCATGTGTTAGTGATATGAATCCTTTCCCCGTGCCACAAATTAAAGAAGAATATTCATATGGCTTGACTAGTTGTATCGGCGTCCCCAAAATATTTTATATACTCATTCAAAAACGAATGTGTCATTGGTGAAAGTGACCACTGAGTGAAGAGTTTAACTAGGGCTGGTAAGTCAGTGCTGTCACGTGTGTGAACACGATTATGCACTCACTAGGAGAAGGGGGGAAAGATGCTGGGGTTTCACAGCAGATGCCTAGAGACCGAACCTGTCAGGACGTGGTCCTCTCTGCTGACATCATACCAGTGACGATAGATGATGGGGAAAGCTACAGGGGAAAACTTACAGAAAAAAAAAAGAATCCATATGGTTGAATAAGACGTTTACTTTTTATACTTACACGAAACCTATTCTGTTTCATGCCCTTCACCCCTTCCACCCCCTTTACCCTTCACCCGCTTCGGCCCCCTGAGTTTGAAGATGCCATGAACATACCGGTAGTTTCAGCCCCAGCATGTGCAAACTCCAGGGAGAAGTGAACTCGTCGTTTCTCAAGAGACAGAAGACTCCAAGGAAGAGAATTCGAGACTTCGTATCTCCAGACAAGAATTCCGAGGGCAGTATATTGTCTACGGAGAGACAGGGAATTGAGAAAGCAGGGACTTTCTTGAGGCAGCAGTCCTCATGATTTACGGGAGGTTAATGTAATCACCTGTTCGGATTTTTTGGATAAAGAATGTGAAGGCCATAGCTGTAAAAGCGGAACTAAATTATTTTATCTCTCAGTGTGAGGAGAGAATACATGTGTGAAGACTATTGTTTCCCTCAGTGTAAAGGAAATACATGTGTGAAGATTGATTGCCTCTCGGTGTGAGAAGATACATGGTCAGATTTATTTGTCTCTTCACATGTGAGAGAGATACAGTGAGTAAACCTGTATACAAAGTGTTGATGATTTTAGTAAATTGTTTTCCTGAAGGAGAGGGGGAGAAGAAAAACATTCGTATGCGCCTTTTGATAGTTTGGAAAGGATTGCGAGTGCAATGGATTAAATGCGTCATGAATGGCGTGTATCAAGAGTGACATGTGACAGTGGGTACCCACATAAATGGTTAAAGGCGTAGCTGCCGTTTGTTTCTCCGGAAAAAAAAAAAAAAGAAAGATTTCTATTCGTGCCCTGGGGTTTATAAAAAAAATATTTATAATTTGTACCCTCAAGGGTTTGAGGAAGAAAAAAAAAGGTTTCTATTTGTAACCCTCAAGGTTTGAGGAAGAAAAAAAAAGGATTTCTATTGTGCCCTCAAGGGTTTGAAAAGGAAAAAAAGAAGAAAGTTTAATTATTTATTGTGTATAATATTTGCAATTGTTGTTGTTTTTTCTATTTCTATATGTGTTTGGTTGTGTTTGAACATTTCTTTGTTGGTTGTTCTACTCCGTTAAGGGGTTTTTTTTTGGTAGGTATTCATTTTGACCCTTCCCCAAAGGCAAAACCCCCCTTTCCCTCAACAATAGCCTCAACCTTCTCTTCTCGAACTGGCAGCAAGGCATGCGGTTGAGAACGCTGTCCTTCCCAGAGGATTAGTATTTTTGTCCCCTTCCCAGGACTGATAGCCCCAACCTCTCCTGCTTTAGCAGGGGGACATGCGTTGGGGAGTCAATAGTCTTTCCCTTCTCATAAATATCTATTTCTTTCGCTTCCTATTGTTTCAGTTTGATTTTTTCCCTTGCCCCTCATATTGATCAACTTCTCCTCCGACCAGCGGCTAATAGTGTAGTGTGGAGTTGATTACCGCTGCCTGCCCAAATAAACCAATCTTATCTTTTGATCATCTTTTTGTGGTGTTGGGTTGGTTCAGATTTTCTTCGTATTTTGGGTGAATGTGCATTTAATGATTGATTGATTAGTATTTTGATATTACTGATAGGTTGGTATATTGTGCGAGTGATTTGTTTTTTCCCGTCTCCAGTTTCACGGGAGACATGACCACTAGGTGCGTCTGTGGGCTTCTTTTTCCTTTGGCTTTTCTGATTTCCTCTTGCCTGTTCCGTCGCTTGTATCCATTTCATTTCTTTTCAATCACCCCTTTTTCAAAATCTCTTAACCTTCTCCTCCATAGGCTCCTATCTAGTTTTCTTTTCACATTTTCAATCTTTTTAGGTAGGATTTCCGCTAGTTTTGTTTCCTTTTCCCCTCTTTTAATTGTTTGTGATTCCATTTGTTTTGTAAAGTTATATTCCATTTTTTGTATAAGGCGTACAATTGTTTTTGTAAATTTCGTTTAAATTAAGTAAGTAAAGAAAGACAGACAACAAGAACATTTTGAGAACTAAAACTTTATAAAGAATTTATTTTCAGAAAACTATATTGTGATTTATTTTTTTTTTAGGGAAAACAGTTTTTTTAATAAATTCAATTTGTTTTTAAATTCCAATTGAAACAGTTTGCAAAATATTTTTGAAAGATACATTCCATGGATTTCATATCTACCTGTTTTAGTAACGTTTTTTGTTTACAAACCGGAAATTGAATTCTGTATTTGTATATACTAAAATTACGTTTTGTGAAACAAATATCATCATATATCGCCTTATTTTATTCATACTTTGAATTGTTTGGTGTTTATATCTGACGGTTCATTATGGATTATTTTGATTAAATATGTTCAACAAGCGGAACGCTTGGGTTTGATTGAGAAAAACTTACCAACTAAGTGCAATCAATGCATAGATATGGCAGACAGGCTAAGAGAAGAGAAGAAAATAAAATGAAACTAGAAAGTGAAGATAATCTAAGGAAACTAGAGATAGACGAAAAAGACTACAGAGGAAGTGTGAAGAAAGTAGACTACAGAGGGAAGCTGAAGAAAAAAGACACAGAGGGAAGCCTAAATCGAGGAAAAAAAGATTACAGAGGAAGCAGAAATTGAAGAAAAAAGATTACAAAAGCTAAAAAATAAACTACAGAGGGAAGCTTAAGCTGAAGAACGTCAATTTAAGTTGAGACAGTTATAATTAAGACAGATGCTTGAAATTAAGAAGAATACACAGGCATCGAGAGAACCTCCACCAGTCGGTCCGCAGCCATGCCACAACCAAAAAGCGGCATAAATTCCAAAGTTGCCACCTTATGAGAAAAACGGATTAGACATGGATAGTTTTACTTTTCCGATTTGAAAAGTCACGCAACGTCTTGTGGTTGGCCAAAGGAAAATGTGACATTGTAATATAGCACGTTGTTTAAGGTAGCGCTATGACATTGTACCACTCACTTGCAGCAAACAAAATTTTAAACTTGGGATCAGTTGAAAGAAGAACTCCTCAAGAAATTTCAATGTTCTGCTGATCGATTTCACGAAGCGATTCCGGTCTGTTCGCCCGAAAAGGAGAATCGTTTCGCGTCATTTCTGATCCGAATGATCCATTGTTTGGATCAGGACGATTTATCTAAAACGAACAAGACTTTTTCAGTCACTGCTAGAATCTCCTTCTTAAGAACAACTTTTCCAGAGTCGTGAGCAAAGATCCAGGCCACTTTCCTAAAGAAAAGGCAAATTTGAAAAACCGGTTTTTTGGAGGAAATGTGTCAGATGGCAGATCATATTGGTATCGCTCACATCGCAGATAAGGTCGTGGCATAGTAAAAGGAGAATTTTCCATCTTTGAGTCTCATGCGTCATTTAATATCCATCAGGGACAGGGAAGTTACAGGAAAGGAAAACGTTGGGTCCATTTTGAGTCCTCAAGATATACCTACCTAGAAGCGACAGGGATCTTTCCGCGTTTCGAGTGACTTTTCGTAATACCAATACATCACTCGCCGACAGACCCTATACTTCTCCGCAAAACGTTCCCGAGTCGTGGACAACGACCAACACTAACCTTTTGGGCCATTTCGTGCCAGAACAGAAGATCACAAATCATTCAGCTGCCGATCAGACAATGCCTGTTTCTTTTGTGATGGCAAGTTCCATCTGAAACAGAATTGCCCTTTCAGACCGGGTGATCAAAACCCGCATTATAGTCTCCACTGATTGTGGAAAAGCCTTGTTTTTGACACCTAGATCAATCTGTTTGAAGACTGGTGGTTAGAAAACGGAGCCTCAATAGATTGCAGGCTTCGGTTTTTGCAGAACAGGTGCAACCACAGCTGGTGTAACGGAGATCTTTCGTGCTTAAGACCAGTATCTCAACCTGTCCAAAATAGGTCGTTTGGAGGCAAGATGAAACGTTTCGTTGGCGAAAATTTCAGTCGACACAACCGTACACACGATTTCGAACCGCCAGTTTCATAGATTAACCCAGTCAGCGACTTGATCTTGGGCAATTTGCCAGGTGTCGCTAACAAGTACAAGGTGGGTGCTGAGATCGTTTTGTTCCTTGTCTGTGAGACTAGATCAAATGTCCCATAGAGCAGGGAAAGGCTACAAAGCGCTAAAAGTCTCAAAACTGGATAACTCCAGAATTACCCCAATGATTAAAAGAAATGCAGGGAAAAGACGAGACGCTGACGACAATACTTCTGCTGCTAAACAGACTGTCACTGACGTACATCGGACAAACCAACCGTACATACTGGACTCTGAACATTTCTCTACAGGTGTGTACCTGTACAGGAACAACATACAAGTTGTGGTTTCCAAAACCACTTAAGAAACAGTACTGCACACGCTCATGATGCATTGTTCGCTGGACACTGTGGATCAAAAGAACATAAAGAAGAGTTCTGATTCATTTATGGCCAGTGTCACCAAAGGAAGTTACAAAAATACTGCGCGCCTGTGACATCTGCCAAAAGACACCTCAGAAAGGTCGCGTCCATTGCACCTATGACACAAAATGCCTCTCATACCCGTTCCATTTCGTAGGTACTATTGATCTTGTTGGACCGCATACCACAGTCTTCTTCGGATATCGCTATATCTTTACTTTGGTGAAACAGCAACAAGGTATCCAGAAGCGATTCCACTGAAGAAAATTGATACAGTATCTGTCGCTGAAGCATTACTATGCAATTTTTTCCAGATGGGTCTTCCAGACGAAATCTCCGGATTGTGGAACGCAATTCATTTCTGATCTCATGAGAGAAATTAACAGACGGTTGTCAAGACTCTTCCAATTTCAACCACGCCATATCATCCCCAATCGAATGGCATGGTTGAACGTTTCAATGGAACGTTAAAATCCATGTGAGAAAGTTGCAAGGCAATAGCCCCAGAATGGGATCGTTTCATACCGGCGTTGCTTTTTGCATACAGGGAAAAGCCCGAACAAACGCGGGATCTCACCAATTTGAGCTTCTTTTTTAGGACACTCAAAACCCCCAAGGGGAACCTTGGATCTATTTGGATTACACAAATGACGAAAAGACGGACATACCTGACATAAAAACTGTATACCAATACGTAATGAACGCATAAACGTTTTGAAGATCAATTGAGCTTTCCTCAACAGTCAGCTGATAGACAACTGATGTTACCAGGTCTGTGCAGACAGAAAAGCAACAAGGCACGTTTCCTTCAGCGTTGGAGATAAAGTCCTTGTGCAACTAACTGATGACATAAAAAGCTTCGTGTTTATTGAATGGTCCTTTTTCAGGTGGTCGAAAAACTTTCTTGCAGAAATTATAAGACAAAATGCAAACACAGAGAAGGTAATATTCAATGTGAACATGTTGAAGAAGTATGTTGAACGTACAAAATTTGCCTCAACCAGTCCAGTAGAGTGTGATATGTCCTATGTCAGAAACTGATGTCAAAACATGACAGACAATTATCAGTGGATTAAATTTGTACCCGATGTAACGTACAGGGACAGATCAAGGTTAATGAAAACAGCAAATGTTAGAATGTTACATCTACCAGTGCAGATGATTTGTACCCCTTCCTAATCTTCAATCAAAGGTGAAACCTATGAGGATGAGGTTCTGTCGAATGATTGTCTACAATTCAAACAGAACAGCTCAAAGACAAATTAAAGACTTTCGGATGTTTTGGACGGATACCCCAGGTATTCATAACTGGTATTGAACCCCATAGTATTTCTGTTAACCTTTCTGAAATACCAGTGCGAACCAGACCATAACACCCCCCATTTGCAAAAAAAGAGGTGGTTGAGAGAGAAATCAATGTAATGCTGGATTAAAGGTGATTAGAACCTTCTACAATCTCCGACAGACATCACCAGTGGTATTGGTGGATAAAGCCGATGGATCATGCGTATTCTGGCATCGATTACAAAAATAAAAAAAATCACTGTGTTCGATGCAGAACCTATCCCAGACATTGAAGAACTTCTTGTCAGCACTCGGAAGGAAGGAATTTTGTGAAAGTAGACTTGACTAAAGGGTACTGGCAGATTACACAATGGCTGAAGCTGACAAGGAAAAGACAAGCGTTTCAAACACCTTTTGTCTTTTCCAGTGACGAAAATGCCAAGTGGGTTTGGGCAAAATTACCCCAGCTTTCTTTGCCAGAATGATGCGAAGCCCGAAACTCCATGAATGTGGTGCAGTCAGTTATTTTGATGACATATTGTTGGCTGCAAAGTCTGAGTGACCTCCTTCTAACTATACACTGTTTTTTGCAGAAACAGAAGTTGTGGTTTGACGGCAAGACCATCAAAATTCTGCGGATTTTCAACTACTCGATTTTTGGGTCACACTATTTCAGAGGGACAAATGATGCAGAGGGAAAGAAAGTGGAAAAGATTTATCCTTACACAAACCCACTACAAATAAACAGATCAGGTCACTCATCGATTGTTTGTCGTTACTATAGACGATATGGTACCCTCGCCCAACTATTTAGCGTCCCTGACGCCCCCTTTGACTGAACTGACGAAAGGGACGAAGAACAAAGTATTGTGTGGTCTGATGAGATCCAGAAGGCTTTGGAGTGTGTTTTAGAACACCCTCAACTCATTCCTTTCTATTATTACCCCTCCCTCTCAGAAGACATTTATTTTAAAACTGATGCCAGTCTAAAGAGATGGAGCGAACTGTTGCTGGAAAACAGTGCTTTGTTTACATCCAGTGCAATACGCAGTAAGAAGTACTCAAAGACACAGGAAAATACTTCCACTATTGAGAGAGAGTGCTAGGCAATTGTATGGGCAAGTGAGAATTCGCTCCAGTTCTTGACTGGAAAGACAGTTCAGATAACTGGACGGACCACAGGCCCACTGAACGTTCTTGAAATCGTCCAAATTATCAAAGAAACAAGCAGGTAGTTAAGATGTCTTTGGCATGCAGGAAATCCCAATTATACTCCTGTTAAACCAGTGCCTGGAACACAAATGTCATGGCAGATATTGTTGTCACGTCTGCGTGAATATTCATGGACAAATGTAACGTCTTTCAGGAAAGACTATTTCTGTTTTTTGTCTTTCATAATGATTACGGTATGATCCTTTTTGACACGGTGCATTGGTATCTACGACGATTTAAATCAAGTGTATTTATGCATAATTCTTATAGAAGTGACTATATGTTTTTGCAAGCAAACAACTACTTGATGGTTGAAGTAAAACATATTTATATCATTGGTAAACATGGGCAAAAATCAGTACAATTATTCTAACTTGCTTGTGAAGATGAATATATATGTAGGTGTGATGAGCAAATAACCCTTTAGAAATGTATATACAACATGTTTTGATTGTTCAATGAAACAAACCATTGTTTTTCATTTGTCACTGTCCAACATGGAAAGCATGTGACTTTCAATGGACTATAACATTACAAGTGGGAAAAACTATGTTAAACTGTTATTTTGTTTACATGTCTAATGAGAAACATTTTACCCTTGGAAATATTCTCATTTTCATGAGGGTTTTGAAACACAGGATGTGAGAAAAGAATCAAGGGAAAATATGTTGCTTCACATCTTAAAATGTATGAACAACAATTGTACTTTTGAAATTGTATTATACGCTATTGTTTTTATCATGTAATTTGGTGAAATGTATTTTGTGAATGTGTGTATCAATTATGAAATGTTTTTTTTTTTTAGAAAGACTGAAAGTTTGAGTGTGCTATTGTGGTGGATTCATGTGATTTGATTCTGTGCGTTTGATTGTTAATTTGGTGATTCATGTGTGATGGTTACACAATTTGAGATTCATGGCCTGAAGATGTGTTTTAAGTGAAGTTGTATATACTTTAAAAAATTTTTCTGATAAAAATTTTTTCATCCCAGATGGGGGGATGTCATGTGACGTAGCCTCACATCAAGGCATAGGACGCACCATCACATGTAGTTATGATATGAATCATTCCCGTGCCACCAATTAAGGAAGAATATACATATGGCTTGACTAGTGTAGCGGCGTCCCCAAAATAATTGGAGTAAGACCATTCAAGAAACCGATATTGTGGTCATTGGGTGAAAGTGTCCACTTGAGTGAGAGTTTAATCAAGGCTGGTAAGGTAAGGTGCTGGTCACCGTGTTGTGAACACTGAGTAATGCACTCACTAGGAGAAGGGGAAGATTCCAGTTTTAACATGCAGCAATGGCTAGGAACTCGAACCTGTCAGACGGTGGTCCTCACAGCTGACCAGGTCATTACCTAGTGAGCGATAGATAGTTGGAAGCTACAGGGGAAAACTTACAGAAAAAGAGGAAAGAAAATTCCATATGTAGGAATTTAGAGGAAGGTTACTTACACGAACCTAGTTTCGTGTTTCAGACCTTCACCCTTCAACCTTTAAACCCTTCACCCTCATCTTTCGCGCCCGTGAGTGGTTGAAGGATGGCCATGGTGTGGGGAACATACCGGTAGTTCAGCGCCCCACAAGCAACGCCAGGGAGAGGAGTTGAAGCTCGTCGTTTCTCAAGAACAAAGAACTCCAGGAAGAGAAGTCCCGAGACTCGTATCTCCAGACAAGGAAATCAGGGCAGCATAATTTGTCTCGGAGAGACAGGGAATTGAGAAAGCAGGACTTTGTCTTGAGCAGCAGGTCCTCAGTGATTACGGGAGTTATGTATTCTCCTGGTTCATTTTGATAAAGGAAGTGAAGGCCATAGCTTATAGAAGCGGAACTAAAATTATTTTATCTCTCATGTGGGAAAGATACATGTGTGAAAGCATGAGTTTCCCTCATGTAAAGGGAAATACATTTGTAAGATTGATTTGTCTCTCGTGTAAGGAAGAATACAATGTTGCAGATGTATTTCTCTTCAGTGTGGAGTAGAGATACAGTTTGTAAACTCTGTTAACAAGTGGTTGATGATTTTAAAAACATGTTTTCCCTGAAGGAGAGGGGAGCAGAAAAACATTCGGTAAGTGCGCCTTTGTTGTTTGGAAAGATTGCGTGTGCGTATGGAAAACAGCAGTCAAGAAAGCGGGTATGCAAGAGTTACAGTGTGACAGGACCGGCAGTTATAACGATATTATGACTCTTCCAATGCGAACACACTAGTCTGAAACTTAAGAGGTACTTTCTAACGGCAATGTTCTTTATTTTAAACCACAGATTGCGGAGACAGGAACTGACTTGAAGAGGTATAAAAGAGATCGTTCTCCTGAAACGTCACATCCAGTCTGCAGGAAAACAAACTATTTAACTCTGTTTGAATTCAGACAGAAAAACATAATATGAGATACTCCTTGATTTCAAACGTGGCCCGAATCCATAGCTGTACAATGTGAACAACATTAGAACCCATTATTCTTGGCGTTACAATTAATTATTTTAACATTTAATAAGCCCTGTAAGAGTCGAACCTTCAGCATTGTTATAAATTTTAAGCAAAAATTTTATACATTTGGTTTTAAGTACATATGTAAAGAGGATACCTCACCTGGGTTCAACAGAAACAGTGCATTAGGGTCCCTGATACTGACTTCCAGAATCTCTTAAGCGCAAACAAATGAGCACCCTTTCAATAATTGTAATATCCGCCATAAGACCCCATACTTCAGAAGCGTAAGTGAGCAATTGGTTTTGGATCTAACAGTCAAATTTAACTTAAAAAACAATGAAGGGAGACTGGTCACCAACTGTCCACAGCATTTTAAATGCAAAAACAACATTCTTAGCTTTAAGACCATGTCTTCCAAAGTGGGTTATGAAAATGTCAGCCAGTAGAACAAATAACACCAAGTAATTTAAAGCTGTTAACAATCTCAATCTTTCTATCGCGTAACACCATTTTCTTTTGATTAAAATGTATCCCCATTTCTAAAAATAACTATTTTAGAATTGTCAAAGTATCACTTGAATACCAAGTCTCAAGCTTATTTTTTAAATAATTCAGTTGCTGCTGAAGGCCAATTCACAGAATAAGACAAAAGAATGACACGTCAGCGAAAAGAGTAAAGAAAGATTTCCCGTTCCATTCTGGTGACAACTTGAAGCCATTTTTTCCTAAATGAGGACATCATAAACCAGTTCAATATCAAAGAAACAGAATGGACTACATATTTCACCTTGCTTTAACTCCAAGAGACCATAAAAACGCCGTCTGTCAAATCACTAACCTAACTCTTACACTTAGCATTCACAACCACTGTACATGCTCTTGATTGCTCTGTACATTCAACCAATTAATTCCGTGTTCTTAAGTACTGTCCACAAAAATTTCTATCTGCTAAAACGAAGGCCATTTTAAAGTCCAATAAATGCGACATAAGTTTACAAAGGCTACGAAGTTTTGTCTATCTGAACTAAGAGCTAAAACAGTGAAAACATGGACTATGTACTGTAATTGCGACGAAATATCCCCAGCCTGCGCTTCTGTATGATAACGTTTGTTCCTCTGCCCCATCAGTGTGACGTAATTCAAAAAGTAGCTGAAAATCTTAACAACACTCGTTTAACAAGGAAATGCCTCTGTAGTTAATCGGGCAATCAATATCCCCTTTTTAAGCAAGGTATGTATTACCAGATTCTGTCCATTCATCTGGAAAAACCTCCGGATTCAAAAAGTTTGTTTAGGTATTAACATGGAATGGATGCCGCTATACGTACGAACTAGAAAAAAAAAAAAAATACATTTATCAAACCATCTGGCCAGGAGCTTTTGTATTTTTCAAAGCCTAAGGGCGACAATTATTTCGGTCTTCAGTAAATCACAATCTAGAATTTCAATCACAACAGAACCATCATCATTTGTATCCACGTCCACAAGGTTTTCCCCGCCAAATTGTGATCATGACACTGGAAGAAAACAAATCCTTAAAGTGTTTATACCACACATCTGGAGTAATGCTACTATTAATGAATTCTTGTCCTTCGTTAAAGATCTGAACCGTTTTCCAAAAACGCTTGGTTTCTTTAGAACTTGAGTGAAGTGCGTTAGAAACTTTTTCTTGTGTTTCTCTTATTTTCTCTGCCAAACATGTCCTTTATATTCTTCCTTTTATATAGATATTTACTCTGTCTTCCCCACCTTTTTCTGGCGACTTTTGAATGTTTGGAAAATCCGTAGAGTTTGTCAAGAAAACGTCGTTGATCCAGCCATTCACCATCAAACCATGCTTATTATTGTGTCGCCCAACTGGATCGTTTTGCATAACTGGACCTGCTTTATGCATAGCTTCATTAAATTTTATCAAGGCAATCATTGATATCGATGTCACAGCCCAAGCCTCCAGCATGACAATACTTCTTCTGAATAAAACTTAGATTTAACTCGAACCTTTCTCACATTCCAAAATGTATTTTACTATTGTTTTCTGTTAGAACTCGGAGCAGTTTCATTTGGTGGACATAATTTAAGTTTCCACTCAATAGGCATATGTTGGATTCCACTCAGATAAACATAATGCTGATTCCAAGGTCCAGATACATCTAACTGAATGAAATAGTCAATGATGCCTTGCTCCATTGGAGCTATATAAGTAAAGTCCCCATCATCATCACCAGATAACAAACCATCAAATTAAACTAAAATTAAACTGATCACAAACATCCAGAAAATATATCCGAACTGGTTTAATACAATGGAATCTTTAGTGACCGTAATATGACAGAATCGTCAAAAGAAATGTCATGGTCGATGTCGAAAAGCAAAACATCTCGCCCATTTTTTCCAACTTTCTTGCGTTTAAGTCCACCACATATCAAAACGGAAGATCACCAGTAAATTTTCAAAGGTATCTACCAAACTTGTCAGCAAGGACATGCCATCGTAAAATATCAGATACATTAAAAACGTATCTGAGATGGAGGCAAATTCATAACCAAGCAAAATACATCTAGTCTTAAACCTGTCTGTGTCTTACACACTTAATTACGATACAGTTGTCAAACGCTCCACATGATCAAAGATATCATATTTTTCAAACCGTTTTCTTACAGCATAGCAACACCTCAGATAGCCTTGCAGTCACAGAGCTTTCCAGCTGACTGGAGGTGAAAGAAAGCCGTAATAATCTGGGAAAGAAAATCTGAAATTTTGCAGAGGAAAATTTCAGAAAAGGAAGACAAAAACAAACATACGCAAGGTAATGTACCTAATGCATTGGTCATACAGGCCAAGTCCAGTCCTTCTATATTTTATGTGATCGAAGGACATATAAATTTTGGACATTACTTTCATGAACATGGGCAACGGCCGATCCATAGCTGTTGACATTACAATTAACATCTTTAATATCTTGGAGTACTTCTAAATGATTCAGTGAGTTGTGTTTGTCTGCATTTACCTTGCGCGTGATGAGGCCAACAACGGGCGTTTGGTTTGAGTCTTTCTCAATGGCAAGGAAGGACTCTGACTGGGGGAGATTCCTCTCAAGTGTTTGAACTGATTTGATAAACCTACAGTCATAGTTATTGTGAACACTCTCTTGGGAGCCAGAATTCACATGTTAGGTCACATTGTTCGCCTTCCAAAGTGAAATCACTGTTTATACAAATTTCTGACTTCGGCATCGAACAGCAGAAGTCAGCGGGATGTCAGGACCGAGGAACAAGTGCAGACACGGGACAAGACAGGTGAACAGTTCATGAGTAGGGAAGCCGTAACATCTAGACCTGGTGCCGTCCTTATGAAGCGGGGACTGCAGACTTGTCACCGCAGATGACAGGTTGATTCACCAGCGGTGGCCGGAAGGAATCTTGACGTCCAGTCAGGAAAGCCGGAAACGTGCAATTGCTCACTGGGAGGGACAGAATTTCACAGATCTGTCCAGTCAGTTGCTCTTATCGATTCCTCCCAACAATACCATCATCCACAGACGTTCCTGGAGTTCCTTCAGCTGTATCAGCTGTTCATGACTAGCGGGTGGTGTTGCTTTGAAAGTGACGAAATTCTGCCATGTCCAGAGTGGGGGTGGAGAAGACGAAGTCTTGAACATCGTTCGATGATGTCCCTCAGCATAAGTGTCTTTCCTCTGCATTTTCCTGGAGGGACGCCGGCTTGAGCTGTGGGCCGATCTTTGAGGGCTTTGTCCACAGGACACGACGTCAGTAACTCAGACGCCATTGGTGAAGTATGCATGTCTCCCATTCTGCATATGTTGCTGATTCTCTGTCGGGGTCGGTGTTATCAGAGCAAACGGACCACCAATTTCATCGCCATCTGTTTCTTTTATCCTTGTCTTCCAGTAGCATGAGTGTTGACGGGAAGTGTGGAGACGTACCAGCAGAACACGTGGACGTTTTTGTTTGTGTTTGCACTCTGGCCATGGTCCGGTAGGCACACTCTATGTCAGCAACCGTCCAATGTTTTGCTTGTATAAAACCTATTCAAAAGCTTGACGACTTTTTTCGCATCATGTCTATTAGTCTTCGTAGATCTCACGTATACAGAAGAAACGGACTTTGTTCTTTGGAGTGGGCCTCTCAAGTTTTTCCACTTCTTCACTCAACCGTTTGATTTCAAAACAGTGCCTTTGCTCGTTATAGAGTTGCTGTTTCCTGTTCTAGCTGTTTACATTTCCGTATATCCCAATAACATCTGCCTTTTAAGCTGGTTGTTCTCGCCCCATATAGTCAATCACTTGTCGTAAGAGCTGACTGTGTCCTGGTTTCACCTCCTGCAGATGCCTCTTCATGTGTCCGCCAAGCAGTCCATTGAACGCTGAGTGTTCCACAGTGCTTTGCATCCTCGCATGTCAGGTTGGAAGGAGCAGGGAACCCACAGACAGGAGGAAAGGGTGAGCGGGAGCGGACGAATGTAGGTTGAGGTCTTGGGTGTAAAATACCGAGCAGAGTTTGGTAGGGGTGAACAGGTACACGCCATTTGTGTGATCAGTATACTCATTCGCCTCAGCACTCGTAGCTGGTCCAGGATTATGATTCAATGTCTCCACATTGCAAGAGAAATCCCGACAAGAAAAACTATTGAAGCAATGGCAAGAGTTCCATAAGACCCCCACTTTGCTCGTAACACGCTCACTCTAGTTTGATAAACAATGGGACTTGTTCCGCACTGAAAATCTGAGACTGTGCTAGCATCTTATCCAGTAGAGTTGAGATAAGCACTGATGAAGAACATATCGTAGGCGGTCCCGGAAATCGTCCTGACTAACAATGACAACCTATTTCTGACACTGTCTAATAAAGCACACGACATGTCAAAACGGTGAAAAAAGGAGACAAGCATCCGAACAAAATTCCTTGGACAGCACAGTTTGATCTTGCTAACCCTGCACGCACAATGGCCTCGACTTGTTCTGCATTGAAAACTTGAAACACCATAAACTGGCCTCAAACACTTCTAAGCAATATAAGTTACACTATGTGATGCAGAGGATATAATTGATAGGTACTAATGTATCCTGATAAGCACTGATAGAAAGTGTTATTAACAAAAATATACCGCACGAGACTATTGACACGACTTCGCAGGTTTCATGATATCAGTTTCACCCCAAGAGAGAGAAGAGAAGAGAGAGAGAATAGACTTTCACTGCCATTGCCATCCCACCACCCAATCAACTACTTAATGTAGGAATACTTGCGATGCTTCCGAGTATATATAACAGGGATTGGGATTGGGGCTTTGTTACGCCCAACCGACTACACACATCGACGACAAAGGTGATAGTACAACAATGGGAAGATTATAGCTGTAATGAAAGAACAAGTGATAGTAATCATAGAGATGTTGATGGGACAAAAACGGATACAACAACACAACACAACAACAACAACAACAACAAAAGCGGTTCTCTGAGAGTACTGTTGCCACTGCACCACCAGACTAAAACCACATGCCTTTTTGAATAACTGAGGACGCAGTGCCTTAAAAAGAACAAAAGAACAAGAAGAAGCAAAATGTAAAGAAAAATTCGTATGGAAGTTCTATCAGCTTCACATGCATCTAATTCCCAACATCCGAATTAGTCCTCTTCATGCCTAAACCCGCACCCACCTTGCTCATTTCCACCCCCCCCCCCCCCAACCCCCTCTCACACCGCTGATATATTAAAAAAAAAAAGTCTATCTAGTAAGTGCTGACCTGTATGACCTTGTTCTTACAGATGTGTCGCATCAAGTCCTAGATCAAGCAACTTCTGTTCATTTCAATTTAATGTTGGACAAATGAAATGACATCCATGACTCACTTTGTTTTAGCTGACAGAGAGGAGAGTTTTCAGTTTTGTTTCTTTCGATCTCCCCCCCCCCCCCCCCTCCCACCCCTCGTCCCCTTTTTTTGTCACCTCTTGCAGCTAATTTTGCATTTGCATCTGTGAAACATGCCCTCTTAAAGGAGGGGAGACAATAAGATTTGGAACGTATACATCATCTGCCAAACCTCGCACAAAAACAAAGACCTGTAAAGAATTATCACCGAGAGTGGCCTTTGAATGAACAGAACAGCATAGACTTCGTAGGAAAGAGAACGAGCAAACAGCTTCGTAGGAAAGAGAAACGAGCTAATACAGCTTCGTAGGAAAAGAACGAGCAAACAGCTTCAGTAGGAAAGAAACGAGCAGAAAGCTTCGTAAAAGAGAACGAGCAAACACTTCGTAGGAAAGAGAACGACAAACAGCTCGTAGAAAGACAGCAAACAGCTTCGTAGAAAGAGACTAGCAAAATAACAGCTTCGTAAGAAAGAGAACGAGCCAAACATCTTCTAGAAAGAAACGACAGATAGCTTCGTAGGAAAGAGAACAGGAGATAAGCTCGTAGGAAAGATAACGAGCAATAGCTTCGTAGGAAAGAGAACGAGCAATTGCTTCGTAGGAAAGAGAACGAGCAGATCTTCGTAGGAAAGTGAACGAGCAGATAGCTTCAGAAAAGAGAACGAGCAGATAGTTTCGTATGAAAGAAACGAGCAAATACTTTCGTAGGAAAGAGAACGAGCAGATAGCTTCGAAGGAAAGAGAACGAGCAAATAGCATTGTATGAAACAGTACGAGCAAATTAATATCTTCGTTGAAAGAGACGAGCAGATAGCTTCTAGGAAAGAGAACAGAATAGCTTCGTAGAAAGAAACGGAGGAGATAGCTTCGTAGAAGATAACGAGCAGATTTGCTTCGTAGGAAAGAAACGAGCAAATTATAGGAGAAAAAGGATTAGCAAAGGGCCCAATACGGAACCTGGTTCATACCAACAGAGAGAAGCTGGGTTTGAAGTGAGACATAAGAACATTAGTAGAAATAATCTACACTTCTGTACCAATGACAAGACGGACTTTTTCCATTTTTTTCGCTCACGTGGAATGCAATAAATGGTGGGTTTTGTGGCGTTGCTGCTTTCATTTGCCACTAGTACATGACTAGGGTAAAAGACACTGAACTGCCATTGACATTGTGCCGTCCAGCGCCATGATTTACAGTGAGAGTGGTAAGGTAACAGATTCCCTTTTTGCTCTGCTGCTGTCACTTGACAAAAACCTTTCCTGGCCGTTCATGCAAACTTGTATCATTGGCGACTTTACTTTAATATCAGTGAGAATTTCTGTGAAGTCGATATTGATATACTTTAGATCTTTCTGTTCACGATCGTTAGATTTCTTTTGATTTCGGTCACAGCGCATATTTTATGATTTTTTGTTATTCATCGTGTACAGAGATCTGCTACTGTGTAAACAAATAAGGCTTCCATGTGCTCCTTCCATACAGTTTACTTGCTCGAATTCAAAATGAAGATGAACTCATATGTCTCATATAAACTATAAATGGCAAATGTATTTATAAGCAGCCATCCTATTTGAAGTTAATAAGATGTATATTGTATTTCTTCCGCCTGATGGTTTCAAATCGACGGATCTACCTTGTCACGACTAATCGGTTGTTTACTGCTCAACTCGGGCTTAAACATAACCTTCATCAGAGAAATAAACGATAATTTGTAAAAACTGATCGCTTTTTCTAGAAAGTTTTGCAATGCCGAAAATCGGGTGAAAATAGTTAATGAGCGCGCGCGTGTGCCCTCCCCCCCCCCCCCACACACTCACGTCGTCGCTCACTCAACACATCACACACACACACACACACACACACACACACACACACAACACCCACACACACACACACACACACACACACACACACACACACACACAACACACACTCACACACACTCAAACAGTCGTCACTTCAATTACGCATTCTCACACACACACACACACACACACACACATCACACACACACACACACACACACACACACACCACACACACACACACACACACACACACACTCACCTATACCCCTCACCCACCCCAACCACCTCACATCACTCACTCTCCCTCCTCCCAACACTCATACCCTCCAACCACCCCGCCCCCCCCCCACACACACACACACACTTACACTCACAGAGAGAGAGAGAAGAGAGGAGAGAGAGAGAAGAGAGAGAGAGAGAGAGAGAGAGAGAGAGAGAGAGAGCGCAACAGACAGGACAGACCAGACTGACAGACAGACACATACACTCACGCTGACACACACACACACACCCACACACACACACACACACACACAAACAACACACACAACACACACCAACACACACGAGAGAGGAGAGAGAGAGAGAGAGAGATAGAGAGAGAAGAGAGAGAGAGAGAGAGAGAGAAGAGAGAAACAGACATACACACACTCTCTCTCTCACACACACACACACACACCCACACACACAACACACACACACACACACACACTCACAAGCCACCCACGCACGCACGCACGCACGCAACTACACACACACACCACGCACACACGCACGCACTCACTCCACAGCAACGCCGCACGCACGCACACACACACACACCACACACAACACACACACACACACAACCACACACACACACCACGACACACACACATACACACACACACACACACACACACACACGCGCGGCGCGCGCCGCGGGCGCGCGCGGGCGGCGGGCGCCACAGCAGCCGATATGGTAGTTGATCTCATATATTAATTGGTCTGTGGTTCGAGTCTTGCACGGGAATAGTTTTGCCCTCTTTGGACGAACCTAAAGAGATTGTCTGAGTACTAGGCTTCGAATGAGATGTATGAATTGATATGAACTGATCTTCATGTGCACCATGCCTTCAATTCAGAGAAGGATCCCCAAAGAACCCAAGAAAGTTCTCTGACAAAATTCTGCGCAAAACCTCGGCTGGGCAGGTAATACAACATATGCAGACGTCCTCAAACATCTCTAGTAATGCATCGAGTAACAACAGTAATGTTCCCTCTCTCTTTGATTTTCTCTCTATCTCCCTTAACCTTCCCCCCCCCCCCCCCCCACAACCCCCGACTTTTCCTCCGTTTCTATCTCGCTATCTCTGCACCTCTCTCTCTCTCACTCTGCTCTCGTCTCTCATGGAATAGAAAGAACGGGATCGTATAAATAATAAAAACTGTGTTACAAACGAATGAATAGGACCTGGTGTGCCTAGAATAAAAGAATATAAATTTGCATAAAACTTGCATTGATTAGAAAATATAAGAATATCTCACAAGTGGAAAAGAAATTACTAGCGGCAAGCTTGTCCAAAAATATGTCATCTGAAAAAAAATTGGTTGTAGTCTTCCGTCTAAAACCAATTATCCAGAAATTAAATTTCGGGTTGATGTATTTTAGGCATATAAAGAATTTGGCAAAAGGATAATATCTTGCATTACCGAAGAAATTGCTTCCGAAAATATATTTTATAATGAAAACATTAAGATAAACGTTAAACAAAAAACCATTTTTAAATTTTTTTTTTCAAAGTCTGTTCGACAAAAGTATATACAAAATTGGACACATAATGAAAGAAGATGGCACGCTTTTGGCATATAGAGAGTTCAATTATAAATATGGATTTTGCATTGACTTTATTTCGTACACTGGATTATTAAGGGAGGTAAACGCATATATTCGGAAAACTGCAGTAACAATGACAAATAACAAGCA
>CM031614.1:14148544-14156044 GCA_018398815.1 Conus ventricosus
GAAATGATAGTGAAATAGCGGGTTGTTTCATCTCAAATTCTTTTCTTTTTCTGTTCTTTTTTTCATTTCTTTCTCTCTTTCTTTGTTTTTTTCTTTTCTTCCTTGGCTCGTACTGTGAGGTTGTCCATCAGTGGGATTTTTGCGCGTGCGATCGCTTTAAATCCCACCATGGATGTAACCAGTCACATTCTGTCTTTTGGGATCGCTTTAAATCCCACCATGGAAGTAGCCACTCACATTCTGTCTTTTGGGATCGCTTTAAATCCCACCATGGATGTAGCCAGTCACATTCTGTCTTTTGGGATCGCTTTAAATCCCACCATGGAAGTAGCCAGTCACATTCTGTCTTTCAGGAGGATGTCTAAGCACCAAGCCAAAGTGCAGGTGTTTGTTTTCAACTGATGCATTCCAGCGTCCCATAATGACTTGCTCGTCTCCGAATGGTTGAATGGGATTGGACGCGCGTGCAATCTCTCTCTCTCTCTCTCTCTCTCTCTCTCTCTCTCTCTTCTCTCTCTCTCTCTCTCTCTCTCTCTCTCTCTCTTCTCGTTTGTTTCGTACAGTTGCTCGGGTGCTACGATGACTTTAATTAACTTACAACCCCCTTCATGAGGGGCAATGGACTAAATATGAATAAATCATCTTGAGTCTTGACTCTCCCCCCCCCCTCCCCCCCCACCACACTCTCTTTCTACATGTGTTCATGCACAGGACCTCGGTTTAAAGTTTTGTCCGAAAGACTAGGATTGCTGGAGTCGGCGCAGATATTAACTCCTATAGTCTCCCCCACCTTCACTCTCTCGGGTGGGAATCGAACCATACACCTTAGAAACAAGAGTCTGGCCGTCTTACCCACTAGGCCAACCACGCCCGATATCTCAAGTAGAATGAGGACCTCCTTACGCGTGTTCGTGGTTGTTCTCCCAAAGTAGTAGACCCCTAACATGAACGGACAGAAGAGACCCAGCACATCTTCACCCCCGTGTCTTCCCTGCAGGCTCAAGACCCCAGGTCACGGTCACAGTACAATGGTGGACGGATCCCAGGGAGGTCCTCAGGGGACTCGTCCTCGGGCCGTGGGCGACCCTACTACCAGTACCAGCCGCCCATAAGCTCAGGACCCCGCCCAACTTCTCACGGCCAGCTCCACGTGGCCTCTGGCCACTCCTCCCAGTCCCAGCCCTCCTCTGGCCACAACCAGAACCAGAACCAGAACCAGGTGCCCAGGCAGTCGCACGTTGCGGGCGTCACGCGCTACACCTTCGCCCAACCGCAGGGGTCCTCCTCCAGGGGCAGCCGACGCCAGAGCATCGGCAGCAGGACCTACAGCTACCCGTTCAGCGGCAGGCGGAACCTCGGCCGCAGCCAGGTGTCGGTCCAGCGGGGGGCCGTTGCCGGCGCGGGCGGGGATGGTAGGGGAGGGGGAGACGGGGCGGAGGGGAACCCGGCGGTGGACAGTCGAGGGGCTTCAGGAAACCAGGCGTCAGTGATTGGGGACGAGGTGGGTCATGGTCATGGTCATGTGATGGTCACGGTAATGTGATGGTCATGGTCACGGTAATGTGATGGTCATGGTCACGGTAATGTGATGGTCATGGTCACGGTAATGTGATGATCATGGTCACGGTAATGTGATGGTCATGGTCACGGTAATGTGATGGTCATGGTCATGGTAATGTGATGGTAATGGTCATGGTAACGGTAATGGTGATGGTAATTGTCATGGTAACGGTAATGGTCATAATGGTGATGGTCATAGTAATGATAACGGTAATGGTCATGGTAATGGTAATGGTCAAGGTCATGGTAACGGTCATGGTGATGGTGATGGTAATGGTAACGGTCATGGTGATGGTGATGGTAATGGTAACGGGAATGGTGATGGTCATGGTAATAGCAATGGTAACGGGAATGGTGATGGTCATAGTTACGGTAATGGTAACGGTAATGGTGATGGTCATGGTAACGGTAATGGTGATGGTCATGGTAACGGTAATGGTGATGGTCATGGTAACGGTAATAGTGATGGTCATGGTAACGGTAATAGTGATGGTCATGGTAACGGTAATAGTGATGGTAATGGTGATAGTAACGGTAATGGCGATGGTAATGGTGATAGTAGCAGTAATGGTGATAGTAACGGTAATAGTGATGGTAATGGTGATAGTAACGGTAATAGTGAGAGTAATAATGATAGTAACAGTAATGGTGATGGTAACGGTAATAGTGATGGTCATGGTAACGGTAATAGTGATGGTAATGGTGATAGTAACGATAATAGTGATGGTCATGGTAACGGTAATAGTGATGGTAGTGGTGAAAGTAACGGTAATAGTGATGGTAATGGTGATAGTAACAGTAATGGTGATGGTAACGGTAATAGTGATGGTCATGGTAACGGTAATAGTGATGGTAATGGTGATAGTAACGGTAATAGTGATGGTCATGGTAACGGTCATGGTAACGGTAATAGTGATGGTAATGGTGATAGTAACGGTAAGAGTGATGGTCATGGTAACGGTAATAGTGATGGTCATGGTAACGATCATGGTAACGGTAAGAGTGATGGTAATGGTGATAGTAACAGTAATGGTGATGGTAACGGTTATAGTGATGTTCATGGTAACGGTAATAGTGATGGTAATGGTGATAGTAACGGTAATGGTGATGGTCATGGTAACGGTAATAGTGATGGTCATGGTAACGGTAATAGTGATGGTCATGGTAACGGTAATAGTGATGGTCATGGTAACGGTAATGGTGATGGTAATGGTGATAGTAACGGTAATGGTTATAGCAACGGTAATGGTGATGGTAATGGTGATAGTAACGGTAATGGTGATGGTCATGGTAATGGTGGTCATGGTAATGGTGATAGTAATGGTAATGGTTATAGCAACGGTAATGGTGATGGTAATGGTGATGGTAATGGTGATAGTAACGGTAATGGTGGTAGTAACGGTAATGGTGATGGTGATGGTGATGGTAACGGTAATAGTGATGGTAATGGTGATAGTAACGGTAATAGTTATGATCATGGTTACGGTAATAGTGATGGTAATGGTGATAGTAACGGTAATAGTTATGGTCATGGTAACGGTAATAGTGATGGTCATGGTGATAGTAACGGTAATGGTGATAGTAACGGTAATGGTGATGGTCATGGTAACGGTAATAGTGATGGTAATGGTGATAGTTACGGTAATGGTGATGGTCATGGTAACGGCAATAGTGATGGTGATGGTCATGGTAACGGTAATAGTGATGGTAATGGTGATAGTAACGGTAATGGTGATAGTAATGGTAACGGTAATAGTGATGGTCATGGTAACGGTAATTGTGATGGTAATGGTGATAGTAACGGTAATGGTGATAGTAATGGTAACGGTAATAGTGACGGTCATGGTAACGGTAATAGTGATGGTAATGGTGATAGTAACGGTAATAGTGATAGTCATGGTAACGGTAATAGTGATGGTAATGGTGATAGTCACGCTAATGTTGATGGTGATGGTAACGCTAGTGGTGATGGTGATAGTAACGTGATGGTGATGGTCATGGTAATGGTGATGGTCATGGTAACGGTAATAGCGATGGTAATGGTGATGGTGATGGTAATGCTAATGGTGATGGTGATGGTAACGGTGATGGTGATGGTCATGGTAATGGTGATGGTCATGGTCATGGTGATGGTCATGGTAATGGTGATGGTGATGGTCATGGTAATGGTGATGGTCATGGTAATGGTGATGGTCATGGTCATGGTCATGGTGATGGTGATGGTAATGGTGATGGTGATGGTCATGGTAATGGTGATGGTGATGGTGATGGTAATGGTGATGGTCATGGTAATGGTGATGGTCATGGTCATGGTCATATTAATGGTGATGGTGATGGTGATGGTAATGGTGATGGTGATAGTCATGGTATTGGTGATAGTGATGGTGATGGTCATGGTAATGTTGATGGTGATGGTAATGGTAATAATCATGGTCATGGTCATGGTCATGGTGATGGTCATGGTCATGGTAATGGTGATGGTCATGGTAATGGTGATGGTCATGGTAATGGTGATGGTCATGGTCATGGTCATGGTCATGGTAATGGTGATGGTCATGGTAATGGTGATGGTCATGGTAATGGTGATGGTGATGGTAATGGTAATGGTCATGGTGATGGTGATGGTAATGGTAATGGTGATGGTGATGGTGATGGTGATGGTCATGGTGATGGTAATGGTAATGGTCATGGTCATGGTGATGGTAATGGTGATGGTCATGTAATGGTGATGGTCATGGTAATGGTGATGGTGATGGTGATGGTAATGGTAATGGTGATGGTCATGGTAATGGTGATGGTCATGGTAATGGTGATGGTGATGGTCATGGTCATGGTCATGGTCATGGTGATGTGATGTAATGGTGATGGTGATGGTCATGGTGATGGTGATGGTAGCGCTAATGGTGATGGTGATAGTAACGGTGATGTTGATGGTCATGGTAACGGTAACGGTGATGGTCATGGTAATGGTGATGGTCATGGTAACGGTAATAGTGATGGTAATGGTGATGATGGTAACGCTAATGGTGATGGTGATAGTAACGGTGATGGTGATGGTCATGGTAATGGTGATAGTAACGCTAATGGTGATGGTGATGGTCATGGTAATGGTGATGGTCATGGTAATGGTGATGGTCATGGTAACGGTAATAGTGATGGTAATGGTGATGGTGATGGTAACGCTAATGGTGATGATGATAGTAACGGTGATGGTGATGGTCATGGTAATGGTGATGGTCATGGTAACGGTAATAGTGATGGTAATGGTGATGATGATGGTAACGCTAATGGTGATGGTGATGGTCATGGTAATGGTGATGGTCATGGTAACGGTAATAGCGATGGTAATGGTGATAGTAACGGTAATGGTGATGGTGATAGTAACAGTAATGATGATGGTAATGGTAATGGTGATGGTCATGGTAACGGTGATAGTGATGGTAATGGTGATAGTAACGGTAATGGTGATGGTAATGGTGATAGTAACAGTAATGATGATGGTAATGGTAATGGTGATGGTCATGGTAACGGTGATAGTGATGGTAATGGTGATAGTAACGGTAATGGTGATGGTCATGGTAGTGGTGATGGTCATGGTAGTGGTGATGGTCATGGTAACGGTAATACTGATGGTAATGGTGATAGTAACGGTAATAGTGATGGTAATGATGTTAGTAGGCATCCTTCAGTCTCGGAAGACTATGGAGTTGCGCTCTAGGTGTCTGTTCTGGTACAGCGACGGGTGTGGCTGGCCAGTCCGACGCGGGAATGACAGTCCCTGTGGCAGAGGGCACAGATGAAGTCTAACGCTGGTCTGTCTGCCTGGGCTGCAGCCTTTCTTCTCATTCTCTTTTCCCCGCGCTGCTGAGCGAGTGTCTCTTCGAACTTGAAAAGACCTTTCTGCACAGTCGGTCTCCAGGCTGACCGTTCGAGGGCTGTTGCTTCCCAGTTGTTCTGGTCGATGTTCAAGGCTTTTAGGTCCCTCTTGCACACGTCTTTGAATCGCAGCTGTGGTCTGCCTGTGGTCTGCCTGTGGGACGTTTTCCCTGCACAAGTTCTCCATAGAGGAGGTCATTAGGGATCCGTAGTAACGGTAATAGTGATGGTAATGATGAAGGTAACGGTAATGGTGATGGTAATGTAAGGTGATGATAACAACGGTAATGGTCATGGTAACGGTAAGGTGATTATAATAACAGTAATGGTGATGGTAACGGTAATGGCGATGGTAACGGTAATGGTGATGGTGATGGTGATGGTAATGGTAACGGTAATGGTGATGGTCATGGTAATGGTGATGGTGATGGTAATGGTAACGGTAATGGTGATGGTCATGGTAATGGTGATGGTGATGGTGATGGTAATGGTAACGGTAATGGTGATGGTGATGATAACGGTAATGGTGATGGTGATGATAATGGTAACGGTAATGGTGATGGTCATGGTAATGGTGTTGGTGATGGTGATGGAAATGGTAACTGTAATGGTGATGGTAATGTAAGGTAATGATAACAACGGTAATGGTGATGGTAACGGTAAGGTGATTATAATAACAGTTATGGTGATGGTAACGGTAATGGCGATGGTAACGGTAATGGTGATGGTAACGGTAATGGTGATGGTGATGGTAATGGTGATGGTAACGGTAATGGTGATGGTCATGGTAATGGTGATGGTGATGGTAATGGTAACGGTAATGGTGATGGTCATGGTAATGGTGATGGTAACTGTAATTGTGATGGTAACGGTAATGGTGATAGTGATGGTGATGGTGATGGTAATGGTAACTGTAATGGTGATGGTAATGGTGATGGTAATGGTAAGGCGATGGAAACAACGGTAATGGTGATGGTAACGGTAAGGTGACTCAGTAATGGTGATAGTAACGGTAATGGTGATGGTAACGGTAATGGTGATGGTGATGGTAATGGTAACGGTAATGGTGGTGGTGTCATCGTCTCATGTCCTGATCGTCTGACACATGTGTTGCTTTGGCTCTGCTGCTCACATCGTCTTCATTCTGTATTGAGACTTTGTCACCAGTATCACCAAGGGAGAGAAAGAAAGAGAGAGAGAGAGAGAGAGAGAGAGAGAGAGAGAGAGAGAGAGAGAGAGAGAGAGGAGAGAGAGATTTACATGGAAACGTAACAAAAAAAGATGTCTGTGAGAAAAAAAGTTATGTCAACAATTTCATAATTGTTAAGCTTTCTATAAACGAACTATTCTAAACGGCAACTGAAATCATTACCCCCCCCCCCCCCCCCCAATCATACTTTTTAGAAGTCTTTTTCTTCGTATCCGTCTGTTTGCACGCAAAGTAAATAAAAAAGTTGCTAACATACCATTCACAACAGATTGTTCCTCCCCCACCCCCACCCCTCCCATCCCTGCCACAATCCACCCTCTTCTCAACCTCTCCCCCCCCTCCCCACCCCTCCCATCCCTGCCACAATCCACCCTCTTCTCAACCTCTCCCCCCCTCCCCCACCCCTCCCCATCCCTGCCACAATCCACCCTCTTCTCAACCTCTCCCCCCCTCCCCCACCCACCCCCATCCCTGCCACAATCCACCCTCTTCTCAACCTCTCCCCCCCTCCCCCACCCCTCCCATCCCTGCCACAATCCACCCTTTCTCAACCTCTCCCCCCCCTCCCCCACCCACCCCCATCCCTGCCACAATCCACCCTCTTCTCAACCTCTCCCCCCCTCCCCCACCCACCCCCATCCCTGCCACAATCCACCCTCTTCTCAACCTCTCCCCCCCTCCCCCACCCACCCCCATCCCTGCCACAATCCACCCTTTCTCAACCTCTCCCCCCCTCCCCACCCACCCCCATCCTGCCACAATCCACCCTCTTCTCAACCTCTCCCCCCCCCCACCCACCCCCATCCCTGCCACAATCCACCCTCTTCTCAACCTCTCCCCCCCTCCCCCACCCA